>CM033721.1:38554041-39154041 GCA_019671005.1 Hibiscus mutabilis
GATTTTTCTCTCAATTTGGATTATTTTAAATGAGTTTTAATTAGTGAATTAAAGGGGATTTAATTAAGGAAATATAGTTATTTTTCTAAAACCACTTTTGACGTAACTCGTTTCTCTAAAACTTTTCTCTCAAAGTTTCTCCAGTCAAACACTCTCTTTTGCATCAAAGATTTAAGGTACTATTCTTGATTTCTTAATTCTTGAATTCTAATGGATTCTTCAATCTTGTTTTCCAAAATCTTGTTGTTTTCCTTTGTTTTTCAAGAGTAAAACATCCAATTGAGAGGAAATTCACTCATTAGAGGTAATGTTCGTTCTTTTCCTCTAATGAATAGTTTTTTATTGAAATTCCCAAGTATTTGATCGTTGTTTAATGTTTTCTAATGAGTTTTAATGATTTAATTATGGAAATTGGTTAAATCAAGGTTTAATTGATGAGATTAAGTGATTTTCGTTTTGGATCTATTTTGATGAGTTCTTGATTGGTTCTAATCATAATTTTGATGTTTTATAATGTTAATGAGTTGGTTTTAACATTGAAATCCAGAAACTAAGTGAATCTCTAATTTTTTTTTAGGTTGTCAGTGTTGTGTTTTTGGTTAGTTATGGGTGTTTTATGAATGTTGGAGGTCTAAGGATGATGTTAGGTTGTTTTTGGATGTTAATTGAAGATAATTGATGGATTAAACCATTATGTTGGTTGGGTTAAGTTTCGAAGGTGTTTGATGTTGATTTCGGTTGTTATGGAGGGGTTTTTGGTTGGAGTTGTTGTGGCTTAATGTTGCCGAGTCTTTGAATGCATTTAGATGCATTGAATCCTCTGTTTTGTGTGGTTAAATTAGGGGAAGTTGATCCTCAAGCTTGTGGCACTGTTTCGGAAGCTTTGGAGCAGTAGTTCGCATCAGCGGATGAAGTTTTGTGTAATTGGTGAGTGAGAACGTGGATTTCAGCTTTGAAATGGTTTAAAGGTTATTTTAGGAATTTAAATTAAGCTTGAAACGCTGGTTTAAAATTGGAAGTAAGTATGATGAGATTTCTTCCTCGGTCGTGCTTTGGCGAAATTGTTTTTATGCACTTGTTTTTAAATTACATGGTACCTACTATTTAAGCATATTTTAAGTACGTTTTATACTGATTTTTGATCATATATTGATGATGGATGCATTGGGAAAATAATCTATGTAAGCATGAGGAATACATGTAAATGCATGGTTTAATGCATTGGAAATGGGTTTGAATGTTGCATATAAAAACAGTGAGGTACATGGTTAAAAATGAATTATATTGGAAATTGATATGGTTTAAAATGATATCGGATATAGTTGGTCGGCCATAGGATTGATAGTGCACTATAATAAGTCGCCTCAGGTGTTGAGGGGTTTATGTGTACCTAATACTCCACCACGAGTACACTAACGGTCGAGGGGTTATATGGTTCTAAAAACTCCTGTTAGTGGATTATACATCTAACCGATGATTGGGTTGTGAAGGTACCAGTTGTGATTGTACCTTAATTTCGGTTGAGATTGTATGAAGTGTTGAGAGGACACTTGTTGAATCCGTGTATTCGATGTAATATTTTGTAAAGTGGAACTTGGTTTATGATCACTTGAAAGCAAATATAATTGATAATGTATCATGTTGATGGATTATGTTGTATAATGATGGTTTATACATGTTTACTCTTTAAGCCTTGCATATGGGTTTTTATGCATGGGAAAGCTTAAATTGAGAGATTGCAAATGGGATTTTGATGTTGATCCATGATACATGTTGCTTATGGTTTAATATGCATGTTTTTGAAAATGTTAAGTGCATTGTTTGAAAGGCATAATGTTTTGAAAGATGTTTTAAATGATGAATTCATTGGGAGATGGAAACCGATTTTAAATGCATTGATGGTGGTTGTTTTTTAGCACTCCTCACTAAGCCTAGTGTGCCTACGCTCTCTTTGTCCATCAATGCAGAGAATTAAAGGTTGGAGGCAACGAGCAAGCAAAAGGGAATCCAAGAACTTGAACTATTTGAAAGTATGGTTTTCGAGCTAGACTAGTAGTAACAAAGGCAATAGGGTTCATTGTTGTTTGGGAGGGTTATTTTCTAAACTCCCATCATGTGCAAGTTTATATTGTCGTTCCGAATCAGTGTGGGGCTTTATATGCTTGATTTTGATGTGAACTTACGTTTTGCATGTTGACTAGGAAGCATGCCTATAGGTTTACCTTGCCGATTACCTTTGTTGCCATGATGTCTATGCTTCCATATCATAGTGATCTTTGGAATGTCTTTAGTGGGTATGATGTTTTGTGAGTTAGAGTGTTTTCGGGCTGATTTGGTTTTGTTTAGGAAGGGTCTAAAGTGTCTCGAATATGTATTTTTTGCAAATCTGCAAGTAAGTTTCGAAACTAGATGCACATGTTTCGAAACTTGTTGAAGCTGGTATCGAAACCATGCCCAAGGTTTCGAAACTAGGGGCCAATTTTGGTTACTGGAATAAAGGTTTCGAAACCTTTCCCAATTGTTTCGAAACCTTTCGCATGAATGGTTCTGCAAAGTTGAAAAATAATTTAAAATGTTACATTTTGGTCTCTGATATTCGTAATTGCAGTCGTATGTTTTTGAATGATTGTTTTGAGCTGAAATTTTGCAAGCAAACATGTAATCTAATTAATTGAGGATTGGCAACTCAAATTTTAACTAAGTCTTCATAACTTTCCAGATTTGCAATTTGTCCCAAAATTGCAAATATGTGAAATTGGATGTCAATTCGACGCCTGATTCAGTTGAGATTTTACCTACTGCCAACATGCACAGCATAGGACATAATGTTGCATCTAGACAAGACAAAAAGAAAAAATTGGACGTAAGTTTAATTGATCATTTCAGGTTTGTTTCAGCAAACCCAATATAGCTCACTCGGTTCGGTCTGACGTCTAGGCTGGATCGATAGGGGTTACAATGGGAGTGATTTCTTCTTCTCGAATCGGGGGCTATACCTGAGTTTCCATATCTCGCCATCGTTGAGCGTGTTAGCAGAAACTCTCGTTAAGCTTTTGTTCCAAACTTTGCAGTAAGAACCGAATCGGGATTAAAATTGTTACGTGCTTATATTAATCCACGAAGGCCTTTGAGAGGTCTCTCCATGATTTAATGTTGACTCAGCTGAGCGGAGTATACCAACGAATCGTCAACCCTGTCAAGCTGTCCTAAAAACATTGGATGAGTAGCTTTTCATCCTTTATAAAAGCCGTCATTTTCTGGCAATACATGGTGATATGAGCAGGAGGACAAGTAGTCCCATCGTATTTGTCAAAGTCAGGTACTTTGAATTTTAACAGGAGGACTAGATCCGACACGAGGCTCAAGTCACTAGCTTTTTTTCCTTGTTCATTCACCCCTTTCATGGTCTTAAACCTTTCTTCTAAAGAAGGTAACTTCTCCTCAAACACTTCACCCATATCGGCCTTAATCCTCTTTTCTACATCATCCATTATACTTAGATCAGGCACTTCACCCTCACAATTTGCCCCCCAAATTAACAGGCTGGCTCGTAGATGCCCCCACGGGGTGGGCTATAGATGCCACAATGGTGTCGATGTAGATTTTCCCTTCAAGGTTCACCGTTTCTGGTTGACCCTCAACGTGAGTTGTGGTCCCCTCTTGTTCTTCGATAGGGGCATCAAAAACCTTCTTTTTGTCATCTCTTTCTACAAGCAGTAGTCATTTGAGCAATAATCACAGCCTGTGACTGTGCGATCTAATCGCTGATGCTTTGTTCAGCTCTATCGAACTCTAGGTCCCTCTGACCTTGTTCCAAATTAGTGACTCTATCTTCCATCACTTTAAATTGCAAACGGATATTGTAACGGTGCGGAATGATTGCAGTCCGAAGTTAAAGCTTATGCCATGACATTTCCCCCAATTAATTTCATTATTTTATTACTTGATGCATGGTATGTGTCATAAGAATACACAGACTAAGAACAATCATTAATAAATGCAAGAATGAATGCAAACAAAGGCGTTGATCCCATAGTTGATCACTCTAGAACAATTATCATCGAATATAAAAAGGTTCTCATTACAACGTGTTCTTCTACATATAGGCTTCAACATTAACTCCTAATTCCTTGATCGCCTCAAGTATACGAAAGAATCTCGGTCTCTCTTCTGTCTCCAAAGGGATGAATGGACGAAGCACTTTAGCTTTTGTGGCTAACATCTTCACGGGTTAGGTCATTTCTTGTACCTGGACCATCAAAGTCCTACATTCATGTCTTCATCTTCTTCTTTGAGACACCTTCCATTCATGGTGAAAGATTTCTAATTTGAGCGATCAAATTGAGAATCAACCTTTTATATCGTGTCATGTAAATGCAAAAAGATATGCAAAAAACAAGAAAATGGTTAGTAAACCGAATATAAAATAACAAATCGAAATGAAGCACATAAATAAACCTAACTGCATGCCATCTAATTCTTTAGGTTTTCCTCATGGCTCTAGAGGGTGGGCTTTCTATGTTCTCTATATGCAGTTTTGGTACTAAAAGGGTACCTAAATTGTCCTTGTTGTCCCTTACTAAGGGTAGCAAAACCCTTATTCATCACCCATTCTAGGCTCTTTTCAACCGAGTTCAATTCGAGGGGACCCATTCGCTATGTCCATACAGGGCGTAACCTCGTTGACCCGGTCTAGACGCAAGACCGAACCAAGCAAACTACATTGAGTTTGCCAAAACAAACCCAAAAAGATCTAACTCGAATTACCACCATTTTTTTCTTTTTATCTTATCTAGATGCAACACTATAACCTAAGGTGTGCATACTGTTAGCGGGTGAAAACTTAACTCAATCGGGCGTTGAATTGACATCCAATTGCACACAATTTCAATTTAGGGACCAAATTGTAATTCAAAAAAATTACAGGGACGTAGTCCATTTTGAAGTTACCAATCCTTAATTAGTTAGGTTTCATGCTCGCTTGTCAAAAACTAGCTCAACGCGATCATCCAAACTCATGAAATTGCATGCATGACAACTAGGTACCAAAACGAAAGAAAATTGAAACATCATACTTCACTTTCACCAACATAACCGCTAGTCGTATTGGTACATGGGCAAGTGTATCATACCGATTACACATTTTCTAAAACTCAGATTCTAATAGCTCAAACCCATACCAAAACACTTTCTCGAGTACCGAAACATAGACCACTTTTTCCTACACTGTACCGAAACGGTAGCCCGCATATCAAAATGCATGTGCGTTTTAGGCATACCTGTTTCAGTACCAGGGTATGCGTATCAAAATGCATGGAGCCAAAATTTCCCAATTTACTAGATTTTCATGCTTTTAAGGATTCAAATGCATTCTAGCATGTCATAAACACATCTATAACAACACTTAAGTTTAAACCTTATCATAACATCACAGAAACATCATCAACTCATGGCAACATGCTTTTAAAGGAAGTCTAGAGGCATGCTTCCTAGAAACCAAGTCATTCAACATTCAAAAGAAAAACCCAAAGCCACAGCCAACATAAGAGGCTAATTACAAATCCAAAGCAGCATTACAAACATGCTCAAACAGGGAGTTTAGCAAAAACCCTCCCAAATCACAATGGAACCCCATTGCCTTTATTACTACAAGTCTAGTTTGAAACCATACGTTCAATGTTCGAAGTTCTTGGTATTCCTTTGCTCGCTCGCTGCCTTAGAACCTTTAATTCTTTGCATTGATGGATAAAGAGAGCGTAAGCACACTAGGCTTAGTGAGGAATGCTCAAACAACACACCATCAATGCATTTTAAAACTATTTTTTCCAAAACCACATTGAAATCACCCTTTCAATCATCTTATTAAACATCATGCCTTGAAAACCATGCACTTAACACTTTCAAAAACTAGCATATTAAACCATATGCAACATGCATCATGGATCAACGGCAAATCCTATTGCTAACCCTCAATTTAAGTCTTCCCATGCATAACAATCCATATACAAAGCTTAACGAGTAAACATGTATAAACTAACATTTTACATCAACATCCATCAACATGATACATCAACAATTATATTGGCTTTCAAGTGATCATTAAACAAATCCACTTTCCAAAATATTGCATCGGACACATGGATTCAACAAGTGTCCTCTCAACACTTCATGTCATCTCAACCGAAATTATGGCACCACTCACAACCGGGGTACAATCACAACCCCTCTTAACGATTAGACACATAATCCACTAACGGGAGTTTTTGGTACCATATAACCCTTCGACCTTAGGGTACTCGTGGTGGAGTATTCGGTACACATAAACCCCTCAACACCCGAGGTGACTTATTTATAGTGCAATATCAATCCTATGGTCGGCCAACTATATCTGATAATATTTTAAACCATATCACTTGCCAATATAATTCATTATTAACCATGTACCTCACTACTTTTATATGCAACATACAGAACCATTTTCAATGCATTAAACCATGCATTTACAAGTATTCATCATACTTACATGGACTATTTTTCCAATGCATACATTATCATTATATGATCAAAAATAGTATTGAACATACTTTAAAACATGCTTAAACAGTGGGTACCTTGTCATTCAAAACAAGTGCATAAAATCCATTTCATAAAAGCACGACCGAGGGAGAAATATCTTTATACTTACTTCTGAGTTTAAACCAGCATTTCAAACTAAGTTTAAACTCCCAATATAACCTTTAAAATATTTCAAAGTTCAAATCCACGTCCTCACTCGCCGATAATGCAAAGCTCTATTCGCCGATGCAAAAAAAAAACGTCTGAAGCCTCACCAACAACCTTAGGATCACCCTCCCATGTTTTAATCACATAAAAATAGAGGATTAATTCATCATCATGCATTCATAACCCCATCAACACAACTCCTCAACTTCGCCTCACTAAAACCATCAATCACCATCCAAAAACAACCAAAAACACCATCACACATCATCCAAACATTACCCAGCCAAAACCTAAAGGTTTAATCCATCAATTAAATTTAATTGACATCCAAAAACAACCTAACATCGACCTTATACCTCCAGCATACATTAAACCTCCACAACTCCTTAAAAACACATATCTAGCAACCTAGAAAATTAGATATTCATATAGCTTTGGGATTCCAATGTTAAAATCAATATATTAACATTATAAAACATCAAAATCTTGATTAAAATCAATCAAGAACTCAACAAAACAAATCCAATTCGAAAATCACATAATCTCATCAATTAAACATTAATTAAACCAATTTTATATAATTAAATCATTGAAACTCATTAGAAAACATATATAAAGGATCAATAACTTGGGAATTTCAGTAAAGAACCATTCATTAGAGGAGAAGAATGAACTTACCTCTAATGAGTGAATTTCTTCTCAATTGGATGTTTTTACTCTTGAAAAACAAAAGATAACAATGAGATTTTTTAAAACAAGTTTAAGGATTCCATTAGAAATCAAAGACTTAAGATATAAAGAGTATTACCTCAGCTCTTTGATGAAAAAGATAGTGTTTAGCTGAAAAGATTTTGAGAGAAAAGTCTTTAGAAAAAAGTTACGTCAAAAGTGTTTTTAAGAAAAATAACCACCTTTTTTAATTAACTCCCCTTTAATTCTTTTAATTAAAACCCATTAAAATTAATCAAAATTGAAAGAAAATCCTGATAAAACATTTAGGTAAAATAGCTCCTTAAAGATTCAAGTTTTGACCCCTTTTTACAAAATAGTCACTAAAAACAGTTTTCAATCTTTACATTTTGGTCACTAGCCAAAATGTCCAATTTCTGAATTCTATTATTCAAAATTGACTTTACCAAAAATATTCATAAATTAAATAATATTTTTTAGATATTTTTCCCAAATATTTTATCACTCAAAAATATTTAATCCAATTTTAATCTCGAATTCGACTCAAATCTCTAACCAGGTCCATCGGACCGTCTAATTAGCCTATAAACCGCTAGGCCCAAAACCTGGGCGTTACACGGGGAAACAATATTCCTATGAAAACATATGGTCTCGAGCTCCGAAGGTACTTGCCAGGCCCATAAGGAGGAACAATATCCCCACAAAAGCAATAGTGTTTTCCTCTCACTTAAACAAATGGGTTTATATGTCAAATTTTAAAGGCATTAAAATAAACTTGTATTTATAAACAAATATCAACTTAATTGTCACTTTAACTCGCAACCTTCAATATTAATAAAGTGGTAATTGTTTTTAGGCATGACTCTTTTTTTTTGTAAAAACAAAAAATTGGTCCCCAGCAGAGTCGTCATGCTATAGCGACTAAAAAATCCAAAGGTATCCCACTTTTTAGAAGAAAAAAATTGATTTGGGGAATTTTCTTAAAAATTTGTATTTTTGAAATAAAAACTGGAGTCGCCATCGGTCACTTGGGTTAGGTAGACCGGACACCAAAAAATAAACTAGAGATTTTCATTCTTTTGGGTTTGGGAGTCGGTTACGTGTGGGGAAGGGTTCGCACCCCCACCACGCCCAAACTTGGTACAAAATCAATTACTGTTTTATTAATATCGAATTTTGCGAGTTAAAGTGACATTTAATCAAAATTTGATTATACATGCGAGTAAATTTTAAGGGTCTCGCTTTCTCGAGAATAAACGAAAATCACCACCACTATGCTTGGTACTAGCCAAGTTTATTCTCAGATAAAAAGACACCGCATTAACAGTTTATATTTCGGATACAACATAAAACATGACATGGCAAATACGAATGAGCATAAAATTAAAGCACGAATATTAAATTCCAATACACCATACGAGCAATACATATGGAAACTAAATAAATATATACATGTATGTATAAATTATACATCACTTGCGTAAAACTAAATAATATATGTATACGTAATATAGTAAGTTATAGAAAACATAATTAATATATATCTGTATAATGAATACATATATAAAGTATGAAACTTTACGTAAAAAATGTATATTAACATATAAAATGATATATATATATATATAAATTAAAAGCAGTACATATATAAAATTTGTCATATTAATGTTAATATACATATTAATACATATAATTATTACCATATATATGATGCATGTGTATAAGTATAGGATATAGAAAGTCAAATGCAGGAAAATAAATAACTTAGATATTATCACAAAATAAAAGGAAATTACTGTGAATACATCAATCAAAGAATCACAAAAATGTAAAATAAAGGCAAGAAATAAAATACTGAAATATAAATTACATCAAATTAAATGAGTACTAAACTAAAAGGAAACTGAAATTGTAGTGCATAAATGAAATTAAACTAATGCAAAAAAGACTATTAAAATATGTAAAATATTGCGAAAAGATCACTAGGGTGATTTTCCCCTCTGTTGAAAAACACAGGACCAAAGGGGATTAACCCACTGTTTTTCAGACCAAATTAAAAAAAAGACGAGATTAAAAAGTTTTAAAAACTTTTAGGGACTGCACCAGAGATTTAAGTGGGGCGGAGGGATTTAAAATCGTAATAAACCCATTTTTTTATATCTGATATAAATACCAAATAACACAATCAACTTTCATTTCTTTCTATTTTCATAAAATCGATTAAAAACCTCCTCCCAAAATTCTCCACATCTATTCTTTGTGTTCTGAGTCCTTCAAGAACTCAAGAACGAACCCAATTTTCGGCAAGCCACCACCGCCGTTAATCACCGTCAGCTGCCTCAAAACAATCTTTTCCTCTTTTAAAAATCGAATCCATCTTCAGATTTAAATAAACAAACCTCGGTTTACCTAGATCTAAGAAAACCGAAACTCAAATCTTTTTTTAAATTCCTTTTAAAAACATAAAATCTTAAACCTTCGTCGGTAAAAGAAAATAGAAGACGAGAGACAACGATCAAAGATGCCGTTCATCGGTGGCACCAACCTCGGCCACCATAAAAGGCGGCGACCCGGGTTCGAAAGGTAAAAAAACCTAAGACCCTTCCCCTTTTTCTTTTTTATTTCGAAATGTAAAAAGAGAGAAGAATACCTTTTTAAAATCTTTTTTGTATTGATACGGAATTCAGGATCCAAATATTACATCAAAATTTAAGAACCCTCTGGATCGTAATTAATCTAGCAAGCTCACTAATATGATCTGAGAAAAACTCAGACTCCAAGTTCAACAAACTGGCAAGAAAACATGATCTTGATGTAGAAAACGAGATAGTTGTCCTCGAGCACCCTCTTAATCACAATTAATTAGGCAAACACCCTCAAGCGGCTTTAACCTACCTTCCCAAACACAATTGAATGGGCAACCAGGAGTATGAAGACGACCTCCCTCACGAAAACTAGAAGATTCGTGTTGAAGAAAGCTTCGGTAGAAAAATTAACAAGGTTAATCCGTCAACCTTGGAAAAAAATGGCTCATGGCCAAAGGGTTTTTGCAGCTCAAATATTCATGATGTTGTTATTTTATTAATGAAGCAAATATGCCTTTAAATAGGCTACAAATGAAGAGTTCAACTCGAACTAGGAAAAATAAAGATAATAATAA
This sequence comes from Hibiscus mutabilis, assembly GCA_019671005.1. NCBI lineage: Eukaryota > Viridiplantae > Streptophyta > Magnoliopsida > Malvales > Malvaceae > Hibiscus > Hibiscus mutabilis. The sequence continues at coordinate 38,564,615 of CM033721.1, forward strand.
AATAAATAAACATATTTTATCTAACCTAAAAACTAATAAATAAATAAGAAATCTAATCCTAAATCATCTAAATATCTTCATAAAGAATTCTAGATTGAATTAAAGTATAAATAATCAATAATATTATTGAAAATTCGTATTAAATAATAATTCTCGTATTAAATTCGTATAAAAATTTCTACTCACAGTCTTTACTAAAACGGACATAACTTGAGCTCCCAACGTCGGATTGATGCGTTTCAAGACGTGTTAGAAAGCTAAGAAAAAGACGAATATGTTTGAAGAAGACATGTAGACCGAGAACTGCCTGGATCCCATTCGAAAATTCGATGCAAGTCGGCTGAAATTCTAAACTTACAAAACAGCTTCAGTTTTTTTGGCTAAAATGACATTGTAGTCCTCCCATGTATGTATCAATTAGAAACTGAATACAAATAGTTTGTTTTACATCATATATATCTCTTTTTTCGTTTACATTCATAAGCAAACATTTAATGGATGAACTGTTGATGATGCTTGGTTGATTTGTTTCTGATATTCTTGTTTTTTTTTATTATTTTGGGCCTGTTCGGTGGTTAGGGAAGAGACGGTTGTCGTACGACAACATCGCATTTTTCGGTAGCGATGGGAACCGTCGATCTGGACACATGGAGACCATCGGTGAGGACGCGTGGGAGACGAGCGGCCCAAGCGTGGCCTTCACGCGGAATCTGAAGGGGCTTTCGGGTTCAATTAGGACCATTGGATCAAATTTTATCGAACGGTCCAGGGGTGGCTGCGCAGGGAGAGCATAGTATTAGATAGGGCTTTTAGGGTTTTTGATTTTAATTGTTAGGCCAAACGAGCTAATATAATGTTATAATTATTTTGGTCTCGTAAATGGTTTAAACATTTAATTTAATTTATTTTCGATTTAATTTTAACAAAAAAATAATAATAATAATAATAATAATAATAATAAATAATAATATTATAAAACCGGATAAAAATAAGTGATTACAAGAGTATGCTCATAATAACAAATATTAAAAAAATTGAGGCTCTAATAGTAAGTATTGAAAAAATTAGACTCTTAATAACAACTATTAGAAAAGAAAATTAAATTGTAATAGTGAGCCTTAATAAAAAATATTAAAAAAATAAGGCCCTTAATAGCAAGTATTGAAAAAATTAGGTCCTTAATAACAAGTATAAAAAATAAATAAATTTTAGGAGTATGCCCATAATTAAGGATGAGCATTTTAATTGACCCAACCCGATCGAGTTAGATTTTTTTGTAGAAAATTTGGACTCGGGTTGGGTTTTTATTAAGGGTGATTTCAGGTCACTCGGATTTGGATTTTGGGTGAAAAATATCCGACGTCACCCGACTCGAAACTAATAGGATAATTTTCTCATATATTTTTAAAGATATTCGCAATAATATTTCCTCCTTATATATATATTTTTAAAATTAGGTCATTAAAATTATTTTTTTACAATTTAGTTCCCTAAAATTTATTTATTTTTTATAGATCGAGTCGGGTTGGGTTCAAGCCAGCCAAAAAACCTACCCAACCTGTGCCCATCCCTACCTATAATATCAAATATTAGAAAAAATTAAATTTTAAGAGTAAGCCACTAATAATAAATATTAATAAAAATTAGACCTCTAATAATAAATATTAAAAAAAATTAAACTCATAATAGCAAATATTAAAAACAATTAAACCCTATAATTGATATAAAAAAGTTTTACCAAGAGATTGGTCCAAGTGGTAAGCAGCTTGGTATCGCTTAGGTCTCGAGTTTGAGGCGTTCTGTATGCAGAAAATCTTTGTTGAGAGACTCCCTTACCAAAGTCAGGTGTGCGTCGCGGGTCGGTCCGTATCGCCCTAGAAACCAGAAGAGCAACGAAAAAAAATATAAAAATATTCTTTTATGAATATAATACACTATGAAAATTCTGAGCCGAGCAGGTGTCCCAGGCGCTGAAATCTGTCTCAGGCGCTGCTGTAGTACGTGATCATAATGGTTGCGGGAGAGCTGGGTTTTGTCGTAATCCAGACATATGTTCAGTCCTTGAAGCCCGAGTTTTGGGGAGCCTACAGCAGATGTAGCGGCCAGTGGCGGATGCTATTAACGAAATAGAGGAAACCTTGCGAAGAATTAAGCAGTTGAAGCCAAAGGAAAGGAATGTTTAAGTGAATCGCGTTTACCATGAAGGCGAATGCATTGGCAATTTGGACACCAAAGTTGCCGTTGGGTCTCCATTTGTTCTGACAGCCACAAAGATGCGACGCTTAATTTTTTTTATTTGCATTCCCCATAAGTACCGAAATTCAAACATACAAGAGTGCAAACCAAAAAAACTTCCAACTCAAAATGCACAAGAATTGAATATCTGAACACGTGTTTAAGAGTATTTATATTTCAAATCTATTTTTAAAAATTGAAAAACAATAAAAAGACCTGGCATCTCAAGTCCAAATAATACGATGAACAATGGAACAAAATTGTGAACTAGGGTACCCTATTAACCATGTAAACATCTCAAAGTAACCATTTTAGCAGCGAAAATAAAATTACAACAGATTGATGCTGAACGGCCAAAGCCCCCTTCTGTTAACTAACACGATTCTGCAACTTTGGATCTGCAAATGCATGCACAACAATAACAAATAAATAAAATAAATCCCTACAAATGTACATTTATGTCACTAAACTAGCAAAGTGGTTCCAACCAGTCGGACCGGTTTAATTAATGTGTATATACAGTAAATATTTAATAAAAATATACCCTCATCTAAATGGTTAAAGGTTCAAATCTCATTACAAGGATAATTTTTTTCCCAACGGTACTATAACATTACACCAGACTGGACTAAGAACTGGTTCCAGTTCAACCGGCTCAGACCCAGTTTTTCATTGGCAATTTAAGACAAAAGTATCAAGAACCAAAATCACAAGTTTTCCTATTAGCCCCAACAAAATTTCAACTACTGAATAAAACCAGGGCCATTTCCATCTGATTTTTCAACAATGACAATAACACTAAAATGTATCAACAACCCAAATCACGAGTTACCTATTAGACCAAAACAAATTTTCAACTACTGAATAAGTCAGCTTTGCCCCAATCTTAACAACCTAAAGTGGCTCAACTCGAGAATAAAAGAATAGTCCAGTAACAAATATGATAATATCTTTAACAAGAAAACTCAGTCCCACAATTAGTACCAAAACATGGTTTTACTATTACCTCTTGCACCGAGCCAGTTAATTATCATCGTCACTACTTATTTGGGATTCATCTTCTTCCCCATAAAGAACATCATCTACATCATCATCATCATCACCATCTTCATCTTCACTTTCATCTATTGGGTGATCACTCATGGAGTGTTGACTTTTCCCCTGAGCTGCCTTGCCAATCTGTTTCGAAAACATAAGAAATACAGTCAAACACACAAAAAATAATTTAATCAAAGTAGCGACATTAAGTTGCCAACCTCTGTGTTATGAGCTGCAATCGCCCAGATAATTGTAGCAAAGACTGAAGAGTCGACCCTCTTGATTTAGCATTCTGGAAAAGGGGGGAATTGTGAATCATGAATACAAATACCATATTAATCTCATTTACTTAAGATAACAATGAAAGTATGATTTCATGCAGGAAGAGTGAAATCAGGAAGACAAATGTGTAATGACTAGGTTCCTGAATGTCTGTTCCTCGTTGCCCCATGCACCTGGGTATGATTATCACCCCCTCTTGTGTTTACATCAAAGTTATTGTCCTCTTTGAGAACCCATTGACCCCTCAAGGGTTTGTAACTTGCAGGTGGCCTTCCTTGGTTAGAACCAAGGGACACACTTGCAGGTGAAGTGGGTCTCCAAAAAGGACAATACCTTTCACGAGAAAGGGCGACATGGCAAGGTTGTCCTGGAACCCAGTCATTACCAAAAGAAAGCTTGCCATACACAAAGGTTAGGGAATTTTCCTTCCACAACAGTTACCTTCGACAAGGAATTAAGCATCTGGGTTACGGATTCTCGGGACATTATAAGATGACCATGAGTCAGCAATAAACTATATATCCACGGAAGAACATACTTTCCACTATATGACCTGTTGAAGACAATAAAAGATTGAATTTTCAAGCATATCATGTTTGTAGCTATTATATTGTCACAGGAGAAATTCAAGATTATTTGATAAAACAAATGAGCTTAAAATAGAGTAAAAACTCTCTATCACCAAGTTAAATTGGACTTGGGTGTGAATATCAAAGACGGGCACGTGCCCTACACATGTTCAACTTCCCCCTATATTTGTAGACATTCGAAGGTCATGTAATCGAAACTCATGTCCAATATGCATTGGAAACACGTGTAAGACATGAATATACCAAAAGAAAATGAAAAGTTGGTCTAGCTGCTCTACACATGTTCAATTTTTCTCCCCCTATATTTGTAGACATTCGAAGGTCATGTCCTCGAAACCCATGTCCGATATGCATTGGAAGCACGTGTAAGACATGAATATACCAAAAGAAAATGAAAAGTTGGAGCAAAGTTGGTCTAGCTGCCTAGCAAATAAAAAATAATGAAGCTTCACGTTTGTTTCAAACTTAAGATACTAAATGTGAGAATTTTTATTATCAACCTACCAGTATTCAGATATAGAATATCAAATCAAATCAATAGACTGGAATTTTACTAATATAAAATTCATCTCCCAATGGAAGATAGCTATTTTACTCAAACTCGACTGTAAGTATCAGATACGTGTATGTACAGGGACGGAACTCTAAAAATTGGGAGGGACAATGATCTTATTTTACTAATATTTAAAGTAAAAAGGATTTAAAATGTAATTACACCAAAAAATCTGGGAGGGGCTGTTAGTGCCTCCGTCCCTGTGTATGTATCCAACACGGGTACGTTCTGTTTATAAAGATTATACATGCACACGCATACATTTCCATATATTTGATGGTCCTTGGAGGATAGCTATTTTACTTGAACTCGAGTGAGTGTTACGCGCATATCCAACACAGTTATGTTCAGGGTTTTTTCTTCTTTTTTAATTATTTTTTCCAAGCATTTGAAGACCTTTTCCTACCCATGTCGATAAATGTATCGGAATGAATACTTCAAGAAAAATGAAGAAATCAATGTTGCTCTAACTCTTCATTTTTCTTGAAGTACTTGTTTTCCAACATCCATATCCAATGCATATACCAACATGGGTGTGGGGATATAAATTTAATGATCCTCCAAATACATAGAGGAACTTAGATAAAATTGAGCATACCATAAGAAAACATATCCGTATCTGACAGTCACATCAGAGTCCGAGTAGCATAGGTTATCGAGTATATAAAATGTTAAAAGGTAGGATGCAAGTAAAAAAGACTTAACCAAACCTTGATTGCCACAACTTCACCAAGTTTTCAAGCAATTTATGAGCATCCCCAGGCTCCATAGAAAAAATAGCTGCTCTCATCTGATAATTTAATACAAAAATTAGCTAAATGACACAAATTAAATCTTAAATAAAAATAAATTTGAGAAATATTTGCAATCAAAATACATTATTTGTCTGTATCAACTGAATACGAACCTTCTTTGGCGGCAAATTAGCTTCAAGATTAATACCATCAAATAGTATAGAATCAAGCTGAGCGTTACATGTACCAAGTATTCCTAGTGATCTTAACTGATCCTCCATGCAAAGTGCTTTTGAACGGGCTTCTAATTTCATCGAGTCATCTGCGTAGGCCAGAATAATAAAAATTCAACAGTGGCACACTAATATCGAATGAAGGTTGATGCAACATATAAAAATAACAGCAAGAAATCTAACAAGGATTCATATTGCTTGAATCCAGTCCTTCGTTTCAATTTGTTTTCTATTATTGAACTGTGTATACAGCATTAATTTTCTGGCTTATGGCACATTTACAAGATCAAAAGAAATCTGGTATACTCGAGTTGCAATAGCGATCACATTGATGAGATTCACAAGCTTTTTAGAGGAACTATTATCCAAGCCAGACTGTAGAAATTGAAACCTAATCCAGTTAATGATTGAGCTACAAACACTTGAAAATTTGAAAACTAAATTTACCTTTTCCATCCACGAATTCCGGTTGGCTCCCAGGGTCGACGGAATCAGTCATTACATTGTTAGCATCAACTCTCAAACTTCTATGTCTATCCCCTTTTTCCTCATGAGGATAAAAAATCTCCGGGATTGGAAGTGTGGCATCCTCCGCATTTGCACGATCCAATGCAATTACTATTTATATAATAAGAAATCAGTTATCATGCAAAAAAAGATAACATAACATGATCTTATATATGGACTCACAAGCATCAAACCCGAATTGAATACAGACAAGAAACTATCATTAGAAATCTACAGAGCAAGGAAAATTGTAAAAGAAGCATTTAAGTAATCTACTGCCAGAAATTAAAAACAAAATAGGAACTGGTAAACAGAAACAAAAGATAAATTGAATTTTTTTGGAATTGAAGACTACATCAAAACCACCAACCAGGCAAAAGAGCATTGCCATTTTTGCACCCCAACAAATAAAATACAGGTAACTATAATGTTCAACTAGATGAATCCGAGAAATCAAGAAAAATAATAACATGTCCATTTTTTTGTATTGAGGGGTTCTACGAGAATGTAATGTATACGACACACTGAAACCAACACATGCAGATATTGCCAAATGATTCAGAAGGTACTATTCCAGCATAATTATGAATTATGGTCACATGTACCTCTATTCTGTGCATCAAGTCCTTTCTTCGATTTGTTAAGAAATTGACTCGTTGCTAAAAGGACACCATCCTGAGAGCTACTCAACAATATGTCCGAGCCATATTGCACCACAATTTTCTGAAACAATGGCTTTACCAACAAACCATGGGCAAGAAATGCATGAACAGATTCCGGCTTGGGAACGCCTTGCAATTTTGCAGCAAATATTGTAGGCAATGCACCTTTATGAGGTTTAGATAAACCATCTTCCAAAGATATTGAAAGTTTTGTGGGCTTAGCATTGCGCAATGTCTCAACATCCTGACTATACCAAAAATAACAAACACCAGTTTCCGAAATCGCGAAAACATAGATATCCTCGTTAACACATTTGCTATCTATGAAGACAGCAGGGTGCTCCATTGCTAAAACACAACTAGCAAAATGCTTTTTTTCGCCTTCTGCTTTACATACAGCAATATATCTTTCAGCAACAGCAGATGATAAGATAAACTTTCCATTTTCGGTAAATATCATGCACCGAACAGATCCCTGTGAATTTAAAAACAACTGATTAACTAATGGCAAAAGGCAACAAGATTACGAGATTGACTGTACATCTCAACTTAACTGGATAAAGTTATGACCACAGAAGGCACATAAACTTGAAAACACTTACAGGATGTCCCATAAACTTCTGTATCTTTTTGTGATTAGAACAATCAAAAGTCTTCAACTGTGCAGCTGCAGTGACTAACATCTTACCATCTAAAAGAAGGGTCCAAATCCGAGTTATAGCATCAGCAAAATGGAATAAAAATCAAAACCTGGCAAAAATTATTCCAATCTAACACAAGCAAGGGAAGCTCCCATAATCTATCTCATATGTTATGACATTTAATGTTTAGGAATATACAATAAAGTTGGTTTTATGTGGCAGATTCCCACTATCACTCTTGGGCCACTAGCATAGTAATATATGTCTGGTATAAAATAAATACCATCATTGAAGACAAAGTCAATATCAAGATGATGAATTCAGGATGGAGTATCTCACGAGTAGAAATCAAAGCAGAGCACCAAGAGTGCTGCCAAAAACATCTACCTGATGAGACAGTCATACAGGATATAGACTTTACTGAGGCTCTGAACTTCCCCAATAGGTTTCCGGTCAACGAATCAATTTCGCAAACCATCCCATCAGCCCCAGCACTATAAATGCAAGAGCCATTCGTAGCAAATGCAATAGCACTGACACCCCTGTGAGATATTATGAGAGAAAATGAGCAGAGAAAACAATACAAGCAATAATAGATCAGGACTAAATGGCTAATGCATTCATCCAAAATAACCATTAGCTCATTACAATACATTAGAAATGCGTTTAGTTCTTGCAGAATGCAAAATGCCTATTAAAAGTACTGAGATATTAAATTCTACAATTTCCTGAGATCTCATTCAAGGGGGTGAAAATTTCAGATGTTTTTATATTTGCATACAGTAATAGAATTTCATCTTTTAATCGCAATGACTTCACATTGTCAAGAATGTGCATTTCCACAGATAATTGCATTATCATATTAGATATTTTGGGGTCCAGAGGTAAATTAGGGGACCAAAAATGAATTCAACAACTTGTGCATACCCAGGATGGCAATCACTAACTTTCCACTTCAGCTGACCAGCCGACACATCAAGTGCCAAGACATCACCACTTCCGGTTCCCAATAGAAGCAAAGAACTTCCAAGTTTCCTTTTCTTCTACAAAAATTAAGGGGTTTGGTCCTAAAGTTAGTTTATCATAGAAGAAAAGGCCCGTTGTCTAATTTCTGAAAACTTGTTTTATTAACATGTGAAATGACGAACCTTCTTTTCAAAAGACAACCACTTCATACATTTGTAATCAATTGAAAGATGCCCTCTTTCTGCCTTAGCATATAAGTTTGTTGCTTCACTTGATATAATGTCTACAAATTCTGTTTGAATTTGACCTTTCAAAGTGTCACAAATCTAACAAGGCACAAAAAAATAACTTTTAAAAAAAGATGCATAATTGTTCACATTGAACCATAAAATGCAACCACCAGTTCTCAAAGTCATCATCAATCAATTGCTCTTGGAATGCCTTTAGCTACCTTAATACGACCATCTCCAGAACTAATAGCAAAGTAGTCCAATGAGGGACTAAATGCTGTAAAGATATCTCTGATGTTCGACGATCCCATATTCTGACCTATCAAAACGTAAACTACATTAGCATATTAAAAAACACAAATTTCTAAGTTCAAAGTTCAAAATAGAGAAAGCCAGAAAATCACAAAGCTTTAGCTGAAGGCACAACCAGGGTTTCAAAAAACGGCCCGCGGCCGCTAGCGGTAACGCATCCGGCCGAAACCGCTATCGACGAAAACAACGGTGGGACGCGGAATCGCACTAATAGCGGTGGATCGCGGCCGCAATTTAACGGGTAGCGGAATCGCACTAATAGCGGTGGATCGCGGCCGCAACCGTGATAACCGCGACGCGATTGCAATTGAGATTTAAATCTCTGGTCTTCATAGATCTAAATCTTGTGAAGTTGTTCAAACTGAATTTGCAATAAATCCTTAGCTTGAAAACAACAAAAAGACATTTTTAATTATAAGAGCTAAAATACAATTCATCTATATATATACTTATTTTATTATCATTAAAAATTATAATCTTATTTTATTATCATTAAAAAAACCCTTGGGTTACGAGAATCCAATTAGAAAGAGGGATTTAGGTTTTGTTATTAATATTATAATCTTATTTTATTATCATTAAAACAAACCTTTGAGTTATGAGAATCTATTAATTTGATAAAAAAAAGCCTATTAAGGATTTTTAATTGAAATTGACGGCTAGGTTTGATCCTATAAATAAAAAATTAAATTATAAGATCTCAGCATGTTTTTAAGGGTATAGGTTAATTTCTATTTCAGCCATGTTATTTTTTATTTTTGTTATTTCAATCCTTAAAATTTTTCTAATTTAGAGTGTAAACTTTATTTTTTGTTCAATATAGTCCTTTAATTTCAGTAATCTAAGTTTATAAGTGTTGGAAAACATTCTAAAAATCATTAAAAGTAACTTTTTATGATTATAATTATTATGTTTTTATAATAAGTGTTGGAAAAACTCTAACTGAAAACACTCTAACTCTTTATGACCGCAAAAACCTTAATTATGTCCGCAACCGTGATAACCGCGACGCGATCGCGACTGAGATTTAAATCTCTGGTCTTCATAGATCTAAATCTTGTGAAGTTGCTCAAACTGAATTTGCAATAAATCCTTAGCTTGAAAATAACAAAAAGGCATTTTTAATTATAAGAGCTAAAATACAATTCATCTATATATATACTTATTTTATTATCATTAATAATTATAAACTTATTTTATTATCATTAAAAAAACCCTTGGGTTACGAGAATCCAATTAGAAAGAGGGATTTAGGTTTTATTATTAATATTATAATTTTATTTTATTATCATTAAAACAAACCTTTGAGTTATGAGAATCTATTAATTTGATAAAAAAGCCTATTAAGGATTTTTAATTGAAATTGACGGCTAGGTTTGATCCTATAAATAAAAAATTAAATTATAAGATCTCAGCCTATTTTTAAGGGTATAGGTTGATTTCTATTTCACCCATGTTATTTTTTATCTTTGTTATTTCAATCCTTAAATTTTTTCTAAATTAGAGTGTAAACTTTATTTTTTGTTCAATATAGTCCTTTAATTTCAGTAATCTAAGTTTATAAGTGTTGGAAAACATTCTAAAAATCATTAAAAGTAAATTTTTATGATTATAATTATTATGTTTTTATAATAAGTGTTGGAAAAACTCTAACTGAAAACACTCTAACTCTTTATGACTGCAATAGCCTTAATTATGTCCGCAACCGTGCTAACCGCGATGCAATGGCGACTGAGATTTAAATCTCTGGTCTTCATAGATCTAAATCTTGCGAAGTTGCTCAAACTGAATTTGCAATAAATCCTTAGCTTGAAAATAACAAAAAGGCATTTTTAATTATAAGAGCTAAAATACAATTCATCTATATATATATACTTACATAAAGTCTTTGTCTGGCCTTAGAATTACAGATAAATTAAGCACCAAATCAGGATTTTAAAAAACGGTCCGCAACTGCGATCGCCACCGTTATATAGCAGTACCACCGCCGTCTGAAACTGATATCGTCGAAAATTGCCCTAAGAATCGGATTCACACCAAAACGACGAATTGCAACCGCAATTTTAATAGGTAATGTCTGATTGCAGCGATAAAAGACCATTGTTCCCGTTATTATCCCGTTAACGATCAATAGAGAAAAAATTTAGATATTTTCTCAAAAAAAGAAAAAAATAGATAATCTTCAAAAGACAATTTCAACTGGTATTTCTTACTATTATCGGCGATCCAAGCGTCGTCCACCAGATCCGAACAATCCTTCGGATGATTGTATAAAAATGATGCAATGAAGTTGCAAAGATGAAAAAGAAAGGAAAAACAGAGAAGAATTATGGAAAGTAAAAGAAAAGTAGAAAGACATTTTTTAGTGTTTAAATGGTAAAAGTTAATTTTATTATTAAAAAGAATATATCCATCAAGGGTCTTGAATCAAAGTAAAATATAAACACCAACGAGAATAAATTAAATGGGTCTTGGAAACCAACACTACAATACCGAAAAAAAAACTAAAAAGGAAAGAAAATAATTAAATGCATCCCGGAAACCTACACTAATTTCTCCACTACTTGAATATTATAATTATTATGTATATTATATATTTATTATATTTTCGGTTAAAAAAATACATTTATTATATTTAATAAATATAATATTGTAAACTTATATACTCTTTATACATTATATATTATGTTGTACACTTATTATCATTAAACTTTTATTTTATTATAATTATTTCAATTGCTTATATAGTATTATTTTTTATTATTACTATTACTTGTTTATTGTTATAGTTTTATTATTTTTTCAAAAATTAAATTTATTTTTATTTATTTCAGCTATGTCAATCGTCACCATTTAGATTTATTATTTTAGTCTTTGATTTTATCTAAATTTATAGAGTAAACTTTGCTTTTTGTTCAATTTAGTCCTTTAATGATCGTAAAATTATGTTATCATATTATTACAAGTTTATAAGTGTTAGAAAGTACTCTAAACGTCATGAAAAGTGATTTTCTATATTTATATTTACATTTATTATATTTTACAATAAGATGTGTGAATTTTAAAAAAAATCACGACCGTGACACCCGCAATGACCGAAAACGCGACCGCGAATGCTTTTTAAATTCCTGGCTGGGAGATCAGAGGGGACATTTCGGGGATGTCGTTTTTTACTAATCGCGCGTACCCAAAGTGTTAAAATCTCAAGTTGGAATACGACTGAGAACTGCAGCAGAAGAAACATACAGAGAAAGAGGATGAAGAAACAATAGTCAAGGAAGAAAAAGAAATAAGAAACGGCAGTTGCGAATGGGGTTTTAACCATTACGACAACGTTTTCATAGAACCTTAAAACTACATCGTTTTGTTTATGTTGAACTGAAGGGAAGTGGTTGAGAAAAAAATGGGAAAAAGGAAACGTAAAACTACGGTATAAAGTATTTTTATTTTAATAAACTAATTTTCATAGCTTTAAAATATTATTTGATTTATTTAATAAAAAATTGAAAAAAAAATTAAGTGCAACAAGACTATATTTTAAAAAATAGATAGGAAATTATAATTTTTTGTTAATATCTTTTTAAAGGAATCACAAAATTATTAGATTTTAATTGAAGGAGAGACCACCACAACAAATGAGAATTTAACTTGGACTTCATTTTAATCCATGAAAATCAATAGATTTTCTAATTTACTATGAATTTTAATGTTTTTTTTATGATTATGTGTATTGATTTTTTTCATTTTTCATACCACTATCGTACTCGTACCTTGTAATTTTGAAATTATCGTTTCTCGTCCCTGTACTAGTATTCGTATCCGTGCAACATAGAGTAAAACTATCAAGTTTCATACTAATATGGTGGGGAAGATTAAAACAAATATCATACATGAACTGTATTTTGAGAACTATTTAGGCCTCAATGGACTTGAAAAGTTTGGGCTAAAGAAACACACGTACTATCCATTTTTTTTCGGTTAGTCAACTCTATTTACACTATTGTCAAAATTGGGATAAATAATGGTTAGTCCTAAAATTGATGTTTTTTTTAACTTGATTTCTGGATGTTTTAGAGTTAATTGCACAAGAAGTCTTCAAACTATGACTCTTATTCTAAACTACTCCCTAAAATTAAAAAGAAAAAGAAAACAACTTTTGGTATCCATCCATAGGATTTGAACCTTGCTTTAAAAGCCACCATTGAAGCTGTAACCAGCGACCACTACCCCAATCGACTAATTTGAAACATTGTTAAAATATATATTAAAACATGTCAAGTATCACATTTTAATTGGCCAGCGTTTTTTTAACAGTTAGATACTTAAAATGATCGAAATGAAACTTTAGGCATATATTTAGAGCAAAAAATAGATTAGCACCAAAAGTGAACCACATGTATAGTTTGAGCACCTATTTGGTTATTAAGCCTTTATTTTAAATCATACTTTAAGTTAATTATATTATTTTTTTGGAAAAAATATTAATTATAATAAAAATTATTAACTAATTAAAATACATTTGTTTTATAAAAAATATTTATATTTTGAGTTTTTTTTGAATAATTATATTTTGAGTTAAAAGAACCATTTGCAGCTGTTTATGATACTACACCATGAAAGTTTATTTCATTCAACACCATTTTATACGTATGTACATCTTAACATAATAAAGACGACTCATATTTGTGAGACTTGGTACGAAACCGTTAAACTCTTTAGCTCTATAATCAAAGTGAACAATACTTGACCGTATCATGAATTGATAAATGAATTGAAATTGGTTTTAATGACTTGCTGATTGGTGTGAGGTACATATCATGATAAGGAAGAGTAGAAGATAAGAGTTAGAAGAAGCTAGGAGTAATTGTGGATTCAGGTATCTCGTAACTTCGGGATAACAAGTGAGTGTACTTGTGTTTGTCTCGGGTGACATGGTGTCATTCCGAATATTGTTTATTGATATGTTGTGATCTGATTTAAGCATATGCATATGGCTCCTTTAGTGCAAGACATGTGAAGCATGCATAGCATGGCATCATTGATAAGCATCTAGTTATGTATGTATTACATAAGTATTGTATGCCTTGCTATGATGTACTTGTGATGGTGATCTTGAATACGTTGTGATAAAGCTTGAAATTGCTTACTGACCAATAAAATAATAAGATTCTTATAAAAGATTGAAAGCTAATGTTATAAGTACCTTGAATATTAAAGACTTAAGAAGCAAGAAAGCTTAACTTATGCAATAAGCTATTGAAATGAAGTAACAAGTAAGACTACTTGTACAATAAGATACTTCTCCGATATCAAAAGAAAGATATCTAAGTTGCTCTGTTAATGGAAGTCCTTGGACACTTGGGTGTAATACTTGGTCTGACTGGGACTGCGGTCCATGAGTCTTGGCTCGGGGGACGCCCCATTTATATGTGATATGTTTTTGATATTAGTCATTGCTATGTGCTTTGTACTAAGTATCACCTGGACCTATATGGTCAAACTCGGACCAATGCTATTCACGATCAAATGTGTGATCCAAGGCAAATAAGTAAAGACATGAACCTAATGAGAAATCAAATAAGAATTTTGAAGAAATTAGTAAAGCTCTTAGTGAGCATAGAAGTGATAATGCTCATTGTGAGCATAGTGTTATGTAAAGCTCTTTGTGAGCAAGAAAGTTTACAAGGCTCTTAGGGAGCATAAGAATGATTAAAGCTTAATCCTCGATGGAAATCTTCAATAAAGCAATGAAGAGTATAACTCTAACAAGCTTCTAATAAACTTGTAATGTGTGAACTAACATAAATTGTATGAAATTTCCTTGTCTTCATATATTAAAGTTACTTGGTTTCCACTCAAGATCATGAATTGCATTGTTTATATTTTGTCAAGACTACCTCACTTAGGCTATATAAGCCTAATGCACTCATTTTTCATGCATTGCAGGATAATCAAAGCTTATGTTTCAAGTATGGTTGTGAGTTACAAATCTTTATTCAAGATTCAAGTAGAGTTTGAAACTCTCCTTAAGTAGTATACTCCTAGAATGGTGGCACATTGCTTGATTAACATACATAGTGCATTCTTTGTCTTATACAACTTATTAATACCCGATACTTCATGTAGTCGATATTGTATGTATATACCATTCGAATGGTTATGGAATTTAAAGGAACGATGGATTAATTGAATGTTTTACCTAGGTCTTGAGTGATAATTGATGTTCTAATAAGTATTTTAGATTTGAGATTAACATTATTGGCTTGATTCTGTGAGTTCATTTGATTGAACTTAGTTTCAACTAGTATATTGATCTTAAAGTGTTAAGGTATGTAGGTTATTGAGTTCATAGATCGTTCAAACTATTTGCTTGCATGAATGAATTTCGAAAATGTTATATTGCCCTATTGATGACAAGAATCGGTCTTAACTTAAGGATTTACTAAATTCAATTGTTTGGTGAATCAATTATTTGATTAATAAAGACAAGTATGTTGAATATTTAATAGGGAGCTATGGTGTTATTAAGTAGTCACATTTATTTAATAAGTTGAGATCTTAATTAGAGAAATGTGATTTGATATAAATAATTAATCAATTGGGCAGTTTAACGGAATGAAATGTGACTAATGAACAAGAAGGATCGGTGTTCTAATGTGTTATGCGAGCTGTAGTAATTTGTATGAAAATTGTAATAGATCAAAATTGTTGTTGCCTTATTAATTCGACTCTTAGGGTTGTTTTTATAAGTAATAAATTGCTTGTTCAAAGAAATGGAACTCCAAGTGATTGTGTTTGTTTCTGATAGTCTACTGGACAGTTAGAAATGATTTTTTTGATAATTTAAGACTATTTAGTTCAATGGATTAATAATACTCGAAACTGCCCTATTACGGGACTAATTGCTAACAAGATAATCAATTTCGTATAGTATAGATCACATGAGTCACTTGTGTATGATTTTGGTAAGATATGAACAAGTGTTTGAATGCTTAGTTAGCATGAAAGCAAGTATTAAGAAACTCTTGAGTTAAGATAATTACCTTAGTAAAAGGAAACATTGGCCTCTGGTTATCTTGGGATATTAAATAGAATGGGTTAAAGAGTATGAATAGATCAAAAGATTGTTATGTGTATTTATATAAGAATATGTATAAGCTATGGACTGCTATACATGATATAAACCAATGATCTTGCAAAGATCTTGGATAATAAATCCAAGAAAGTTTATGAGATTTAATAACAACTTAATTATCTTCATGATGTTGAGTTAATAATTGCCTAAGTACATTGTTACATTAATGGGTACACCTTTAATAAGGATTTTGTATAATCCTTGCTTGATAAATGTAATATGTAAGTAACTTTTATGTTGGATAACATGAAATGATGAAATACCTATGTTTGGATGAATGATGTGGTTATAATTTAAGATTATATATTAATAGTAAAACTTTCGAATGGATGTAGTTGGTTTTATTCCATGTGAATAGGTTTAAATATTGAAAACTTGTGTATGATTTTAAAAGTTTCAATTTATTGCCCATTTTCATTTATTGAGCCTTAACTTGTAAGAAAAGTTAGTCTTGAGTGTCTGTTTTTAACACTCTAGACTCGGTTTACTACTAAGCCGGGTTACGGTGTTACATCTACAATGACCTAGATAGCATCGTGTTTAGCAGGAGTTAAAGGTAAACCACTGACAAAGTCCATGGTGATTTTCTCCCATTTCCACTGAGATAGATCAATAGGTTGCAATAAGCCGGTAGGAACACGGTATTCAGCTTTAACAACACATGTAAGGCATTTGGACACGAAGTCAACTATGGCTTGTTTCATACCCGACCACTAATAAAGTTCTTGGAGACCTTTGTACATCTTTACAGAACCTGAGTGAACAGAAAAAGAACTTGAGTAAGCTTCCTTGAGGATATCGGTGCGGAGAGATTCATCATTGGGTACGCAGACCCGATCACGAAAACATAGCAGTCCTTTAGAATTAATTCTGAAGTCAGGATTATCACGATCTTGCAACTTAGAAGCCATGGAATGAAGCTCAAGGTCCTGACTTTACAATGCTTTGATTCTCGATACAATAGTAGACTGAACTTGTAGTTCAGCTACGAGGCAATGGTGCTTTTGAAGTCAGAAGTGAGAATTAATAGCTCGAGGAGCCACAATACAATGATTTTATAATGAGTTCAATGCAATAAGCAATAGATAGGGTTCGACGATCAATGGCAATACTTACCAGGAAGAGGTTTGCGGCTGAGTGCATCAGCAACAACGTTGGCCTTGCCCGAATGATAATCAATGACAATATCATAGTCTTTGAGGAGTTCCATCCATCTTCGTTGTCGACGATTCAACTCATTTTGTATTAATAAATATTTGAGACTCTTATGATCGGTGAAAAGATAATATTTCTCTCCGTAGAGATAATGCCTCTAGATTTTCAATGCGAAGACACCTGCAACCAGCTCGAAGTCATGAGTAGGGCAGTTCACCTCATGTGGCTTAAGCTGTCTCAAGGAATATGCAATGACCTTGCCTTTTTGCATCATTACAAATCCTAACCCAAGATGTGAAGCATCACTATAAGCTGTATAGTCCTTCCCGAATTCAGGTTAGGTCATGACCCGTGCGTGAGTTAAGACTTGTTTCAACTGATCGAAGCTTCTTTGTTGTTTCTCGATCCAAAAAATAGAGTTCTTTTCCTCAATAGCTTAGTCAATGGGGCTACTATTATAGAAAATCCCTTGACGAATCTTCTATAATAACCAACAATACCAAGGAAGCTTCTTACTTCACCAATGTTCTTCGGTGGGTTCCAATTATGAATACCTTAGATTTTCTTCGGATCTACTTGGATGCCTGAAGCCGATACAATGTGCCCAAGGAAGGCAACTTCGGTGATCCAAAATTCACACTTAGAGAATTTAGCATGCAGTTGCTTCTCTCGAAGAGTGAAGCATAATACGAAGGTGGTCTCGATGCTCAGTAGCGTTCTTGGATTTAATCAAGATATCATCAATGGATACCACCACAAACTTGTCTAGATAGGGTCTAAAAACCCGATTCATCAAGTTTATAAAGGCTGTCGGTATATTGGTTAGCCCAAAGGGCATTACCAAGAATTTATAATGCGTGCATCTTGTACGAAAAGTAGTTTTGGGTATATCACATTCTTTAACTCTCATTTGATAATACCTAAACCTTAAGTTGAGCTTATAAAACACAGAGGCATCCTTAAGTTGATCGAATAGGTCATCGATTCTTGGCAACAGATACTTGTTCTTGATGGTTAACTTGTTCAACTACCGGTAATCAATACACAATCTCATGGAACCATCTTTCTTCTTAAAGAAGAGAACCGATGCTCCGAAGGTGAGGAGCTCGGTTGAATGAAACCTTTATTCAATAGGTCTTGGATTTGAGCCTTCGGCTCTTTATGCTCAACTGTAGCCATATGATAAGGTGCAATAGAAATCAGGGCTATTCCAGGTTACACTTTGATGCCAAACTCTACTTCACGGGTTGGGGGTAAACCCGAAAGTTCATTAGGCCAAACTTTACTTCACGGGTTGGGGGTAAACCGGGAAGTTCATTAGGGAACTTACACACGGTATCAATGTCTTGCAGTTGAGGTTCATTCTTGGCTTCCAATGTCAATGCATACAACGAAGAGCTTCTTGAGTTCATAAGGGTGATGCTCTCCTTACCAAGTCCTCGGAGATACAACTTTTTCTTGCTACAATACACCCAAGCTTGATGTTCACTGAGCCAATCTAATCCCAGTATAACACTGAACTCGTGGATTAAAAGTACCAATAGGTTGACCGAAAAATGAATCCCTTGGATCATTAAGTGACAATTCTTGCAAACAAGACTTATGGTGACACAATCTCCTAAAGGTTTGGTTACGGTGATCTTCGATACTATAGTTTCATAAGACAACTTATATTGTCTAACTACCACACTTATGAAAAAGTGTGTGGAGCCAGGATCAATCAATGCATATATAGGATGATAATGCAATTCAATGATACCTGAAATGATGTCGGGATCATCCTTCTCTTCCTTACTCCTCACATGATAGATTTGGGCAGGGCCTTCGATTCCTGCTTGTTCGACATCATTCTTGAACCACTAGGTTTCTCGGTAGTTCCCGATGATCCTTGCCTTGCTCTCTTGCCTTGAAAAGATTGAGGAGGGGAAGCAATGTTAGTTGGTTTCGTAATGGACTTGGTGGCATTGAGAGGACAATCTCGAATGAAGTGGCCTTGCTCGCCACAATAGAAACAAGTTCCTGATTGTTTGCAACACTACCCCGCTAGGTGCTTGTTCTAACAATAGTTACAAATTGGGTACTGTGAATTTCTACTGGAGCCCCCGGTACTATCAATTGAGGCTGCCTTAGCAAATGACTAGGTCATAGTCTGTGGCTTCTCAATGTTCCCTGAACGGGAAGGCTGTGAATACACATTCTATTTAGGGCCATTATACTTCTCTTTTCTCATATGGCTTAGGGTGATGGGAGTCATCTCAGAATCTTTTATCTAAATTGCCCGACCCATCAGTCTTTTGAGCTTTCTAAGCTACTTCAGTAGCCTTGACTCTGTTCACAAGATTTTGAAAATTGGTGATGCCCAATGCTGTGAACATAGGATGTAGCTCGTTACTAAGCCCAACAATGGACATTTTGCATTTCTCTTCCTCCTTCTTGATGTACTCGACACCATACTTGCAGAAATCATGAATGTACTGCTCAAGAGGTCTTCCACCTTGTTATGTTACGCCTCTCCGCGAGATAGAACTCGCTAATATATTTCTTTAGAAATTCTTTTAGGAAGAATTCCCATGTCATAGCTTCTTCAGAGACAATAAGAATGGTAGTTTCCCACCAATAAAGTGCCTCATCAACAAGCAGAGCGAGGGCACATTCGAGCTTGTGCTCGTCCGTACACCGCAACTGTTTGTTCATAGTTCTCAGCGTGTTATCCAATCAGTATTCAACAATTTCAAAATTGTCATCATCCTTACCGGTAAAGGTATAGGCTCGTTGTTGAGATAGTTTATCAATAGGGGCCTGAGCATAAGAGATAGTAGCTATAGAAGGTTGCGTAGTCTGCTCAACTTTCATTGATGTCACAAATTATTTGAACATGTCTGCCATGTTTCGGTAGCATTCAACCTAAGTAGTCTACACTTCTAGCTCGGTGCCTTGTGCAGGGAAAGTCTCCCTCTTATCTCTTTGCCATGGGTCGAGGATTCGATAGTAGGATCAGTTATGTGAGCTTTGTTAGATTCAGACATATCTGTAATGTAAAGAGATTGGGTTAACCGACAAGTCACAATATACACAATAAATAACTCCTATGTGACATATACAATGCAATGAAAATATAGTAAATTTCAATTTAGTCCTAGAAGTGACTAAACTCTAGCTCTGATACCACAAATGTAACACCCTCTTCTTGGCCTGATAGAGAACTGGTCGGAGTATGATATCAATGTTCGATACGGTGATCAATACGATATTATCATTCACTATTTAGTGATTCAATGGAATAATGATAATGCAATGAAGTCAAAAATTTGATATTACGCTATCGTTCCTATTTC
This sequence comes from Hibiscus mutabilis, assembly GCA_019671005.1. NCBI lineage: Eukaryota > Viridiplantae > Streptophyta > Magnoliopsida > Malvales > Malvaceae > Hibiscus > Hibiscus mutabilis. The sequence continues at coordinate 38,585,223 of CM033721.1, forward strand.
AGGACTAATTTTAAACTTTTTACAACTTTAGAGACCAATCTGTAAATTCAGTGATTAAAAGGTTTTTACCATGAATTAATCCTACCAATATGAAATTTAACCTATAAACAATGAGCTTATAAATTTTTTATCCCAATCAAAGGTCATTTTCTTAGCCAATTAAGCCATTAAAAAAGGTGACCAATTTGCAATTTACCAGACTTATCTTGTTAACTTTTAATCAATTTACTTGTATTGGTACCAGTACTCAAAAAGGTCATACCGGTACGCCTGTGTCATGACCAGTATTACCGTTAGGATTGGTAAACTCGTACCGATATGGGTTAATTTGTATCGATACACAATGCCTAATTTATTATTTCAAGATTCTAGTAGCGATTTTTTGTACCGGTATAGCTCTAGCTATACCGGTATAGAAGGTCGGGGATCGGTACACCAAGAATCCGTACCGAAACCTTTTTCATAACTCAATTCCAGTGTTGAGTTTCCGTATTGATACGCCTATAGCAATATTGGTACGATTGTGTGCCTATGGCCAATAGTGCATACTCGTGTCGATATGTTATCACCCGTACCGATACGCCCTATACTGTAATGTCATTTTTAGTATGTTTTTTTGCAATTTGAATCATCAAACAATGTCCAAATTCCATGAAATTTTATAGGCAAGTTTATAACACAATAATTTACTATCATGCCAAAATTTATAGCTATATGAATCCATTCACTAGGATTCAACCTTTTTAAGCCAAAAGAGCATATTTTAATACTTTTAACCAATTCCCAAATAATATTTTAGGCCTTTCAAGCTTATACATACCATATGCAACTTATACACAACAAAAGGCGAAAAGTGATTAGTTCAACTACTTTGCCACCACACTAGGAGTTTGTAAGGATAATAATCATTACTTGTAGCTTATTGTTACTTGCCAAAACTTCCAATGAACCCCAATCTCAAAACAATGATAATGCCTGAGATGAAATACATTAGGCAGACTTTTCCTAGTGAGGTAGTCATAAACAATATCGATAACAATGAGATGCTGTCTAAATCATGTTTTATCAATAACAATGCAACGATTCATATTCAATGGCAAATGTATCACATTTCAATATTATTCCATGGATTGAATCAAGATAGCGGATACGTGAATTCCTTAACCTAAAATGCATGAGATGAAATACATTAGGCATACTTTGCTTAGTGAGGTAGTCATAAACAATATCAATAACAATGAGATACAATCCAAATCATGTTTTATCAATAATAATGAAATGATTCATATTCAATGGCAAATATATCATGTTTCAATATTATTCCATGGATTGTATCAAGATAGTGGATACGTGAATTCCTACGCCTCATCAAATCAATGAATGGTCTAGGTCCTCTGACTCACCAATTGACCAATAACAAAAACATCCCTCCGCCCCGCCACAATAAAGGTCATAGCCCAAGGACCATAGTCCACCTATACCAATGAGCTCATGAATTCTATGGCATGCCAATTGTATCCAAAGTCCTTTCGAATCCAAGGTTCAATAATATTATCAATAACAATATCGGTGGCAATAACAATATCAATGTTCAATAACAATATAAATATTTATAACAATGACTATATCAATGATACTATCGATGTCCAATGGTCGATGTTCTCTATTTCAATGCTTTGATGATGACAATGGCAATATAAATGTTTTTATGAACAATATTTTAATGCAATAGCTTACCAAAGCTTACCAACATAGTCTCCCAAGAGATTCGATGCAATATCCTTAGGCACAATGTTAGCTATGCAATAATTAATATCAATGAAATCGAGAAAGATACCTAACCTATTCTCGAGACTCTGACTACACTCACCTTGTTCCTAGCCTTTGATGGAGATGATGAAATTTCTTTCTCCAACTCTTGAGCTAGGTAGAGATAATTGGAAGTGTTAAAATCAATACAATGATATCAAAATCAATACTCAAACTTAAAATATCCATTAGCTATTAGATATCCATGGTTTAAAGCCTTGAAGAACACGAGCTTAATTCATGAGCTCAATAACTTTAACTCCAAATTAAACATAACTTATCCTTGGAATCAATTAATTGCTTGGGGACTTTAGCTTACCAATTCGATAGCTATACTATGGAATAAATGGATCGAAGCAAACTTGAACTTTGAGAAGTTTAACAATGGAGGTGCTTGCTTGAGTGGGGAAGAAGATGAAGAAGGATAGGGAAACTAGTCTCAGTAGTCTTTGTAATGTGTTTTAAAACACTTGCTTTCTCCGTTTAACAACCGATGGGTTTCCCTCCTATGGGGAAATCCCAATTGTTTATTAATTTCCATTTTTTTAATATTATTAATGTACAATAATCACTTCTTATTCATTCTTGTCATCTTTTCACCATTCCTAGGCAATTCGCGTGAAATGAGAGGTAAGCTAGGAGGTGATTCATCTTGAAAATGAGGAAATTATAAGGTTGGTTCCTCAACTTTTCAAACTTTGTACTTTTGCCTCCAAACTTTCAATTTTTATAATTTAGTCACTAAACAGTTTTTCGATAAATTCAATTATGTCATTAATAAATAATTGACTCAATTAGAGTCAAATGTCAAAGTAATTGACAACACGATCAAATTCAATGCAATATTTAGACCTTTTTCAGTGTAAGGTTTCCGATCCTCGGATCCTAATTTCGACTAGACCGGTTTTCAGGGTGTTACTGTAATACCCTAAAAGACACCCTATAAGTAATTAAGCTAAGTCACCCAATTTTTAAGCTTAATTGAGCTTGATCCTAAACCAATTAGAATATCTAGTGACTTAAATGCAAGAAATGAATGATTGGTGACCAAAATAAGATGACTAAATGAATAAATTGAAAGTTAGGGGAAATGCATGTAAAATCCATGGAAATATCAAATAAGCCACATGTAAAATTAAATAACATGTGTTATCTCATCTAACCACTTGGCAATGCATGGATAAACAAGGATGACAACTTGTCATCTTCTTCATTCTTTCTCACCATTGCCAAGTTGAAGAAAGAAAGAGAGAAAGAAATTGTAGAAAGAGAGGAAGAGAATTCAGCCATAAAAAATGATAATTGAGCTTGAATCAACCTTGGTAGATAGGTTATCTTGCAAAACAATGTAAGCTCCCATCTTTTTTTTTCCATTCGAATAGAAACTAGGGGATGGATTGAAATGAATTTGTAATTGCTTGATGTTAGTAGTTGATAGCCATTGTTTAAAGCTTGAATAATGCTTGAATTGATGTTGTAGCTAAGTTAAATTAAGGCATGAACAATAGGTATCATGTTAAATTTAGCAAACAATTGAGTTAACATGTTAAAGGTGATAGTCGAATGTAGTTGGAGGTATATGTGATAATTTGTGTACTAATTTGAATAGGGGGAGTGATTATCAAGTAACTACCTAGTTAAAATCATGTAAACTGAATTAACAAGGCCTAGATTGAGTTAAATTGATAGTATAATTGAATGGATCAAGCTTGAAACAAAAGTGGTCACATTGCTAGTTAAATTGATGGCTAGAGACTGTTTTACTAGTGAAAATGTTTAAGCATGCTAATTGAAGGTAATACCCTGAATTGGTCACATTGTTAGGTGAATTGAGGATTGAATTGAGTAAATAAGTTGCTGGAAAATGAATGCATCTAATTGGATTAGTTAAAACTAGGTAATGGACTGCTCAATTGATGAATTAGAAGTATAATGTTGATCAAATAGATCAAATTGAATTTAACATGATAATGCCCTGTTTTAAGCACATTTCTAGGTGAATTAGAATGACCTAGACATTTAAGAACATGAAAGTAAGTTGAATTTCCATGATAGAACCTTGTTTAGATGAGTTATGAAGCTAGAAACTCAACCTAGTGTAATCTGCCCAGAATGCTCTGTTCTGGGCAGTAGCTTTGAAAAATCACCATAAATTGTATAAAAGGAATTTAATGCTGGATATTTTATGGACAATTCCTTGACATGTCTAAAATCATTAGGAGAAAACATAACTGAATTCTGGATTGTATAATGAATTGTAGAGAAGAAACACTAGGGACAGTGCAAACTGTCCAGTGTAGCAAATTACCCTGTCTTTAAGTTAAAAAACTGTATTAATTGGCAAAGAACTAAAATGCAAGGCCTATATGGTTATAGAGACAGTTAAGTTAGCTTTCCAACGGTGTAAATCAATTGAAATTCTGACGTACGGAATTAAAGTTATGCATGTTTAAGTGAACAAACTACATGCTGCCTAATAACAACAGTTTAGGTAATTGTACACTGTTTCGTGGCAATTTGTAAACTGTTTTGTAAACAGTTTTGGGACATTGATTCTGCCCTGTTTTACATGAATTAAAGTATAGATAAGTGTAGTTATGTAAAGTAAAGAATGTATATGAACATGCTGCCAGATTTGTATATGTTGTATACTAGTAACATTGTCTTGATTGAATGATTATGTGAACTTGTTCTAACATGTATATACTTGTGTAATGTGTTAGAACCAAGAGTGAACTTGGTGGATGAGGAAAGAGTGGATCATCCTAAAGCCTGTCGCAACCCTCTCGAGCTTCGACATTTCGGCAAAAACATTAAAATCAACGGACCACCAATCTTTTTTTAGAAAGGTGTGATTGGATCATCTAAATTGGGTTATTTTAATAAAAACATTATTTTCATCAAAATAACATTTTTTGGTCTGCAGAAACACAAAATCGGGTTCGAGAGTCGGTTATGCGTGGGGAAGGGTTAGCACCCCCACAACGCCCAAAAATCGGTACCTTGTCGGTCAGAAAAGGCTTAAAAAGTCGGATTTTGCGAATTTTTATAGAGCTTTAAATTATTGTCCGTTTATGAATTAAATTTCATTTTAGCAGCCTTACCACATGAAAATGAACTCCAATCATCGCCAACACTTCTGGCGCTAACCCGTCATTGTCGTTTAGTAAGGCACCGCATTAATTAAATTCCATTTTTTTACAAACAAGCAAAGAACGATTAATTTGTTGAGAATTTTATTAATTCTAAATGTTTTTAACCTATTTAGGGATTAAAATTTAATTAAGTGTGTTTTATTTCTTGTGAAAGGAATTTTATTACAAAGAAATCTCTATCTAAGCTTTGAAGGACCTATTCCTAAAGTCAACTTAATTCTAAAGCAACAAGACAAGAAGACAAAATTTACGAAGCTTAAAACATTTTTATTTTATGTTTTCCATGTTTTTTTGGTTCTTTAAAAAACTAAACTTTTTATATTTTTGTTTTATTTAAAAAAAAAACTTAACTACTTTTTATTTGAAAAAAAGTTGTCATTTCTTTTATATTTTAAAACTCTTTTTTGCCCTTTTTTATATTTGAAAACCTTTTTGTACTTTTTAAAAAAACTTGCATTGTTCTTATGTTTCTTTTTTTAAAAATATTTTTAAATTATTTCTAAACATTTATTATTATTTTTTAAAATACATTCTTTTTAAGAAAAAGAATTTTTAGGCTTTTTGAGTATTAAAAATCATCTATTTATTTTAAAAGAATGATTTTTTTCAAAACTTATTTATTTTGATGGTTTTAAAAAATATTTATTTTTTAAAAATAAAAGAAAGGAAGGTGACCAAGTGAGATTTTTTATTAATTTTTGGAATTTAAAATAATATAAAAATGGGTGATTTAAATGGTCCAATAATGAGTTGAGTTTAAAGCCTAAAACAACATCTTTTTATTTTCTAGAAAATAAATGGATTAAACACCATATTTTAACAAAAATAAACATGTTCTTGATGTTCATCAAAGGGGATGAATAAGGAGGAGGGCCACCGTGCCGGCTGCCACTCGCCGGCGGTGGTCTCATTCCTTTTATTATTATTATTTTTGAATATAATTTGACAAGAAAACAACACAATAAAAAAATACTTCGAACAAACCCGGATTAACATAAAAAATGAACAAGATATGAAGAAAATAAGAACATTAAAATGAACAAAAATAAAAAAAATAGAATTAAAATTTAAAAAAAAAAAAAAAGGAGAAATTATACCGATAAAGAGGCAAAGATGCTTGTTTTTCCTCCTCGAAAAATTTGAACAATGCTGCTCCGAATTCGAATTAATTCCAGCAACCTCCCAACAATTTTTAGAGTATTTTTCTGAGTATTTTCGGATGAATTTGAGTGTGTATTGAACAATGCAAATTGGGCACTATTTATAGGGTTTGGGGGATTGGGATTTAAGGTAAATTGGGGACAAAATCCCCATTTTCGTCCCATGAAATCATCCCATCTGATCAACATTGCTTTAATTCGTTGAAATTCATCCCGAATTTCATCTGATTTGGCTCCATTTTGGGAGATTTTGCCCCCAATTAAATTAGGATTTGAGCCTTTTCCCCTTCAATTGGTGAGCTACCGGCGACGGTAAGGGACGGGGTCGGTGGCATTGGACTTAGCCGGCCGAGACGAGTCGACCGTCATTAACCACGGTGGCTGCCGTAGACCAGGGGCGATGCAATCAACATCGGAAGCCGGCCGCATGGGTTTGAAGTAGGGGATTTGGAGGGTTGTTCCCGCGCCCGTGGCTGTGCGGGATCCTCCCCTTTTCCCCATTTTTCCCTTTATTCTATCCAAGCCATCTGTATTTTTGCCCCTGAATCCAATTGTCTCGAAAACCTGAAAAAAAGATAAATGGGTTAATTTGGGCCTCTAAAAAAATAAAATGGGTTCCTTATTTATTATTATTCTAGTGTTTTTTTATTTAAATGGACTTATTTTATTTAAAAAAAAGGGTTTTATGAACCATATTTTATCCCTTTTTATTTTAAATGGGCTCACTTATTATTTTTGTATTATGTATTAATTTTTTATTTTTTAAAAATAGGTAAAAATCAAGTGACAACAGCTGCCCCTTCTTTGTTTATTCTAGTGAAACATGGATACATCAAAGAACAAGAGGCACTTGATTTTCACCATTCTTCGATATGCTGTTCAGCTCTATCCTCCTTATGCCCGAATGGTTGGGTGGGTTATATTCTACTAATGTCTAAGTAGATAGATAACCTCCATTCTTCATGCGTCAGAACGGATAAACGGCTTCCAATCTCCTTACGCCTGAAAGGATAGGTGGGTTCTATTCTCCTGATATCTGAATATATGGATGACCTCCATTCTTCATGCGTCAGAACAGATAAACGGCTTGCAATCTCCTTACGCTTGAAAGGATAGGCGGGTTCCATTCTCTATGTGCTCGAATAAATGAGCGACTTCATTTGATCAAAAGTTTCTGCATACCTGCAAAAACCTGATATATGATGTCATCATGACAGGCATGCCCCTAAGGATGTTTAAACCATGAATGCATGTCAAGTTTTTAAAACTTGTTAAATTAGTGGCCATTTCCACTGTCTCTATCTTCTTTTTTCATGGAACGATCATCTTCTACTTCATCATTCCCGTTTCTTATGCTTCCTCACTTCATGGAAAACATTTAATCATTGTATATTTGAATCCCTTGTTTCAAAAATTCAACTATTATTGTAGTTGATACATCAATATCTAGTGAAAGGCCTTTCAAGCAATCTTGCATACAATTAAGCCTCTTTATGAATCCATCAAAATCACCACCTTGAGCGATATTGGATTTAAATTCCCTTCATTCTAAATTGGGTATCAAATTCCCTCAACCATAACAAACTGAATACTCAAAACTAAGCAATGAACTATGTCATAGTCCCTATATTCTCAAGCCATTGACAGAGTAATACGCAAAATCTCTTGTTCATTTTAATAATGTTCAACAAAATGATTCTTATCCCAATAAAAGACATTTATAAAGGAAAAGGTCATAAAAAAATTCTTATTAATGTTGTGGCAAACGTGAAAGAAAGGTACAAAGGAAAAGGTCCAAAAGACAGGTATCCAGATATCAAAGGCCTGAACCTCCTGGAGACGACCTCAAGTGCTACCTTTGTCAAGAAGATTTCATCTACTGTAGGATGTATGAAGGTATGAACTTCTTTCTGAAATGCTGAGTCTATATGGGAATCTTTTGTTGCCAACTTGATTGCAAAATTTCGAGCCGCCCTTTGCGGGTTTTCAACTCGAATCCTCCTATTTCAAGACGCCCTTTACGGGTTTTCATCTTGAACTCTCATTTTTCTTTTTTTTTCTTTAACCTAAAGCGCCCTTTACGGGTTTTCACTTTAAGTTTTTTTTTTTTTTTTTTTTTTTCAACCTAAAGCGCCCTTTGCTGGTTTTCACTTTAAGTTCATTTTTTTTCTTTTTTCCTTCTTTTTTTCTTTATGCATAGTACTTCTTGACTGAATCAGAGTTTACTGGATTCTTGAGCTCATCTCTATCCATTTCAGCCAGAATTAATGCCCCTCCGTCAAAGGCTTTCGACACAACATAAGGCCCTTCCCAATTAGGTGCCCATTTTCTTCGAGAATCCTTTGGATTGGTAATATCTTTTTTAATACCAAATCCCCTTCTCAGAACTTTTGCGAGTGGACCTTCTTGTCATACGCTCGTATCATCCTTTTCTGGTACATTTGACCATGACAGATTGCCTTCAGTCTCTTCTGAATACCATTGATATCTGAATACCTGCAAGGGAAAGGATCGAATATACATCGAGAAATGAATAAAGAAATGAATGAAATGATTTTTTTGTTTTAATTTTGGTTTTTTTAATGTTTTTATTCTATTTTAAGGTTTGTTTTCAGTATTCAAGTATTTAGGGAAATAACGTTTGCCACACAAAGTTTATTGAAGAAAACATCATTTTATTGATAAGTAGAATCATAATGGTTGAACATGAGCCCTTAACAAGAGATCTCAAATTGCCCTCGGGCCAAAGGCAAATGAGTTGCTTTCGGTTATTACTCTGTGGATGACCTAAAAGCTATAAGGATGTCTTCCACTGTCCAGTTGTTTAGTTCTAAGCTAGGGCGAATCATGGAGAGGTACTTGTTTCCCTCATCCTCCTCTGATATTTCATTAATGTTCAGCTCCTCAAAAGACTTCTCTAAACTGTTCTTTCCTTTCTCTTCATCTTTATTTGAAGTGTCGAGATTCATAATTCCTCCTGATACAAAGGTTTGATTCAGTGGAGGGAAAGTCATTGGTTTCTACTTTACTTTTTCTCCACTTAATCGGGCTTTCCTTTTTTGTTTTTCTCTAATTATAGCTCTCCTTTCCATAGGGCTGGGTTTGTAACCTAGCCCAAATCTATCTCGTTTGTCAAGGATCATCACTGGATATGGCCTCCCTTGAAGCTGCTTGCCAAGGCTTTTTTTTTGGCTTTTGCTCTTTTTCCAAGGGTCTGCTTTACTTGCATCTTAGCGTTGTTTGACAATTCTTGCTCTAAGACCTTACTTCCTTCAGACACGAATGTGGAGTCGACAAGTTCGAGGGTCTTGAAGTGGCACTCAAGTGCGCCTTCATCTACCTGAATGTTTGAAGCATCTGCTGATACTGATGCTATGATCTCTTCTTCATCTCCTACAACCACCAGCTGGCCTCCAACTATAAACTTCAATTTTTTGTGAAGAGTAGAAGAGACAACCCCTGCTGTGTGAATCCAAGGGCATCATAGTAGACAGCTGTAAGTGGACTGTATGTCCATTACTATGAAATCCACCTCAAAGGTCGATGGTTCGATTTGTAGGGGAATTTTAATTTTTCCCATAACATCTCTCTGGGTTCCATCAAATGCCCTCATCGAGTTCTGGTAGGCAGTCATATGAGAGTTATCGACTGGTAACTTTTTTAAGGTGACTAGGGGTAGGACATTTAAGACTGACCCGTTATCAATTAGGACCCCTGGCAGCATGTGTCCCTTGCAGCGTGTAGAGATGTGGAGAGCTTTATATGATCTTCTCCCAACAGCCGAAATCTCTTCATCACTAAATGTGATAAAGTTGTTAACAGCAATATTACTGACCAACCCTTCTATCTTGTCAGTCGATATCTCCTTTGGTACGAATGTCTGGTTCAAAATTTTTAGAAGGGCATCTCTATGTCCCTCTAAACTTAGCAGAAAGAGAGCATTGAAATTCTAGCTGTGAGCTTGTGAAGCTACTCCACCACACTATATTCGCTGTGCTTCAAAATTTTCAGAAATTCATGAGCCTCTGACTCCTTTACCGGCTCAAGTTGTGCTTTAGGTTTCTCTGTAAAAAGATCCTTTTCTCCTTCTGGTTCTTTATCCATTGCCTTTCTCTAAGCAGCATCTCTGTCTTCTAGTTTAGGTGGTGAATAGCATCGTCCACTTCTTGTAAAATTTCCCACCTGATTCACTGGCTAATCTTTCGTTTCTTCCTTTGGTTTTTCCTTTGATTCTTCTTTTGATGATGTGCTCCGCCGAGTTGTTACCGAGCAGGCATAATTCCAGGGCACATGTTTGCTATCCTTATATAGAAAGGAAGCATGTGTCTTTATAATAAGTTGGGGAGTCATGTTCTTCTGTGGCTCTGCAACCTTTGCTTTGGTTTTGATCACTAAAGGCTTCATTCTTGCATAATTCCTTATGGCAGGAGTCTCGTCTAATATGCACACACATGGTGTATGGTCTTATTTTCTCTTTTCGGAGAATTCTAATTCTCCACTGTCCATTTTGGACTGGACAAGCTGTTTAAAATCTTCGCAATGCTGAATCTCGTGCCCTTTTTCTTGATGATACTCACAGTAGAGCTCATCATCGTCCTTCATTTTTGAATTTGGCCTTTCTATCATCTCGGCCTCCACCATCCGGGCCCATACCCAAGCTATGGGTGCTTTAATATCTTCAACATGTTTCTTTATCTGTTTATCTTCCCCCTCATTCACTACATTCACCCCATTCTTTTGGTGATGGGTAGTGGGTTGTCTTTCTCATCAGACGAGTCGAACGATAGTATTCTTGAATTTCACAAATCTTTAACCACCCTCTTGAAAGCCGTGTAATTTTTGATAGTATGTCCTTTATTCCCGGCGTGGTATTCGCACTGGACCTTCTCATCATACCATGGTGGGTATGAGGGAGAGAAAGGTGGAACATGTTGTGGCAGCACCATCTGTGCTTGAACTAACTCCGAAAAGAGTTCAGCATATGTCATGGGGATGGGCGAAAAATAGGGTTTCTTTTTTCCCTGGTACCTTCGTTCGTCTTTTTGTGGACTTGAGGCCACCTTGTTGGTTACTTGTGCAGCGGGCTTATTCAAGACTACCTCTTTCGACTAATTGAGGTTATAGGCGCTCATCATATTCACATCGTTGTCCTTTTTCCTATAAGGCTTCTTGGTGTCACATCCTTCTAGTTTTCCGCTTTTGATCGCAGCTAAGATCAATTCGTCGTTCATCAGCATGTCCGCAAAACTTTTGGTCACATGATTGATCATTCTATCATAGAATGCACCCTTGAAGGTTTCGACGAACATTGGGGTAATCTCGCTTTCTAACAGCGGTGGTTGAACCTGTGCAACGACATCCTGCCACCTTTGGGCATACTGGCAGAAGCTTTCATTGTGTCTTTGTTCCATCCCCTGTAGGATTAGTCTACTTGGGGTCATGTCAGTGACATGCTTGTACTGCTCACCGAACGCCCTTGACAGGTTCTTCCACGTTCGGATATTCTCTCGACTCAGCTAGGTATACCAGCGGGATGCGGATCCAATCAAACTATCCTGAAAGCAGTGAATCAGGAGTTTCTCATTGTCTAGGTACATCGACATCTTCCTGCAGTAAATGGTCAGCTGAGCATTTGGACAAGAGGTTCCGTTATATTTGTTAAAGTCAGGAGTCTTGAATTTTTGTGGGACCATTATATTAGTCACCAAGCTTAAGTCCTTGGCCTCTGAACCACCATGCATATTTTCTTCCTAGAAAGCCCTCATCATTTCTTCCAACTTTTTGCAGCACTCTTCCAGCTTCTTGTTTGCATTTTCCTTGTCAGCAATCTCATCCAGATCTGGGACTTCAAAGTTTTGGGCTTCACCGTGATTGACTTTGGGTTCTATCGGTGCCTAAACAGATGATTCAGCAAAATGAAAAGGGAACTTGGCTTGGGGTGGATTGGCCCCTTTCTGGTTTCCAAGAAATTCCTCAGGAAACTGTGGTATAGCATCTGCGTCTTCTCCTCCTTCTGGGTTTTTGAACCCGAATAATGCTGCAATCTGAGTGACTGTCTTCTTGCGTGACACATCCATTTCCTATTTCAAATCACTTTCTAGCTTCTCCAGCTTTTCCTGGGTATTTTTGCAGGTAGCTTCTAGTGATGTTAATCGCTCTTTAGTATTCATGGCTTTGGTTCTGGAACGAGTACGGTAACTATGAGTCAGGTTTGCTATTTTGATTTTCTGTTACACATTTTAAATAAATTAATTTCTTATCATGTCATGGAATGTTATGTACTAAACTAATGCATAACAAACAAACAAACAAAAAAAAAAAAAAATGCAAATGTATGCAAGCGAAGGGCCATTGATTCTGTGAAACTTTGCTCAACAAACAACTATTTATTGGAATAAGAAAGATTCTTTATTACAAAGTTTTAAACATGTTTATAGATATTTCTCTACCCTAACACCTAGTTCCTTTATTTCCTCGATCAACCACATAAGCCTGGGGCCAACTTCCCCGACTGTCCTGATATATTGGCGTAGAGCAGTAGCTTCTGTAGCCAACATCTTCACATGTTTAGCCACATCCTGTCAAACTCTTCCCATTCTTGGAATCTTCTGGCGTTGTCTTGAAGACGGGTAAACCAGTAGTCGTTACTCCATCAATAGCATCTTCAAGGACTAGGATCCTTGTTCTGTACTCTTGAATAATGCCATCATCTCTTCAACTTGTTCTTTCAGAGAGTCAATTTCATTCAAGCTAGCCTGAAGCTCAGTGTAGGTGTCATCATTTTGAAGCTCATACAGTGAATGGTTCAAATCAGCAACCTTGGATTGCAACTCACTCACAAAAGCCTGGCTTTGCTTCAACTTCTTGTTGGTCTCATCATATACAGCTTGTGACTCTAACAAATGGGTTTTGTTGTCATGGGCTTTTCTCTTCCATGCGGCCACGCTATCTCTTTCTTTCTGGAGGACCCATTTGCCATTTTCATTTTCAGCTGATTGTTTACCATTCTTTCATTATTCAGCTAGAGGCTGCCTATATTTCTCTATTTCCCACTTGCCATGTTCCCTTTCCTTGTTCACAGCTTGTTCTATTTCCTGCTTCCACTGTTATGGGCTCTTCCTCAAATCTACATTTCTGACTATAGTCTGGAATTTCAGAATATCGACCCTTTGAATCTCGAACTTTCGCTCTAGGTCCTTGTACATATTTGTCACACGATTCTTCTTTCCCTTGTATTTCTCAACATCCAGACTCGCCTCATATAATTCTCTCTCATGTTTCTTCTGCAAGGAGTCGATTTTGGCATTGGTCTTTTTGAGCTCAGCCCTCAAAATATCAGCTTCAGATGGAACCACTTTTAGATGCTCTTCTATGGGCTTGACCTGGTCAGTGGGAGGTAGAACCTTGTCATTCATTCTCGTGCACCTCTAGACATCTTAATCAGGGGTAATCATACATCTACTGTCATGCTCTACCTTCACCTGATAACTTGTTTCAGGATTTGTTGATGGTGTGGACCTTTTCGTTGAACTCTCCCTAAAACTCAAACTCTGTGGAATTAAGACCTGCAGTGAAAGGAACAAACTGCCACGAACCATATTGCTATGAAACCAATAGTGGAGCACAACCAATTCCGCCCCAGATTCCAAGAAACATAAGATGGTTAAAGTCTCCACATTTATACAGGATTTTGGTGTGACCTAACAATGGAACCCTCTAGACAATGTCCTAATCCCGGCGATCTCTGAAGATATCGGTCCATTTTTTCCTCTTCAATACTGGCCAATTCTTTTCTAGAAACTCGTGAAGTGGAGAGAAATTCGGGGAGGGCTATTGGGCAGGACTAGAGTTGGACACTTCCAAAAATGGCTAAGGGCCCAAACTTGAAGCAACTGAGCACAACATCTAAAACGCACGCCTTCCAACTTTTGACATGTATTTAAAGAGATGAAAGTCTCGGCAAGCACCGCTGGTACTGGATTAGTCTCTCTTTTCAACTGCTCGAAAAGATCTAACATAGCCACGTCGATGTTACCCAAAACTATTAGAAAGATGACCAGACCATATATCGCAATGGCTAACAGATCCACCCTCTTTTCTCTATCGGGGTGAGTAGAGATGATGTTTTGGATGCTCTACCACGGAAAGGAAAAGCTAAAACCTCTTTTTTGAATCAGCCCCTCGACCCTTTTGTCTCCCATTCTAGCAAAGGTTTTAAGTCTCAAATGTGCATTCTTGTTCTTGGGTGGCTTAGCATAAACCCGATCTCTCCTTACCCTATGCAGGTTGAAAAGTGCAGCATACTCTTCGAAGGTGGGCATCATATCTTCACCATTGAATGCGAAGCAGTAGTACCCGGGATTCCAGAATTGGATCAGTGCTTTCAGAAACGGCTCATCTACTTGTACATTCAGCAAGTAAGATATATCGCCATATGCATTAAGGAACAATTGCTTAGTTGAGTAGTCGAAATGCTCCCAGATATCCTGTAATTCTTGCACATTGTTCAGCTTGACACTGATGTGGGCATACTCGGAAGTTTCAGTGACGTGTTCACTCGTCAGACTATCCCCATATGCATACTGGTTGACTTTAGACCAGTGAAACATATCTGCATTGTCTTCATCTTTCTGAAGAAATCTCCCATCCATGATCACAAAGCTATCTTTTTAACCGAGCAAGTATCTTAAGAAACAACCCCTTCTTTACTATGGAATGATAATGCATAAAGCATGCAAAATACAAAACAAGGAAATGATTAGAACACATTTTAAGAACATAATTAGACATAAAGGTCCAAAATAATTCCATTGCATGAATAGTAATTGGGCAGCGCATTCCAACACTTCTGGACATGTCTCCACGAACTATCCTACGAAATAATTTTGACCAAACTTCTGCACCTAGGTTTTCCACATGGCTCTAGAGGGGTGGGCTTCTAAATTCTCAAACAGGTTTAGTTCTAAAAGGTTCCCAAATTGTCCTTGCTGTCCCCTACTAAAGGGTAGCAAGGCCCCTGATTCTCACCCATTATAGGTTTCAAGCGAAACAGGTTCAACTTAGGGGACCCACTCCTATGCCTATACGGAGGATTAGTATCCACAGGAAGACATAGGGGGTGAGCCCTGGAGGTACTTACTAGGACCATACGAAGAATCAGTATTCCTACGAGAGTAATAGTGTTTCCCCCCACATAAACGATCGGGGTAAAGCTCGGGTCTAGAGCTTGAAACCAAGTCTTAAATGCGTAAAATGGAATTAAATCTATAAACGGACACTAATTTTAAGCTCTATATTAATTCGCAAATTCCGAGTTTTTAAACCAAGTGTAATCGACTTGTGGCCTAACTCTCTTTTTTGTAAAAACAAAAAAAATTCCCTCGTGGAGTCGCCAAGCTGTCTCAACCCTCTCGAGCTTCGACATTTCGGCAAAAACATTAAAATCAACGGAGTCGCCACCAATCTTTTTTTTAAAAAGGTGCGATTGGATCACCTAAATTGGATTATTTTAATAAAAACATTATTTTCATCAAAATAACATTTTTTGGTCTGCAGAAACACAAAACCGGGTTCGGGAGTCGATTACGCGTGCGGAAGGGTTAGCACCCTCACAACGCCCAAAAATCGGTACCTTGTCGATTACAAAAGGCTTAAAAAAGCAGGGGATTTTTGCGAATTTTTATAGAGCTTTAAATTATTGTCCGTTTATGAATTAAATTCCATTTTAGCAGCCTTACCACACGAAAATGAACTCCAATCACCGCTAACACTTCTAGCGCTAACCCATCATTTCCGTTTAGTAAGGCACCACATTAATTAAATTCCACTTTTTTACAAACAAACAAACCTAAAGAATTCTAAATGTTTTAACCTATTTAGGGATTAAAATTTAATTAAGCGTGTTTTTTTTCTTGTGAAAGGAATTTTATTACAAAGAAATCTCTATATAAGCTTTGAAGGACCTATTCCTAAAGTCAACTTAATTCTAAAGAAACAAGACAAGAAGATAAAATTTACGAAGCTTAAAACATTTTTATTTTATGTTTTCCATGTTTTTTTTGGTTCTTTAAAAAAACTAAACTTTTTATATTTTTGTTTTATTTTTTAAAAAAACCTTCACTACTTTTTATTTGGAAAAAAGTTGTCATTTCTTTTATGTTTTAAAAGTCTTTTTACCCTTTTTATATTTGAAAACCTTTTTGTTCTTTTAAAAAAACTTGCATTGTTCTTATGTTTCTTTTTTTAAAAAGATTTTTAAATTATTTCAAAACATTTATTATTGTTTTTTAAAATACATTCCTTTTAAGAAAAAGAATTTTTAGGCTTTTCGAGTATTAAAAATCATATATTTATTTTAAAAGAATGATTTTTTAAAAAAAACTTATTTATTTTGATGGTTTTAAAAGTATTTATTTTTTAAAAATAAAAGAAAGGAAGGTGACCAAGTGAGTTTTTTTATTAATTTTCGAAATTTAAAATAATATAAAATTGGGTGATTTAAATGGTCCAATAATGAGTTGAGTTTAAAGCCCAAAAACATCTTTTTATTTTCTAGAAAATAAATAGATTAAATAGCATATTTTAACAAAAATAAACATGTTCTTGATGTTCATCAAAGGGGATGAACAAGGAGGAGGGCCACCGTGCCGGCCGCGCTTGCTCGCCGGTGGTGGTCTCCTCCCTTTTATTATTATTATTTTTGAATATAATTAGATAAGCAAACAACACAATAAAAAATACTTCGAACAAACCCGGATTAACATAAAAAATAAACAAGATATGAAGAAAATAAGAACATTAAAATGAACAAAAAAAACATAATTAAAATTAAAAAAAAAGAAAAAAAGGGAGAAATTATACCGATAAAGAGGCAAAAATGCTTGCTTTTCCTCCTCGAAAAATTCAATCAATGCTGCTCCGAATTCGAATTAATTCCAGCGACCTCCCAACAATTTTCAGAGTATTTTTCTGAGTATTTTTGGATGAATTTGAGTGTGTCTTGAACAATGCAAATTGGGCACTATTTATAGGGTTTGGGGGGATTGGGATTTAAGGTAAATTGGGGACAAAATCCCCATTTTCGTCCCATGAAGTCATCCCATCTGGTCAACATTGCTTTAATTTGTTGAAATTCATCCCGAATTTCATCTGATTTGGCTCCAATTTGGGAGATTTTGCCCCTCAATTAAATTAGGGTTCCAACCCTTTCCCCTTTCCATTGGTGAGTTACCGGCGATGGTAAGGGACAGGGTCAGCGACATTGGACTCAGCCGGCCGAGGCGAGTCGACCGACACCAACCACCGCGGCCGTCGTGGCCCAGGGGCGATGCAATCAACACCGGCAGCCGACCGCCTAGGTTCGAAGCAGGGGATTTGGCGCGTGGCTGCGCGGGATCCTCCCCTTTTCCCCATTTTTTCCTTTATTCGATCCAAGCCATCCGTATTTTCCCCCCGAATACAACGATCTCGAATAAACCTGAAAAAAAGATAAATGGGTTAATTTGGGCCTCTAAAAAAATAAAATGGGTTCCTTATTTATTATTTTTCTAGTGTTTTTTTATTTAAATGGACTTATTTTATTTTTTATATAAAAAACGGGTTTTATGAACCATATTTTCCTCCCCTTTTATTTTAAATGGGCTCACTTATTATTTTTGTATTATGTATTAATTTTTTATTTTTATTTTTTTAAAATAGGTAAAAATCAAGTGACAACAAAGCCAAGAACAAATGAGTGTGGATCCAAGACTAGCTAAGCTTGAAGTATTGTGAGTGTAGTTTTGTAGGGTTAGGACTTAGGTCCTAACCGAATATGCATGCTTAAATTACTTGCCATTCTTGTATTGTTTAAATAGACTTAATATAGGCTTGATCATGCACATAAAGGGAAGATTGGCAAAGCTAAACTTGTAAGTGAATAAAAGCATGAAAGTTGACTAGATAATCAAAAAGAAAAGTAAAAACAAAAGTGTGAATTCTTGTTCTTGAATGTGGCTATTCGAATAGTAGCATATATATGTGCTTCCATGATATATGAGGTGTGATCTTTGTGTCTTGAATGCTATTCATTCGAATGCCTGATTGATGCCTAAGGTAGTGTATGCTAAGTGTTTACTTGAGGAATGAGATGGTTATGTGAATGCTTGCTTGTATGTTCTCCATGGTTTAACATTTACTAACAAGATTGAACCATGAAATAAAGACATTGCTTGTTGCCTAAGGGCATATATTCGAATACTTGCTTGAATGACAAGATAACAAGTGAATTGAGGAGCTAAGGCTCAACTAGCCTAAGGGCTAAACATGATATTGCTATAACTTGCTTGAATGTTATTCTTGAACACAATTATCTTAACTTGAACATGAAAGCATAAAAATAAGAAACAACAACAAGCTTTAAAGTAAAATAAGAATTCTTGTGCCACAAGATATCCTCTAATGAAAGTTAAAGATTTAAAAGACTTAAGTTGCCTTAAATGGAAGTCCTTGGATACATTGGTATGATGCTTGGTATTCTTGGGACTACGGTCCATGAGCCACGACTCGGGGGGACGCCCTATTACATGTAATATGTTATTGGCGATAGTAGGAGGTAACGAGGGAGTTGTACGAAGATTGGCGACAGTTGGTTGAATAGTGAGAAGTATAGGATTCTTGGACCTTTATGGTCAAACACGGACCAATGTCATTCATAACCAATTGTGATCCAAGGCAAACATGTTAAAAGACATGAATCTTATCGAGAAATTAAATAAGAAATTCAAAAGATAATCTTGAATGTGTACATAATGTTTAAAGAAAGCTCTTGGTGAGCATAATGTCTAAAGAAAGCTCTTGGTGAGCATTACTTGAATTACTTGGCATGAAATCTTGCTACTTGAGTTACTTGATGTGTAAGCTTACATGAACACTTGAATTACTTGATATGCAAACTCGATCACTTGAACTACTTGTTACTTGATTTGATAACTTGAGCCATTTGCTACTTGACTTGATTTCGTGGGCTACTTGTTACGTGACTTGGATTGATTGGAAATACGAACTGTTTTATGTGTGTAAATGTGTGAGCAAGTGTGCTGCCATGTTAAGTGATATTAAGTCTAAAATCGGACTATTTTCCGTGTGTAAATGTGTGAGCAAGTGTGCTGCCATGTTAAGTGATATTAAGTCTAAAACCGGACTGTTTTGTGTGTGTAAATATGTGAGCAAGTGTGCTGCCATGTTAAGTGATATTAAGTCTAAAACCGGACTATTCTATGTGTGTAAATGTGTGAGCAAGTGTGCTGCCATGTTAAGTGATATTAAGTCTAAAACCGGACTATTCTATGTGTGTAAATGTGTGAGCAAGTGTGCTGCCATGTTAAGTGATATTAAGTCTAAAACCAGACTGTTTTATGTGTGTAAATGTATGAGTAAGTGTGTTGCCATGTTAAGTCATATTAAGACTAGAAGTGGACTGTTTGCTAGGCTTATTGTCTTCATGATTAAGTGAACAAGTTATAAAAATATATGGATAGTTTTGAACTCGTTATAAGCATACATGGACAGATTTAAATAAATTGAAAGTCACTATGGACTGGTTTTACTTGTAATTAAGTATAAACATGTATAATGGACAAAATTGAACGAATTAAAAGTCACTGTGGACTGTTTTTACTTGTAATTATGTGTAAACATGTATAATGGACATAATTGAACGAATTAAAAGTCACTATGGACTGTTTTTACGTGTAATTATGTGTAAACATGTATAATGGATAGAATTGAACGAATTAAAAGTCACTATGGACTGTTTTTACTTGTAATTATGTGTAAACATGTATAATGGACAGAATTGAATGAATTGAAAGTTACTATGGACTGTTTTTACCTTAATTAAGTGTAAGCATGTATAATGGACAAAATTGAATGAATAATGCTCGAAAATAGGAACTACTTTTAGGTGATTAAATTATGTAAACATGACATGTCGTTAACTATAACCTTGATTGATTGGATGTGGCTATACTTGACTTGGTATTGTTGTGAGTTACTTGAACATGTTATTGATTGTTTGAAAGGTGTTAAAGCTTGAATTAGGATCCACGTCCTTACTTTTCATGTTATTCGCAATGCTATAAACCTTGAATAGGACTATTTTACTAAATGGAACTTGATCTAAGTAATTGGTTAAATCTAGATACTACCTCACTAAGTACAAATTGTACTTATCACTCTTGTTTCCTTTCTTCCCAACCAATAGGTTAGGTTTTCTAAGCACTTTCTTGATCCTGAAGTTAGATTTCTTGAGCTTGAAGCAAGACACAAGTGGAGCTTGAGTATGAATCCTTACTTGTTTTGTATAACTCCTAGTTGATGGTGGCACCTAGTCTTGTTTATAGCTAAGGCTAGTTCATGCATTTTGTATGTTTGGAAGCTTGTATATAAATACGATTCGACCTCTAATGTTGTGTAAGACTATGATTCGAATGTTTACACTAAATGAACTTGTTTAATTGAATCTACATGGAATGTTGCAAGTCTTGAATATAATAACCTGCATGACCATGTCTAATTAATGTGAATTGAGTATACCATAATAATCTTGTTAACTATTGTTATAAGATATATGACCTGCTCGTAATTGAGATTGAATGATACAAATGATTCATGGCGTGTTTGAGAATTGAAATTGTTGAATGGTAAGGAATGAATCCTTACATGCTTGAATAGAGATGTTCGAATATATGTACACATGATTATTCTTAGTAAAACCTACATGAATTGGTTAAATGTCTTGAATGAAACATGATGAAATGGAGTTAAAATGAACACATGCTAGTCTAGGTAAACTATTCGAATGATATGATCACATGAACTTGATTCAAAAGTGAATAATTAAAGTGGTAACTTATAATGAATAAGAACTTGCCCATGCTTGTGTAATTGAATGTGATGTCTATGTTCCTTGCTAGTTCTCTACTCATCTAGGATAAACAAGGATGATATCAATACTTGTAGTTTAAGTGTTTATTCGAATACCTCTCATGTATGATCATTTAATCAAGTAGTAACTAACCTTGAATGAATCTTGAAGGTAAAGACTCAAATGAAGGCCTATAATGAATATGAAATATATGTATCCATGATTGTATGATGAAATGTTAGCTGCATACATAGGCAACTTGGAATGAAATAAAACATGCTTGTTTGTATGACCATTCGAATGCTATATGTTAACTTGAATAAAAATGCAAAGGGTAATGAAGGTGGTAACCTATAATGACTTGTAAACAAATATATGCTTGTTTGTATGATAAGATACGTATGTCTAAGTTGCTTGCTAGACAAGTAACTCATCTAATAGAGATGAGTTTGAAAAGTTTTAAATGGTTCGTGTTCTGCTTTGATTGATTGTAAATGCCTATGCTGCTAGCTAGTAAGGAACTCATTTAATTGGGATGAGTTCACCCTTCCTTGCTTTGTTCTTGCTCCGTAATGCTCCCGAGCTGGTTTACTACTAAACTGGGGTAAGAGGTGTTACAGTTACAATAGGAGTGAACGAATCTATCTTAAGGAAGCTGTTTTTTCATATGCCTCAACAATTTTGCTCATCCGGATTGCTATTCAAATTCAAGTAAATGGTTTCAATTTACTATTTTTAATATTCGATTTATTTTACGAATATTCTTGTATTAAATATATAAATTATGTTCGATTTAGTAACAATATCAACATTTAATTTTACTGTTTAATTTTTACTTCTCGGATTAACGAATTTTCTAATAGACAATTTATTTGGGGGATTTTGTAAGATAAAGGTCGTGTGCATTTAGTATGATGGAATGATATTTGCAAACCACTACCCCAAGGGGGCTTGGATTTCGGAAGATGGAGTAGCAAAATGAGGCTCCCTCATGAAATTGGTATTTCATTTACTTGGTAAGAAGGATGATCTTTGGGTTTGGTTCCTTCGTGCTAAGTATAAATGTGGGGATGACATTCTTTAGACTTCCCGTAATAGTAATTTTTTGAGATTATGGAAGGGTCTAAGCCTTGTTTGGAATGATGTCCGAAATATTATAACATGAAGTGTTGGGCATGGCAAGGATGTTGACTTATGGTACAATCCTTGGATAGCGGATATTGGTATGTTAATTAATCATATTGCTCCATAAGTTGTTGCCCATGTTGTAGAGGTTTCTGTGGCTGATATGGCAGATCAAGAGGGTAATTGGTCCTGGGACTATTCCAAAACTTGCTTCCATATTCAATTTGCTTCGGTTCATGGAAGTGATGCAAGATGATATGGTTGGATGGAAGGTTATGAACGATCATCGTTTCATGGTGAAGTCAGCCTATGCGGTTCGACTTGGATAGAACGATGGGGTACATCATACAATGTAGAAACAGGTACATAAAATCTAGGGATTACAACGTTTTAAAATCTTCCTCTGACAGGTGTGTTATGATAAAATAATGACAAAGGCTGAAAGATTACAAAGACATTTCACCACAGGTAGCAAGTTTCTAACGTGTTCTACACCAACCGAGGATGTTAACCATGTGTTGTGTCACTACCCCCATTGCATATGTAGTCTGGTTAATGTTGATTAAAGGGGAGAAATTAGCCAAATTCATCTATGTACATTTGAGACTAGATTGGTTTGAACATTACCAACTCCACGTATTTTGCAAAAGATGCTACTGACCGTATCTATTTTTGGTGCAATTTTATGGAAAACTTGGCTGTTTAGAAATGTAGTTGCGTTCGCAATCCTATTGATAATGGAGGTTCTATCCTTGAGCAGAGTATGCCACTTAAGGAAATTATGAATCGAGCTTTAAAATCATCCATGTTACTTGATGTTTCGATATGAAGTGCATGGACTAGCACCATGTTGTGGCTACCTCCACCAGATGGATGGATCAAGCTAAATTCTGAAGGTGCGAGGGTTGTCTATGATGGGCGAGCAGCATGTGGTGGGGTGTTGGGGGATCACAAAGGTAGGTGGATTGTTGGATTCATTAAGTTCATCGATATTTGTTTAGTGTTGGAGGAAGAATTGTGGGGAATTTACATTGGTATGCTGAAGATCTGAGATATGGGTGTTCCTAGGCTCTTGATTAAAACTGATTGCACTAATGTGGTTCATCTATTCAATGACGCTTCTAATCGACAAGGTACCGTACTCTCTTCTTACACGTTTTGGAGCTGCACAAGAGACAATGAGATGTCAGTATTTAGCATGTACATGGTGATAAGAATATGGTGGCAGACAAATTGGCCAAAAGTGTAGTTGGTGAAGACCTTGAGACTCGTTTCTTCTTTTCTCCTTCGAATAATATTGCACATTTATTGTAGGGCCATGGCATCAGTTAGTTTCATTTTGTACGAGCTCTCAGCTCGAGTCTTTTCTCATATCTTACAAAAAAATGTGTACCAACAGTAAGTTTCTTTTTCCTAATCTCATTTTTTATCAGAAGTGCTCTGCCAAGAACCAAACCAATAAGTTTTTTCTTTCTCTGTCTTTATATGTTTAATTGTATATACATGTGAAATAAGTAATGAATTGGAGCTATGGGTTGAGAAAAGAAAGGAAAGTCTCATTTTTTATTTCTCACTTCAATGAGATATTTATACATGTAGAAATGTAACAAGAATAGAAACCAACTCCTTTAAATATGGATTAAATTAAAATAATAAATCAAATAGACAATTTGAAATACAAAGTGATAGAACTTTAATATTTAAACTATTATAGCAACTTCCTAGATTTGCAAGATTTGATGAAGTCTTCTGTTAACGAGGAAGTGGTTTCGTTAAAATATCAACAAGTTGATCAACCGATGACACATGTGCAACTTGCAAAGCACCATTTTGCACTTGATCACAAATGAAATGAAAGTCAATAGCCACATGTTTCATCCGTGAGTGAAAGACTGGGTTAGAACTCAACTAGGTTGCCCCAATGTTATAATAATATATCACCAAACAAGTGGAAGATTGAAAACCAAGATCATTTAATAAAGAGCAAACCCAATTTACTTTAGTAGTAGTGTTTGCAACAGATCTGTATTCAGCCTTGGTAGAGGAGCGCGCAACAGTTCACTGCTTTTTGGAGATCTAAGAGATTGGATTATGACCCAAATAGACGATTTAGGCACTAGTTGATGAGAAACCATCGATATTTCTAGCCCAGTCAGCATCAGAGAATGTATGCAGGATAATAGGAGAGTTACGATAAAGCTGGAGAATATGATTAAGAGTGCCACAGAGATATCGCAACAATCGTTTAACAATACCCCAATGTTCGGTGGTTGGCTTGTGCATGAACCGAGACAATTTGTTCACATCGAAGGTAATGTCAAGGCGTGTAAGCAATAGATATTGTAAACTGCCTACTATTCCCTAAATTCAGAAATATTAGATATGTCAATCCCAGAGTGTATTAAAAGAGTTGAGCTTGTTGGTAGTGGTGTTTGAATGGGTTTAGCATCCAGCATCTATACACGAGCAAGAATATTCAACAAGTAATGAGTTGAGAAAGAGAAAGACCATGCTCGCTTGGAAGAACTTCAACGCTGAGAAAATAAGACATCAAACCAAGGTCTTTGAGTGAAAATCGTGTTGCTAATAAATGAACAAACTAATTTACCATTGCATAATTATCATCGATGATAATCAAGTCATTAACATAGACAAGTAGATATAATAAATGACCATCAGATTTGAATATAAATAGAGATGTGTCAGCATGTGAGCTTTTGAAGCCAGAGTGATGTAGAAAAGTGAGTAGTTCTTGATACCATGCTCGAGGCACTTGTTTTAGGCCATAGATAGCCTTTTGAAGTTTACATACATGAGACAAAAAATCTTGATCATTGAACCCTAGTGATTGACTCATATACACATTATCATTGAGATGGCCTTGTAGGAAGGCGTTGTTGGCAACTAGTTGAGGAAAGGACCAACCACAGCTTACTACAAGAATGAGAACAAGTCGAATGGTGGTTGGTTTGATTACTAGACTAAAGGTATCATGATAATCAACTCCTAATCGTTTATCGAACCCCTTTGCAACCAATCGCGCCTTGTACATGTCAATTGACCCATCAGAGTTTTGTTTAATCTGAAAAATATCACTTACAATCCACTATATTTGGCTACGATCAGGTGGAACAAGCTCCCAAGTTCCGTTTCCAACTAGAGAGTCATATTCTTCTGACATGGCACCATGCCATTTTGGTTCTTTTAAGGCTTGAGTTATTGTTGTGGGTTTAAGGTCAGGTGATTTGGATAATTGGTTATGAAGGTTTAATTTTTGGATAGGTTTACAAATGTTGTCTTTTTCTCTGGTTCACAGAGGTTGATTTGGTCGTTGGATGTTTTGGGTAGGTTGAGGAATGGGTGTTGAGGTGTTTGTTGTAAAGGTTAAGGGATGGATTGTGCTTGAGAGTCATCTGTGGAGTGGTGAGAGGTGGTAGTTTGGTTTGTCACAAGTAAAGGTTGTGTTGGAGCTTCACATTGGGGCCGTAGGGTTCCATCTTCGGATACTGTGGAATGGTGACTTGTATCAATAGTGGAATCCAAGTGGATACGGTGGTAGAATCTAGATGAGGATCTTGAGTAAGGAAAGATGGAAAATAAAAGATGGACTCAACAAACTTCACATGTCTAGAGACATAGATTTTAGATATGGATAGATCATAAAAAACAGGCACTTTGAGTGATGATCGGTGAAATAACGTCACATGATTTGTGCAAGCATACACACGCCTATGCAAGTATAGTTGATAGGTAGTTCATATCAGATATCGATCTATCGAGGATGGTTGTTCAGACGTTTACCAATGTCAATGCAATAAGTAAGAAAAATAAGGTTAACGAAGTAGGTAATGTCGAAGCAATGAAAGGTAAATGGTGTAGGTAATGTTCCAGCAATGTAAAGTTGCCATAACCATCAAGAGAAAGCTCCAAAACCAAGGAAAAAGATGATAAGATATGAGCCTCCCTTGTTTTGGGTAAGAATATATGTATATATATATATATCATTATCACTTTCCAATTGGGTGTTTACCGGTTCCCTTCATAGAATTTCTGATAAAATTTCGTATAGGACAACTGTACTAATGGACAACTCATAATTCTTTGATCGTATCCTGATAGCTATCACTGTGGCGACAATGATTATTTCATTGTGCCTACGTTAGGTTCGAACAAAAGTTGTTGTAACTAACTGCCAGCTCATTGTCCTTTGATCTTATCTTCTTGTTGACGTCATTTGATCTTATCTTTTTGACAATTGTCATTGCAGCGACAATCCTAGACACAATCTAAACAACGCTTATGCAGCGACATCCCAATATAGGGATAGTCTTGGCTGCAATTTTGGAAGAACTCATGTAGCGACATTAGCGGCAAAAATATCATAAATTCAAGGATAATTCAAGAAGGAGCTACTGAGTTAAGAATATGCAAATACAAAGATAAAAATGCTAAAATTCATGCGCATGATAACATGATAAAGACCAATTAATCAATAAATAAGGTGAAAACACATGCCTTTTAAAGTACCATCACACCCCTAAACTTAAGTTTTTGCTTGTCCTCAAGCAAAATAAAAAGCAGCAAGGTTAAGCACCAATTGATGAACATTCTAGCAACTTGAATCATCTCAACTATCAATGAATCAATTACATCTACATGATAGAAGATTGCATCGACAACTCAGAAATATGAATGAATGAACTTGCGATTCATCAAAGCTAGCATCATGCCTTACATCTCAAATTCCTCCAACCTAATCAACTTTATTTCATTATACTATGTAAGCATATAATATTATTATTTTTTATTTTCTCTTCTCTCTCTCTCTTTTTAAGCAGCGAAGGATATCAAAGAATGAATGCACCCTAAGATCCTGAGAAGTAAGATATTGTGCAACGAATCCCTAGGGAGTACTTTATTGCTTTGACACAATCTCATGCAACGAACCCCTAAGGTTATGCACCCACATTAGAGTGTTCTTTATTTACGCATAATATGATCTATAAACATATATATCATTAGCTAAACTAGGCAGATTCATCTAAGATCTAAGAGATGATGCTAGAAATTCATTACTCATGCAACCAAATTCATTCATAACAAAATTCTAATACAACATTCCATCACATGTATCCAACCAATTCATTGACAATCAACAAGATTCAAGATTTAAGCATCGAATGTAAGTACAAAATAATAGCACAAAATGAACCCTGCATTTGCTTAATTTTTTTTGAAATGAGGATGTATTTCAAACCCTAGGTGAATACTCACAAACTTAAAGATTGCATTATCCCCAATGCAAAAATAGAATGCAATGACAGAATACAGTTACAATGATAAATGCAATGACAATAAAACTAAATGCAATTACAATGAAAAAATGCAGTAACAAAAGGAAAACAACAAAAACATGGAATGCATGATCAGAACAAACTAAAAAAAATAAAAACAAACTAACTTAGTGTTCCTTTGCTCCCGATGTGGCTGCATGGCGCTTCTTCTTCTCGCTGCAGCATTGTCTTCTCAGCAGTTGCATCCACAACATCGGATGTAATGACAATTTTCGCAGCAACATCTTCATCTTCTTCTTCTTCTTTTCTCTCATCTTGGCTCGGTCTGTAGGTGCCTCATTTGGTTCTGGTTCAACTTTGGCATCATCAGCTTCCTCTTATTCCAGTCAAATCCGAATGCACCCATAATAAGTACCCATTTATTATTTTGTTGTGGCAGGGGTTGACTTGGAGAGTCATTTTTGATACTTCCTAAAGTCCACCGCACCCTCCAACAAGTGACAATTCTGCCCAAAAAGAGTTGGGCCAATGTGATTGCAACCATTCCCACTTGTGTTATCTTGGTGGAGGTGTCTTTCTTTCATTTTCCTTTGAAGTTCATGCATACCCTCCACCTTGCTACTATTATGGAAGGCATATACTAAATATGAGCAACATATTTGAAATCCAACCATTTGATTACCCCATTCTCATCGAATTTCATCGTATCTGGATGTAGCTTTTGTTGCGGTGACATTTTCTGCTCCAGCCAATTGTCGTAGCAGTCTTCTGCTAGAATTCTATGTAAATCAAGTGAAGGACCAATTCTCTGAAATTTTCCAAGCATCCAACCACCACTTTTTTCCTGCTTTTCAAACATCTTCATCAATAAAGATTTTGGTGCAACAGTAATATCAGAGGGAAACACCATGGACAAAGTATCTTCTCCCAAATGATCTTACATTTCTTTTGATGGCTTCAAATCTAGCATTGTTGGTTCCTCAAGAGATATATGCTTAGATTCTATTGACAAAGTGCTACCATCATGTTGACCCTGCACATAGTCATGAACTTGTCGTAGCAAATGTGGATGTGACGACACTTCAAATTGCGACACTTCAGGTTGCGCCAACAATGTCGATTGTAGCACATTTGACATGTGAGTGACAATTCTTGGAATAAGATTTGCTGGTACATCAATGATTTCTTCGGCAGTAATCTTTTCATTAGGAGTCACTTCACCATTTTCTGAAAACGTTACATCCGAATCCTTGAACGGCTCACTAGTCTATGTACCGTTCTTTAGAGTGATATCTTGGGAATGTTCTTTCTCATTAGGGGGCGTTTGGTTCCTGGAAAACATTATTACCAGAGATAATATTCTTTTCCAGAATCACATACCCACATTTGGTTTGAGAGGATTCCCATGTGGTAATATAAAATTCCCAACATTGGTAGTTTTTTCATTAAATGGTGGGAATGTGATTCCCTTCATATTCTTATTCTTAGGCATTTGACAATTCCTGACGAACTTGGACAAAATTACCCTGAAAAAATATAGGTTTTTTAACCCTTTTTTATCATGAAATTGCTAAAACTAAAATCACGTCTCCCTCTCTTTGTTTTGCACATCTCCTGGTAAGTGTTCTCTTCAACTTTTCCTTTTCGTTATTTTGTTGGTTATTTCATTCAATACTATTGCTTCGAATAATTCTTTTTTCTTTTTGTTTGTTGATTTTGAAACATGGTCATTTTCCTCTCCTTTTCTTATTGTTTTATTCAAATCACCTATTGCAAGTATTTTTATTCTTAAAATCTGGAAAAAATTCTTATATATTCTTTAAGAATATTCAATCGATTGAAACTTAACTTGTTCTCCTTTGAATAGAAAAAAAAATACTTATCGCAGATTTATTTTTTTGTTTTAAACCTATAAAAACTAAAATATTCACTAGGCTCTGTAATTAAATAAATTTCAGTTTTTCGGTATTATTATTGAATGTTGTATTGTTCAATGTTGTTGAATAAAAATTGAAATATTTACTAAACTCTTTGGATGGTAGTCAAAATTTTAGTAAAATTCCATCAAATCAATGTTAAGGAAAATTGAAAAGGACTTGTTAACTAATTACCAGGATTGGATTGTTCGATAAGTGTTACATATTACGAGCCTTGGTAGATAATGAAAAAATAAGCATGGTAGTCAATACTAAGCATGATCGACACGTAGGAATTTCTCCTTCATATTATGGTCAGTAAGGTAAAATGAAATTACATGGTAATTTTTTAGTATTATTGCTTTGTAATACGTGTTACATAAGTGTTGGTAAGGTGTGAGTTTATGTAGATTTTTTATATGTTGTTCTTGCTGCAGCTTAGTTATTTTCAATGAATTTTGCTGCTTTTTATGCAATTTTTATTTTTTTTGTGTGTCTCGAGTATAATTTATTGAAAAAAATAGTGTTTAGATTACAATTAAAGTGCACTCTACATATATGGTCTTGTTAACTACTTAGAAATATCAAATTTTCTAATATTAATTTTTTTCTTCACAAAAACAATTATGCCTCGTTTAGAAATACAAAAGAAGATGCACATCGTGACAATTCTCATTTTATAACTGGAGATGATGAAAATTATGTTTCAAATGCTAATGCTTGTGGCTATTGCATTTATTCTTAAAAAATATAAAATAGATTTAAAATACAGTATGCACATGAAAGACTTCATAGGCATAATATTAGGTCAATTAACTTACTTAAAATTGTCTTTGAAAGTGATAAACAAAGTGTCGATAATTGCCGAATGGATAGAAGAACGTTTATCAAATTATGTCACTTATTAAAATGTCACGGAAGGTTAAAAGAGAGTCGACACATTTGTGTGGAAAAAATAGTCATTACCTTCACATTATTGCCCACCATACTAAGAATAGGGTCCTGAAACGTCAAATAGCCGGATCTAATGAGATAGTAGAATTTTTCATATTGTGTTAAACTTATTTTTGAGGTTGCATTCAATTCTTTTAAGAAAACCAGAACTGATACAAGAGAATTCAATAGACGATAGATGAAAATAGTTTAAGGTATTGTCTTATAATTTTTGCGTTAATAATATAATATATGATAAATTTAATCCATAAATAAAAATTAATAATTTAATTTTAATTTGTTTCATGAACACATGGATGCTTAGGTGCTTTAGATGGAACATATATTAAGGTCAATGTGGCTTCAATTGACATACCTAGGTATAGAACAAGGAAAAATAAAATTGCAACAAATGTACTCGGTGTTTGCACACCATACATGCAATTCATTTATATCTCACTCGGATGGAAAGGTTCTACTGCTGATGGTAGAATACTAAAGGATACCATTAGTAGAAGAAATGGTTTAAATATTCCACAAGATGATGCTTAACTAATGAATATATAAATAAAATAAAGTAAAACTTTCACTAATGTTGTATATTAATGAATTTCTTAAATTAAAATATATAGGGTGTTACTATTTATGTGATGCTGGATACACAAATGGAGATGAATTTCTTGCACCATATAAAGGTCAACGATATCACTTGAATGATTGGAGACAAAGACATCAACCTACCACCCCTCGAGAATATTTCAACATGAAACACTCTCAAGCACGCAATTGCATTGAAAGATGTTTTAGTATTTTGAAAGCGAGATGGGCCACTTTAAGGAAAAAGTCATTTTTTCCAGTGAAAATGCAATGTAGAATCATTTTTGCTTGTTGTCTTCTTCATAACTTTATTAGATCTGAGATGCCACTTGACCCTATTGAAACTGACTATGTTGAAGTAAATAGTAGCCAAGCTAAAGAGGTTAACAAGTCTAAAATGATCAGACATTGTGAGCCAACCACTGCTTGGACTGAGTGGAGAGAAAAGTTAGCAGAGGATATGTTTACTAGTTGGTTGGCTTCACGAAATTTAGGGTAAATTTTATTTTATATGTATTTTACTTTATAATTTTTGTGTGATACTTTTTTTTAATTTTTATGTATTTATCTTCTTTAAAATTTAAGTTGACATTGTTATTGACATTTATTATATTTTACGACTTCTTTTGATGTAATGTATTTTGCTACTTTAAAATTTATTTTTATGTTATTTAACATCAATTATATGTTTTATATTGTGTAATGTACTTTTGGTATATTTTTTAGATTGTTTGGAAACACAACATGTCAACTTCAAATACAAAGTCTCAAAGGAAAAAAACAAGCAGTCGAAAGAATTAAGTATGTAGCTACTAAAAGGATGTGAACTAAACAGGAGGATGCTGCACTTATTGAATGCTTACACACATTGGCGGAAGACCCACACTGAAAAAAGGACAATGGAACTTTTAAATCAAGATATCTCTCTTAGCTTGAGAAAATGTTAGAGCCAATCCGTATATTGAATCTAGAGTGAAGTTACTAAAAAGACAATACAATGTTTTATTTGAAATGCTTAGCATCAGAAGTTGATTTGGCTGGAACGAAGAAGAAAAATGTTTAACTGCACCGAAGGATGTTTTTGATGATTGGGTTAACGCAAGCATTTAAACTTTCAATTAATTTTTTATTTTTATCTATTATTTATATATATTTAAATATTACATTATATAATTTAATATTTGCTTGTTGTCATGTAGAGTCATCCAACCGCTGCTGGATTGAGAAACAAGCCATTTTCATTCTTTGATGGCTTGGTTCAAATATTTGGAAAAGAAAGAGCAACATGAACTATAGCTGAGATAGCAGCTGATGTAGTGGAAGATCTTGATGCAGAAGACAATGTATTTTTAGATGCACTTGATGTTGAAGAAGGAGTAAAAGATTATGAATCAAGAGATGAGGTAGGTGCTTTAACTTGCCAAACATCTGTTGTTGCTTCCACTGCTATAAAAACATTTTTCTAGCAACAAAAGGTCTCAGAGTGATGATGGATTTTCCGTCTTATTGAAGAAACAGATAAGTTCAATGCTGCATATCAAAGAAACTACGCAGGAGATGAAGGGCATTGTTGCGTTCTTCAAAAAAAAAAAAAAAAGAGGGAAATGATCAAAGAATGTTCATTTTCACAAAAATCATGGGAATTGAAGGCATCCCCAAAGATGAAATTCTTGCTGCATGAGAGTATATTATCAAAGATGCGCATAAAGTAGATTTCTTCTTTTCTTTACCAAAAGAATTAAAAAAGAATTACGTGCATAAGCAATTACAAATGTAATTCTCATCGACCACCCTTCCACTTTAATCATTTTTCAGATGTGTAGATTCTATGTCTACCTATATACGATTTATAAAATTTAGGTTTAAAATAAATTGTCAACTTTTTTTTTCTAACTTTTGCTACTTGCTAGATACATTCCGTGAATTTACAAATCTTTTGATTTAGAATACGTTGGTAGATTTTTGGATGTTAGTTTTCTATTTGCATATTTTTGAATTTACATATTATGTAATACATTATGTGGATTTATATATATTTGAATTTACATTATTATCACGAATTAATAATAAAAAAATAATTTCAATAATCGAAAATAAAAAGTTATCGCATGTCTCATATTATATTATACATTATGCGGATTTACATATTTATGAATTTACATTATTATCACGAATTAGTAGTAAAATTAATTTAAAAAATAGAAAATAAAAAATTATTGCACGTCTAATATTACATTATACATTTATATTAAAAATTATCTTTGTAAAATAAACACAATATTTTTTCGTATTATATTATATGGCATATATTAATGAATATTAATTATGGAAATTATTTAAAAATATGGGTTTAATATGTTAAAATTTTAGATTGTGTTACGAAAACAGTTTTATGAGTTTTTATGTAAATATTTTTAATTTAATATTAAATGTTTAACTTTTTTAAGCCATGTAAATATTGAATGTTTAACTTGTTACAAAAAATATATATCATAAGTACAATATGGTCAAATTTTCTTTTGGGTAATCATATTTCCCTCAACCAAACATTGTCATCTTACATTCCTTTCAAATGAACCAGACAAGGTAATGTAATATTCTCGGTAATCCATCAAGTAATGTTGTATTCCAAGAATCCTATTCCTAGAGGTAATCTTATATTCCGTGATCCAAACGCACCCTTAAAGTAGAGTTTGTTGTATCACTTGGAAGTGTGCCTTGCGGTTTAGTATTCATTGTGGATGCAAGTTGTACCAATTTTGCTTCTATTGCGTAAATCGATGAGGACTCCCCTTGAACAATTGCTTCTGCTCGAGTGATATGCTCTCGCATAAAAGCTTCAAGAGCTACGAAGGGATCAGATGTGGAAACTTGGGTGTACTATTGCTGCATAGGTGCTTGAGCATACAGATGTGGGATCTGAACATATTATGGTTGCACTTGATATTGTTGTTGACGCATCTGAGAAAGTTAATTGAATTGTGACTGCAATAGAGTGTAATTCCCTTGTCTTGGATTATAAGTGTCTCAGGACCAAGTATTCCCATATAGGAATGTCTCCAGCATTTTGCCTAGAATTTTGAATTCCCCGAGGCTGTTGATTGCATACATAAGCATTGTAGGAATTATGATAAGAGTTGTTCCATGGGAATTGTGGATAGTCTTCATAAATGTGGTTGTCACTGCAAATCTCACAGCTGAATGCAGGGACCTCTACTCGTTGAGCAACTTGAATAGGTGTAACTTTATTAGTCCCTTGCATATTTTTGATCATGTTTTCCAAAGAAGAAATTTGAGCTCTAAGAGTAGAAACTTCATCCTACTCAATAATGCCCAGAGTAGCTTTTACTTGAACCACTCTTGGAATAGGATATTGAAAGTTTTAGTTGGACATCATGTAATCTTGAATAGTTCAATGTCTATCCTTTGATGTATTGGCTGCTCTCTCTTCTTAACACACCTAAAAAATAAAAAAGCAAAAGAAAATAAAGTTAATAAAAAAATATGAAATGACAGAAATAAACACCAAACGAAAACCATCCCCGACAACGGCGCCAAAACTTGATTGATGAAATAACGTCACACGATTTGTACAAGCGTATACATATCGATGCAATTATAGTTAACAGGTACTTCCTATCGGATATCGATCCCATGAGGACGATTGTTCAAACATTTACCAATGTTAATGCAATAAGTAAGAAAAAATAGGTAAATGAAGTAGGTAATGTCGAAGCAATGAAAGGTAAATGGTGTAGGTAATGTCGCAACAATTTACTGAAAATTAAAATAGTAGCAATATAATGATGGCAGTGGGGTTCCCTTGGTGATTCATCAACATATTAATGAATTCTAGTAAGAAACAAAAGAAAAGATGATTCTCGATGCAATAAAGCACATAAATATCTTACCAACCTCAACTTCTACCATTAATCAAAGACTTATATGAGCCCACTCACCACACCTCTCAGTGATGTCTAATAAACAAATAAAAGAACAATTGAGTCAACTTTCGTTGTACTCCTATGCAACTTTGGTTATCATGATTGTTAACTTGACTGTCACTGCAACTCTCTTTGACAGAGGTTGCAATAAACATATTCGTGCATAAAGACATTCAAACCCAAATATCAAAAGATAGAGAAAAAGCTTAATAAGACAAACATTCAGTCAACATTCATAAAGTATTCTCATGCAAAATGAAATTAAACCATAATCATTAGAATTTAAGCAAAAGAAACATTAAGAACTGAATGGAGAAAGCTATTCCTAGCAAACTTGATTGCTCCTTAATGTTTCATCTTGCCTTGCATTTGTCGTGGCTACTTAATTTTGCATCGGATTCACTTCGGTAGCCCTATGGAAGCTTTAAGCCGCCATGGCCATCAAGAGAAAGCTGTAAAACTAAGGAAACAAATGATAACATATGAGCTTCCCTTTATTAGGGTAAGAATATATGTATACATATCCTTATCACTTTCCAATTGGCTGTTTACATGTGTCTTTCATAGATTTTTTGAATAAATTTCGTATAGGACAGTTGTACTAATGGACATCTCATAATTCTTTGATTTTATCCTGATAGCTATCATTGTGGCGACAATGACTATTTCTTTGCGCCTACATCAGGTCCAAACAAAATTTGTTGTAATTAACCGCCAACTCATTGTCCTTTGATCTTATCTTCTTTTGTTGGTGTCATTTGATCTTATTTTTTAACAACTGTCATTGCAGCGATAGTCCTGGACGCAATCAAAACAATACTTATGTAGTAACATCAGTTTTGCAGCGACATCCTGTATTACCCGATTTTTACCTGGGTACTCCTATGTAGTATATTTCTCTATAAATAAAACCTAAAAATATATAAAAAATAAAAGCCCATAATAAATAAATTCCATACATATTAGTCCAAAAAACATTTTATTGTCCATTTACACATAAGGCACCACAAAGCCCAAGCTACATTTTACAAGGCCCAAACTCCAATCTCTAACAGCTCTTATAACTCATTTTTGGTAAAAACCGGTCAAACAAACACAAATCCAAATTTCCCCCCTAAAACCGCCACGTGGCATACACCCATTGGCTTAGATTGATTTTCACATGGATCATGGATTTCTTCTCTACTGACATCAGCTCCATGACATCAGCAATGATGTCATGATCCACTTACTATAAAAGGGGAAGAGAGAGAAATGTCAGATTTTTAATGGCATTTAAAAAAGTAATAATTACCTTATTAAAAAAGAGAGAGGAAGGGCAATTTGGGTATTATACCTATTATCGAAGCTGAAGAGCCGTCGCCGTGGAAGCCTAGTCATCGCCGGAAGTTGAAATGTTTTTGGATCTGCAGAGTGATGCCGACAAAGTGAATCAAACCGTTGAGAAGGTAAAACCTTCCCCTATTTATTTTTGATTTCTGCAAAAAGAAAATTAAAAAAAAAACAAAATCATTGCATATATGTAAATATAAAATGAAAATAGGAGAGGCTTTGAAGTCAGAACTCATCTTTAAAGCCGGTGATGGTTTTACGGTGGTCAAAAGTTTAAAGCATGATGGAGTTCAAGAGGGATTTGGGATCGGGTAGATAGCCTAAGTTGGGGAAGAATGGTGATTCGGTTGAATCGGGTTTTAGATTAGGTTTTAGGATCGAAAATGGGGTTTTTAGAATTTTTAGGGTTTCAAACGGTGGCAAAAAATCACCTCATGGCGGCCAGCCAGAGGAGAGTGGTGGTCGGAGTAAGGTCTCAACAACGGTGAACGGTTGAAGGTTGATCGGAGATGGAGGCCTAAGATCTAGGGGCAAAAATAGCTGTGGTTCGTTGTCGGAACGTTTGGTGTTCTTCAAGTTCTTGAAGAACTATGAAGAACACCAAGCAAAATCAAGGTGTTTTCATCCGTTTGGCTTAAGTTTTTTTTGTGTAAAAGTGTGTTTGCGAGAGAGGGGAGAGCTATTGATTCTAGAGATAGAGAGGGTGAAATGAGTTAAAGCCGAGTTAGGGGGCTGAGTTGAGCCTATATAGGCAAGACGGTACGATGCTATTTTGGACCCCGGGTTGGGAAGATCTGCGTGTGATCCATGAGTCGGGTTGGATGACTCGCGCCCTGCTCTTGGGTTTTCATGCTATGGGCTGTCTTTTTTGTATTTGTTTCAATTTGATCCCTATTAGCTTATAATTTGGCATTTATATTTCAATAATAGTTCAATTTAGCCCCAATTGTTAGTTGTTTAATTTATTTGTTTAATCTTATTTAAGTTATATGTATGCTTGCATGACTTTAAAATTAGCATATAGTATTATTTGTTAGACAATTTAATCACTTAGATTAATTAATCACTTAGAGACTTAATATTTTAGGTTATTTAATTAAGATTAAATAATCAATTTAGGAGATAATTGTAGCAAATTAGTATAAATTAAATTGAAAATTTAGGAGTACAAATTTGAGTAGTATCTCAATGTATTGAGATATTATTCCAACATAGCTTTAAAATGGAACATTTAATATCTACTATAATTTAGAACTTGATAAATGACTTAGTTAGTTAATTAGAGCTTTAATTAGGACTATTACTTTAATTACTTAAAATGATAAGTTAGTTAGTGAGTATTATTTAAATCTAGTGATTTTAATATGGATGGTATTCAAGTAATTGGTACTATCTCATGGAAATCATTAAATTTAGTAATATTCTTAGTCTAATAATTTAATTAATTAGAGCCTTTATACGTTAGAACTTAAAATTAACAAGACAATAATTAATCATGCATTTGAAAACCTTTTATGTTGAAAATATATTTTGAATACGAATAAGAGTGTCCTAAAGTATTTGAGGGCTTTTAATCTCGTATTCGGATAAAATATATTTCCTTATAAAAGGATATCTCTATTTGAAATTTAGATCCAATTGATAATTATGGTTAAATTAAATTCAAATTGTTATCCGAAATGCCAAAATGCCACGTAAAATAAAAAAGGTACCCATAACGGGCGTTTGTGGGGGGTGCTAATCCTTCCCCACACATAACCAACTCCCGAACCCAAATTTTAAAGAAATGAATCTCTGGTTGTTTTTATGGTGTCCGGTTTACCAAAGTGACCGGTGGCGACTCCAAATTTGTTTTGTTTTCAAAATAAAATAAACTATCCAATTTAATGTGAAAAACCTAAGTTTTCAAGATTAAATTAAGAATGGACAAAACCCTAATCGTCAGGCTATTTTCACACCCAGTTAAAAATGGTCGCGACAGCTTGGCGACTCCACTGGGGATTAAATTGAGAGTCAGGTCAAATTAATTAATTTCACGTGGCATTTCGGCATTTCAAAAAATAATTTGAATTTAATTTTTCCAATAATTATTAGATGGATTTTTAGAAAGAATGGAGGTAGCTTTTTCTTGTGTGATATATCTGGCTTTCTGCATAGCCTTCTACCTGGGCTTTCACTCTTAAGTGGGAGCAAGGCATTATCCTACGTTGAGTTATCCAACTCCATGATTTGATTTTTGTCTTTCTTCCAATATACTAACCTTATGCATCGTGAGGTCCACACCTCCGTTATAAGGGACCTATACTACTGAATCGATGTCTTGTTGTCGTAGTAGATAGTAACGTCAGTTTGGGAACCCAGAGTCTAGAACAAACACCACATGCTGTATTTTAGAAACCTACCCCGTTGTAGACTCTCTAGAAGAAGTGTGTTATGAATGCTGGCAAAAAGGGCAAAATGTATGTATTAGTAAAATAGTGCCAAGAGTCTTTTGCGTGCAAGTATACACGGTCTGCAAGTAGTACAAAGTTAAGCTAAGTATCGATCCCACAAAGATTGACTTGAAATTTTATTGTTACTTGCCTTGGAAGAAAAGATGTTTGTTTTGACAATTTGTTTTGGGAATACATAAAAAGAAAAGAAATAAAAGTGAACTAAAAACGTTGGCAAGGAAGGTCTTTTAATAAGTGATGAGTGTTGGCAGGGAATGCCTGGTTTCTACGCTTTTCATGTCGTTCCAACCTTTAATGTCAACCTGTCTTGGCATTGTTTGCCGAGAAGATTCAAAATTAGCAAAGCCTCTCTCGATGGTCATTGCCCTAAGTCGATCATATAAAAACTCCTATATCTCTATAGTGCATGTTTTTAAATAAACCGATTTGACTAAGAACCAATCTATACTCCTAAGAGGTAGATATCACTTCCGAAGTAAGTTTATCTACTTGAACAACTTCTCTCGAAGCTTCTCTCCTTAGTATTTAACAACTCAATCGTTGCCACCCCAAGTCTGTTAAGATATTGAGGAGCAATAGGCCAACAGTTCCAGCTGTAGCCTGGCAAAGTATTTAGGAAAAATCAAAGTATGCTGAATAGACAAAATATTGCCAAAACATAGATATTATTAAAGAAACTAGAGAATGGGCAAAGTATTTAGGAAAAATCAAAGTATGCCGAATAGGAAAAGTATTTAGGAAAAATAATGTTTAAACCAAACATCCCCCACCAACTATGAAATTAGTTCATGGTGAGGGATTTAACCAACAAAACCATAATTGTTTTTGAACACATCATCATTAAAATAAAATAAAAAACACTTAAAATAAGAGAATGGGCGACATGGGTCTCTCGATGCAGCCCTCAAGATCTAGGCTCTCGGCCAAGTGATTGAACCACCTTCCTCGATGCAGCTGACCGTCACTCGTTGAGCACTCTAACTCCTCAATCCAATCACTCTAGCTCTCGACGATTGCTCCCCCTAATGCTTGATCGGTTGGTGCTTATATAGGTGTACAAGGGAAGGGATTAGGATAGCTTCTTCATTTGAAGTTCAAATGCTCCAAGGATAAGAGATAGAGTCTTATCCGATCGGTGTGATAGCTTATCAAGGGGCTGACATCATCGTGCCGATGTTGCCTTGGCACACAAGCTTGGCATGACTTTGCCAACATAGCTTGGCTTCACCTTATTCGCTATTTTTTTAGAAAATTGATCCATTTGTGATCTTTTAGGAGCTTGATCTTATCCTATTTTCGGGGTTCAATAGCCTTTTGGCGTGGCATCAAGTTCACTTCTTTAACAACAAGTGCTTGGCATTATCTGGTCCTTCTGTGCAAACAACACTTGGCATTCTCCTTGGCAATCCTAACTGTGTTGCTTTCCTGCACCAAATACTATGCCAAACCTGCAAAATAGCCACAAAACATTCTTTCACTATGGCATAGGTAGAATACTAAACTTCTTATGCGAATGCATGATTCTAACAACCTAATGCAGCTAAATGTACCTAAAAACAAGCAAAAGCGTTGTAAAATTGGCAATAAAAATAGTACTTTTGGAGAGGTAACACACCCCTAAACCTAACTCATTGCTTGTCCTCAGGTAATGCAAACAAAGAAAAAATAAAAATTGTGGAAAAAATTACCTCGACAAAATTTTGGTTGGAATACCAACAGATGCTGGGAAGCAGAATTTGGCTCTATTTCTGTCCTCAGTATCTCAGTGCAATAATGCCATGAAGGTAGTAATTCAAGTGCAACAATATAACTCTAGTCTAAGTTCATGAAGAGTGCATGATGTATAGGCAATATGCATCCAATATCCTTTCACTCATTTAGCCAAATTTACTACCTAAACTCAGATCTTTATTTTCATCATTTTTTCTTTCTTTTTCTTTCTTACCAAGGGTTCTGTTGGCACTAATTTAAGCTTGCTTCGTGACACTGTTTAGCGTGAGTGATAAGAGGCAGCATACCACAAATCCCCACCTTAATCCATACATCACTAGGCTTTCTCTTCAACTCATACCCTAGGGTTTTGGACTTGAGAACTAAGAGGGAGCAAACCACGAAGCCCCAAGTAACTTAATATCCCTAGATAGAGGAGAGTTCTATTTTTTATTGCCTTGGCAGAACATTGTTGCCTTATTAGTTTCTTTTTACCCTGGCATCATAGTTTCAAATAGTCTAAGTTTTCTAGGGAACTAGATGCATATCACGTGTTAAGTGTAAATTCAATTCTCTAAACTAGAGATCAATTACCAAGCAATCCTGGCATACTACCCCGCTGTCATGGCATGAAAACTAAAGATTAAAATTTTCCTCATTGGACAGAAACCTAGATAAAATTAAACTTGCCTAACGAATGTTAACATCCTTCAAAATTAAATTGAGGCAAAATTTTCTTTTTGTCTTTTTTTAACGGTTCGATATACAACTATCCTACATGATCTAAATGGCATGGCAATAGAAATTAAACATGAAATGCATGTCATAAATGTGAGAAAATGCACACCCCCAAACCCAAGATGTGCATTGTCCTCAATGCGTGAAACAACACATATATACAATAAAAATAGAAAAATAAAATGCATGATTATGTGAATGCAATAAGATGGAATGCATATGAGTTTAAGTAGAAGAAGACTCCCCCTCTGAGACTTCTTCTCATGTGACTCGGGTCTTTCTTTTCACAAATGTCCTACGACCAGGGGCCATTCGTTTCATTCCCTTCATTATTGGCTTTGTGGCAATCGAGGCTCCAACATCCTCATTTTTCTTGGCAGGGTCAGCTGGCAGTGTAACTGGCTTAGCTTTGGGTGTTTTGATAGGGATTTCCTCTGATTAAGATGAGGAATCAGTACTGGAGGATTCAACTTGCACCGGGGACACATGAATTGTCGCA
The DNA here is from genome assembly GCA_019671005.1 of Hibiscus mutabilis. Lineage (NCBI taxonomy): Eukaryota > Viridiplantae > Streptophyta > Magnoliopsida > Malvales > Malvaceae > Hibiscus > Hibiscus mutabilis. Next base: position 38,626,793 of record CM033721.1, read on the forward strand.
TTGGACTCTGAACTGGTTGGACTGGCTGGTATGACTAGACTAGCTGGCATAATTGGACTAACTAGACTGGCATTTCCATTGGTAGAGGGCTCGACAGGGAAAACTGGAAATGCTGACACAAATTCAGGGGATAGTTTTTCAAGCACATCCCTGATAATAGCATCTCTCTCCTTTGTGCAGTGCCTCATCTTAGCATTAAGGTCATCGGCTGCCTCTAGCTTTTGGAAAATAATCTCATGGCAATGGTAAACTTGGGATAACACTTCCAATGAACTGGTTGGCATGGTCTCTGGAACACTACCTGGCTCTGCCTTTGGCATGGCAGTTTTAGCCTTTTCCTTGCCCTTTTCCTTTGGCTCAACAGCCATGAGATTTTTCCATATAGCAGCCGTGATTCTCGTTCCCTTTATAATCTGGCCCTGATCTTCATCAAGCTTAGGCACATCATGGCACATATAAATGTTAGAAATAAGGAAAGAAAAAAAAACTGCCTTTACCTCTCGTAGCACACTTATAAGTATCCGCGATGATAATCTTGCCAATGTTGATCTTGAGTCCATTGACGATTAAGTGCAACAAAATTAGCCTTTCTTTCAAGACGGTCTCATTGTGAGACGTAGGCAACAAATTTTCCTTGATGAAGTAATTCCAGCCTCTCATTTGTGGCTTCAACGCCAACCTTTTCATCGTTTGGTGGCCCGTTGATGAAACTGTCCAAACTGTGCTAGGCACATAGAAGTCTACCAACAGTTTCTTGCGTTTGGCAGCAGCCATGGATTCAGCATAGTCAAAGGGCTCATCCCCTATATCATTCAAAGAAAATAGTGAGTTAACATACCCTTCATCAAAATGCATGCATTTACCTCTAATCATCCAGAATGGAGGATCCTTTGTCACAAGATGTTAATAAAATTCTTGCACAATGGTGGCATAGATCTCCCCTTTTGTTGGCAGAATGAACTCCACTTGTGCATGTCGATAATGGCCATAAACTCCGGTGGGAATCCCACGGCGGTGTCGGTTTGGAAGTCGAAGTGCTTCTCGTACAAAAATGATCTTGATGCAAATCTTGTTTCAAACTTCTTGCGAATTTCTTCATTGAAGAATCTTTTAAAGGGAGTAGATTAAGATGAGGAAAATATTTGAATCGATGTGAAGGAGAAAAGACGAGTGGGTTCTTGATCCTTGCTTGAGAAAAATGGAGAATGAGAATAGTGTTTTTCTTGAGAAGACGTCTAGGGTAAAAATATAGAGTGTTTAAAAGGGTTTAATGATGGTAGCCGATTAAATGGAGTGATAATGATGGACTTTCAAGAGTTTTAATTGGAAAGGATTTTAAAGTGATAAGGTTTAAGTGATAAGGATTGGATAAGAATTTGAATTGATAGGATCATTATGATGAATTTAATTCTTACCTAATTTAGGCGGTTAGGGGTTAATCTCAAGAAAATTAATTTCTCATCAAATCGAGCTAGGGTTTTCCCTTCCTTCTTCATCATGTAAACCGACGCATGCCAAGTTACATTGGCATTGTGCATGGCATCGCCCTTGGCTATGTTCCTGGCAATGTCCATGGCATCAATTCTGCATACACTCAAAAGAAACTGCTCAACATAGTAAATGAATAAAAATAAAATTTAAATAAAGAAAAAAATTAAAAAAAAACTTGAATCCTAAAACAAACAAAAACAACTATCCTAATGTGTACAAAAAGTTTAGACTTGATGATGTTTCATGTTACCTCCGAAAAGAGGATCACCTCCTTGGCATTGTTTTGATTACCCTCCATCTAATGCTTTAGACGTTGGTCATTCACATTGAAAATGTCTCATGTCTTCAAGTTCTTAATGTCCACAACTCTATGGGCGTATGGTTTAACAACTTCATAAGGACCCACCCATCTTGATTTGAGTTTACCTGGAAACAGTTTAAGTCGTGACTTAAACAATAAAACATGCTGGCCTATTTCAAACTGTCTTGGCATTATCCTACTATCATGCCAACGTTTTGCCTTCTCCTTGTAGATCCTAGCATTTTCATAGGCTTGTGTCCTGAATTCCTACAACTCCTTGAGGTCAGGCAACCTCTTTTCTCCAGCAACTCTCCATGCCATATCAAGTGTTTTGATAGCCCAAAAGGCTTTATGTTCAAGCTCTACTGGCAAGTGGTATGGTTTTTCAAAAACGAGTCTAAATGGTGAAGTTCCTAAAGGAGTTTTAAATGCAGTTGTATAAGCCCACAAGGATTCATCCAGTCTCAAGGACCGGTCTTTCCTTGATGGATTTATAGTTTTCTCTAAAATGTTCTTAATCTCCTTGTTTGTTATCTCAGCTTGCCCATTTGTTTGTGGATGGTATGCTGCGGCTATCCTTTGCTGAATACCATATCCACATAAAGATTTAGAAATTAGATTACATTTAAAATGAGTACCTCATCATGAATTATTGCTCTAGGGGAACCAAATTGGGTAAAAATGTGTTTGTGCAAAAACTTGGCAACGACCTTGGCATCATTTGTTGGTAGGGCAACAACCTCTATCCATTTGGATACATAGTCAATAACCACAAGTATATATACATTACCGAATGATGGAGGAAAAGGACCCATAAAGTCTATCCCCCATACATTAAATAAATCCACATGCATAATATTTTGAAGTGGTAGTTGGTGTCGATCGGAGATGTTTCCTGTTTGTTGGCATCAGTCACATGCCTTGGCATACTCATGGGCATCCTTATATAGAATCATGCAAAAGAATCTAGATTGTAGCACCTTGGTAGCAATTTTCATTCTAGCAAAGTGACCTCCATATGGTGCAGCATGGCATAAATGCATTATGTTACTTTGTTCATCCTCGGGCACACAACGGCGGATCACTTGGTCGGCAATTGTTTGAACAATATTGGCTCATCCCAATAGTATTGCCTAACTTCTCACAAGAATCTTTTCTTTGCATTGTATGCCAAGTCTGGTGGAAGAATGTTGCTCAACAGGTAGTTGACAATGTCAACATACCATGGCATAGCATTAACTGCAAGCAAGTATTCGTTAGGAAATTCATCTCTAATAACTTTAGTCTTACCATCTTCAATGTGATGCTCTAAACGTGAAAGGTGTTTAGCTACTAAGTTTTCGCTGCCTTTCGTGTCTCTGATCTCTATGTCAAATTCTTGAAGTAAGAGGGTCCATCGGATTAATCTGGGCTTGGCATTATTCTTTACCAAGAGATACTTTAATGCCGAATGATCTGTATAAACCACAACCTTGTTACTAATTAAAATAAGATCTAAATTTATTAAGAGCAAATACAACCACAAGAAATTCTTTCTCGGTTGTAGAGTCATTAAGTTGTGCTTCATTCAAGGTTCTACTGGCATAGTAGATGGCATGGAAAACCTTGCCATGCCGATGTCCCAAAACTGCTCCAACGACATAGTCACTGGCATCGCACATGAGCTCAAAGGCTCATTCCAATTCGGTTCTATGACTATAGGGGCATTAATCAATTTCTCTTTAAGTTCATGAATTGCTCTCAAAGAAGAATCGTCAAATGCAAAAGTGGCATTATGTTCCAATAACAAGCATAAAGGTTTAGCAATTTTTGAAAAATCATTAATAAACCGCCGATAAAAACTGGCATGACCTAAAAAACTCCTTATACCTTTAACACTCGTTGGAGGCGGCAATTGCTTGATTACCTCCACTTTGGCTTGATCAACTTCTATCCCTCTCTTAGTTACCTTGTGACCGAGAACAATGCCCTCATTCACCATGAAATGGCATTTCTCCTAGTATAACGCTAGGTTCGTCTCGATGCATCTCTTTTAGAATTGCTCCAAACTATAAATGCATTCCTCAAATGTTTTACCAAACACTGAGAAATCATCCATGATTACTTCCATGTTGTGCTCGATCATATCAGAAAAAATAGACATCATGCAACGTTGAAATGTTGCCGGTGCATTACATAGGCCGAATGGCATCCTTCTAAAAGCAAACGTCCCATAAGGGCACGTGAATGTGGTATTCTCTTGATCACCAGGGCTAATGGCAATCTGATTATAACTCGAATAATCGTCTAAGAAACAGTAGAAAGCCTTACCTGCCAATCTGCCTAACAACTGGTCGATGAAAGGCAATGAGAAGTGGTCCTTCCTTGTAGCCTTATTCAGCCTTCTATAGTCCATGCACACTCTCCATTTGGTGATAGTCCTGGAGGGAATCAATTTAGCTTCATTATTTTGTACCACAGTCATGCCACCTTTCTTCGTCACACATTGCACCGGGCTAACCCATGAGCTATTAGAAATGGGATAAATGATCTGGGCATCAAGCCATTTTATGATCTCTTTCTTAATTACCTCTTTCATGCTCGGGTTTAGCCTTCAATGGTTCTGTCATGGTACTTGTTACCTCTCCAAAAGTACTGCTTTTAATGCCAATCTTACAATGCATTTGCTTGTTTTTAGGTACATTTAGTTGCATTAGGATATTAAAATCATGCATTTACATAAGAAGTTAAGACTTCTGTCTATGCTAGAATGAAAGGTTGATTTGTTGACAATTTTGCAGGTTTGGCATAGTATTTGGCACAAGAATACAGCGCAGTAAGGAATGCCAGAGAGAATGCTGAGTGTTGTTGGCACAAGAGGACCAGATAGTGCCAAGCACTTGTTGGCAGAGAAGTGAACTTGATGCCATGCCAAGAGGTTGTTGAACCCCAAAAAAATAGGACATGATCAGACTCCTAAAAGATCGCAAATGGACCAACTTCCGAAAAATAGCGGATAAAGTGATGCCAAGCTATGTTGGAAAATACATGCCAAGCTTGTGTGCCTAGGAAACATCGGCATGATGACGTTAGCCCTAGCCTGATAAGCTATCATACAGATCGGATAAGACTTTATCTCTTATCCTTTGAGCATTTGAATTATGAAATTGAAGAGCTATCCTATCCCAACAAAGTCAAATAACGTGGTGTCAAGACTGGTTGGTAGGATCATGCCAAGCTTGGATGCCAAGGCAGTGTTGGCAATGAGATGAAAGCCCTCATCTAATTAGCTTTCATTCAAATTCGGATAAGATCTCATCTCTTATCCCTTCAACAATTAAAATTCAAATGAGAAGCTTATCCTAGCCTTTCTTGCACACCTATTTAAAGACCGATGGAGAGAACAAAGTGTGTGAGATTGTGGGGCTAAAACCCTCGAGTGAGGAGGATCGCATATAGGAAGCGAGCTAGCTTAGGATCATCTCTAATCACTTCCACCACCAGCTAGAGTAGCCACACTAAGGAGGGCTGGAGCAAGAGAGGCTGCGTTGACCGACCCCTTTCTTCCCATTTTCCTTTGGTTTATTTTAATTTTGAAGATGATGTTTTCAAATGATGAAGTTTATTTTGTTGTTAACTCCCTCATCATGAACTAATTTAATAGTTGGTGAGGGGTAGATGGATGAAACATTGTTTTTTGCTTGCTTTTATTAATTAAGAATGCTTCAGCATAAAGTTTTATTCATTTGGCAATGTCTTTACTTTTTACAAAAATTCTATGCCAAGCGACGGCTGGCGTAGCTTTCTTATTGCAACTCAATATCATAACTGACTTGGGAGGCAATGGTTACTTGCCAAATTCTAAAGTGAGAAGCTTTGACAGATGATGTTCAAGTAGATGAACTTACTTCGGGAGTGAGTCTACCCCTTAGAGAGTAAAGATTGGAACTACACTAAATTAATTAATGGGAAACATGCACTATAGACATATAGGGGTTTTTACATGATTAGTTTAAGGCGTTGCTATGGACGGAGGCAATGACCATCTTTTGAATCTGCTCAATAAAACATTGCCAAAGCATGACATTATTAAAGGATGGCATGGCATATACAACGTGAAAACCATGCATTCATTGCCAACGCTCATCATCCACTTTTTCAAGCTCTCCTTGCCAACATTGTTTTCTTTTCTTTTCTTCTAAATTCACTTTCCAAAACAATCATTTTTCACCCCAAAGGCAAGTAACAATTGAACAATTAAATTCCAAGACAATCCATGTGGGATCGATACTCAGCTTAACTGCTGTATTACTTGTCGACCGTGTATACTTGCACGAAAAACGACTTAACTTGGCATTGTTTTATACATTTCCAATACTCATTTTTATACCTTTTGCCAAGCATATTTCGGTCACAACAAGTTTTTGGTGCCGTTGCTGGGGATTGCAAAAAAATTGATTGTTTTGATTTTTACTCGTCTTTGTTTTAGTTTATGATTATTTTTCTTTTTATTTTCTAACGTTATTTTTAGTTTCATTCATTTTAGGCACTTCTAGGAATATGAAGGATTGGAGAATGAGCCATAGAGACCATATTGGAGCTTACAACCGATGGCATAACCAAAAAAAATTTCCATGCTATGATCAAGAAGCTGACATTTTTGCTTACGATAATGGCATTAATGTTGCGACAATATGCCATGGCAAAACAAACAGTCCTCAACATCAGCCGAGTTACTCGTACCATGATCAAATAGACTTCTATGATGATTACAACTTTGTTGGCACAACACACATGTCTTGGCAAGAGAACTTACACTCTAGAGAAGATATGAAAGTTAGGATGGATGCTCAACGTTAAGAGATTGAAGAAACAAGTAGAAAAATTGAAAATCACATAACACTAATTTTGAACAGCCTGAACAGCATGCCACGACAACTAGCTCAAAGGGATTATGAAATTCCAAATCGAGAAGATGATGGACAAATCGCTCAAAACTTGAGTCTCATAGCACAAGAAAGCATCCTAAGTGATACTGAAATCACAAGGACAAGTAAAGAGCCCATGAGTGTCAAACAAGTCGAGAATGAAACACATGCCAAGCAGCAGATTATTTGCCAAGAAGAGAAATCAGTGCTAGCAGATGAACCCAAGGAAGTAGAGAAAGAAGAGGCAGAGGCTGATGATGCCAGACCATTATCTGATGCCAGAGCGCTATCCAATGCTAGACAGTAGTTGAATAATGCCAACACCACCTTGAAAAAACTAGTGGAGCCATCATTTGCCAACCCTACGCCGGTAAGACGAGCATGTATTACTGTTGACAATTTCAAAATTCTTAAATGTACAGATGAAATTGTATGCCATGCATTTGAGCCAATGGAATCCATCTTGGATGGGAACCTAATTGAATTGCCAAGGAATGGAAGTAGATGCCATAAAACAAAAGTACGATGGCAAAACAATTGAGCGACAGAGAAGATCGGTTCTTGTCAGGACTGATGCCATGAAGCGAGGTGTGCTCAAATGGCTTGTTGTTGGAAGGAAAAGTAGATGCCAAATGAATGAGAGTGACAAGCTGAAGCAGGAATATTTTGCTACAACAAAAATGCAGAGATGATGCGGTTCAACACTAAAGATTTCATGAAGAATCCGGAACAAGATACGGATGACTATGCCTCGACAACAAAGAGATTCTTTGGTTTTCTAAGGTAGTTGTTCAAAGCCGCCTTGGCAAAATGTTCTCTTTCATTGTGCCATCAAGAATTTAGCATACTTAAAGGTAATAAATTCTTCGGCTTTCTATGTTGGTTATTCAAACAAAGGATTACCACAACCTACCATCCACCAATAAATAGCCAGTGCCTAAAGCACTATTTGGAAGGAACTCAAAACAATTGCAAAGAGGTTATCCTCCAAAAAGAGGTAAAATAACATCGCCAGCAGGTTTGAATCTTTGTAAATATTAGGTTAGTTGTTTTTCTTTGTTTTTAGGTTTCAGGATTTTTAGTAGTTTCTGTTTCTTTTATTTTTTTTCATTACTATTCCTTTGTTGTGTTGAAAGGTTTTCTTTGAGTATGTGTAGATTCAAGGAAAATGCCAATGAAGGATTTGGCATGAGATGACTGTGATCCAGACATGAGCAGTTTTGTGCTAGGAACAATGCCAAGGGGATGAACATTGTTAGTATGTTGAGTCAATGAATGCTGCCAAGAGAAAGAAACTACCGGAAGACATGTGTGAGCCTGACACAACATGGACAGTTTCATCAACGGGCCACCGAATGGTGAAAAGGTTGGCGTTGAAGCCCAAAATGAAAGGTTGGAATCACTTAATCAAGGCAAATCTGTTACCTACGTCTCACAATGAGCCTGTTTCAGAAGAAAGGCTGATTTTGTTGCCCTCCATCATTAAGGGGTGCAAGATCAACATTGGCAACATCATCATCGATGAGACTTATAATTGCGAAATGTAAAGGCATAATGTTTTTCCTTTTGCGTATTTCTAACATTTGCATGTGCCAAGATGTGCCTAGGCTTGATGAGGATCAAGGCCATATAATAAAGGGAACGGCAATCACTACCGCCATTTGGAGAAACCTCATTGCTATTGAGCCAAAGGAAAAGGGAAAAAGGAAGGCCAAAACTGCCATGCCAAAGCCAAAGGCAGAGTAGAGCAATGTGCAGAGACCATGCCAGCCAGTATGTTGGCAGTGTTGTTCCAAGTTTATCTTCACTAGGAGATTATTCTTCAAAAGCTAGGGACAACCGAGGACCTTAATGCTAAGATGAGGCATTACACAAAGAAGAGGGATGCTATTATCAGGGAGGTGCTTGAAAAACTATCACCTGAAGTGGTGCCACCATTCCTAGTTTTCCCTACTGAGCCCTCTGCCAGTGCAGAAGCCATGTAACACCCCTCACCCGGGTTAGTAGTAACCCGACCAAGGAGTATTACTACAAGGAAACAAACAAGCAAACAAGAAGCAAATAGGCAAGCCAATTAAAATTTTTCTGAACTCATCACTAGAAAATGAATTGTTCAACTAGCTTGATCTAAACTAGAAAGCTTCCATTCGAATTAGGCATGGACATCAAGAAATTTCAAGAAACAAGAACATACATGGTATTCGAATCAAGCAACCAAGAACATGTAGAACATAAGAAGTAATCGATCAAGCATGTACTTTAGGACAATACTAAATTGAAAAGGGTCACTTGATTTACAAGACATGTTTAGGATAGCTTACTACTCATTCATAAGGTCACTAGATACATTCGGTTAAGCATGTATTTCATGGTATCTTCATTTCAAGATTTATTACAACCTATACAAGTAATTCTTCTTTCATTTGAACACGACAATGCATAAGAAATTCAATCAACCTAGACATGATACTAGTTTGTTATATTCAAATTTGGTCATATGTATATATATTTCAAGTTAATCATGTAGACATTCGAGTACTATAACTAGTTCCAAGTCAAATCATCATTTACAAGTATGTGCAGGTTATATACATTTCAAGGCAAGAAACAATCATGAAACAAGGTCATACTTAAGCCCAATTAACTTAGCATATCTTCTAGCATTATCTACTTAGAATATGTAAACATAGCATGCTTATTCTACTATCCATACCATCATGTACTTACATCCAAACCAAGACTCAGACAAGTATGATCTCAACAAGAACTACCTCCCATGACAATCTATGCTATCTACTAAGACCATGATATTCGCACAAGACAAGAACCAAAAATCAAGTGATCATTCGATTATGCATCCAAGTAAACAAGCTTATAGGGACCAATCCCCAAGCATATTTCAATCATGGGAAGTTTATATATACAAGTATCAAGATCACCAACTTATCAAGACATGATAGTAACAAGTTAAGCATTCGATAACAAGGTATAAACAATGCCATTTAAGTCTTTATAGCTCCTTAAAGGTCATAATCAAATATATACAAACTTCCAACAATTCAAAATGCATGAGCTAGCATGATCTATATACATATCTAGGTGCCACCAACTAGGAGTGTTACAAAAAGTATGGAATCGTACTTCTAGCTCGGTTGTCTCTTGCTTCAAGCTCAAGAAAGGTGTTCAAAATCCTTTTAACCTGTAGATTGGGAAGAATGGAAACAAGAGTGACAAGTACATTATGTACATAGTGAGGTAGTCCTAGCACTATCCAGTTATTTGATCAAGTTTTATTAAGTCAAGTAGTCTTATTCGAGGTTTATAACATTCAATCTGCACATAAGGTCGAGTAGTATGGCAAGCATATCAAGAAATTATCAAGTAGCTTGTTTATCAAGACATTAGGATAGCATGTCAAGCATGTTATCAAAACATTTCGAATATACACATTGACACTTCAAGCTTACAAGTAAGTTTCATGGTATTATTACTTATTTATTATCATTTTTAACATAATCCTTGTTACTTTCTTTATCCTGAGCCTTGATACTTAGAGTGTCTGTCTTTATTATAACATTCCATTAAATGTATATTTACGCATATACAAGCAAAACAGTCCATGATGGCATCTAATTTAATTCAGTTCTGTCCATTAAACATGTTTACACACAATCACAAGTAAAACAATCAATGGTGACTTCTAATTTAATTAAAAACCGTCCATTAAAAATGTTTACATGTTTACTGATAAGTGTTCAAAAGTACTATTTTTCTTACCCTTTTTACTCATATTATTGTTAGACTTAGGCTCATATTAGTTGCATAATTAGCCATTCATGCATTAATCCATGTTTCCTTCCATCGTTGAGCTTGATTACATAACTTGGTAGTTTTTGTGAGAAAAGATGTTGCTTTGGTGTGTTTTGTGTGTATATGCAGGATCATTTGCCAAAGCAAGGCTAGAGCTAGTTGCCAGGGCAATGCATGAAGGAGACGCCGAGCTAGTTTCCAGGGCAATGCATGAAGGAGACGCCGAGCCAGTTGCCATGGCAATTGTCGACAAGAGCAAAGGTGATATGGTAGTCGAAATTGATGACTAAACAAGCCCAAGATGACGTGGAGCAAAGCCTAAACCCAAAGGAATTTGATTTCCATGCAGAGATTAAAGAAGAATTAAATTCCAAGAAGATAGGAGAAGTTATAGTAGGAATACAATTATAATAAAGAATTATATTCTTTAAAGATAATTTAGTTCCAACTTAAACTCCTCCTCAAAAAGGGACTTTGGCCAGCCCTATAAATAAGATGGAGATTTCGACAATAGGGACAGAGCAAGAGAGGGAAATTTTGACAAGTCCAAGGAGGGCAAGAGGAGAGAATTTTAGACAAGCATCTAGGGCAATGAGGATTTCGACAAGCCTCCTTCTTCATCCTTTTCTTTCTTGTTCGATTGGGTTCATGCTAGGGATTATTTATCTTGTGTTTCTTTGGAACCTAGCCATGAACTAAATCTACTTGGCTATGGTTATTGTGTTTTGTGGTTGTGAGAAACTGTTGGTTTTTGTTTAGGTAATAAGAGTTTGCACTTTTCTATTTCAAGGTTTATTCATTCTTGGTTCTTATTCTTGTTTGCGAGTGAATTGGGAGAGGATCTTGTGACTTCATCTATTTATCTAATATCGGGAGAGTTAGATTCAAGAAACGAATGAATATGATATTTATTCAATCTATTGATGGTGAAGATTAATCCGGCTTAGGATTAAGTTAAGGATTTCAACGGCTAAGAGGAGCGCAAGATTGGTTGTTGTTCACCCTTGATTCATGCAGGGATGTATTAACAAGGCATGCACAAGTAGCTATAGTTTCGACTTAGGGATAAGAAGAAACCATTGAAGAACGCTCTGTCGAACCTTGAAGGTTGCTGCCCAGACGCCCAAGTAGTTGCCCAAGAAACCATCGATTAGTTGCCAAGGCAACCCCGTTGTGCAAGTTGCCACGACAACTGAGTTGCCCGTGCACTCTTTTACCAAGACGATCCAATCGGCTATCACACCTTAACTCACGATAACCTGGCCTATCTCTCTCTCATTTGATCTTATTTATTCTTTTACTTTATTACTTTCTAGATTAGTTATTAGTTAAACTTCTATAATCCTTTATTTGTGTTTTTACTTTTTACAGTGCAAGAGACTAGATTCTTGAAGTGGCACCAATCCCTGTGGAGACGATATCTTTTATACTATAACTTGCAACGTGTATACTTGCAAAATTGCGTAGCACTTATTACGCGCAAAAAGTTTTTGGCGCCTGTTGCGTGTGATAAGTGCTACGCAATTGTGCAAGTATACACGTCGCAAGTAATAAAGTGATATGAGTATCGAGTATCGTCTCCACAGGGATTGGTTTGGGCCACTTTGCTTAAGTTACTGCACTGTGAAAAGTAAAAACACAATTAAATGATTATAGGAGTTTAACTAATAACTAAACTAGAAAGCAATAAAGTAAAAGGAAAGATTTTATCGAATGAGAGAGAGATAGGCCAGGTTATCGTGAGTTGAGGTGTGATAGCCGATTGGATCGTCTTGGTAAAAGAGTGCACGGGCAACTCAGTTGCCGTGGCAACTTGCACAACGGGGTTGCCTTGGCAACTAATCGATGGTTGTCTGGGCAACTAGTTGGGCAACTACTTGGGCGCCTCGGGCAGCAACTTCAAGGTTCGACAGAGCGTTCTTCAATGGTTTATTCTTATCCCTAAGTCGAAACTCTAGCTACTTGTGCATGCCTTGATAATACATCCCTGCGTGAATCAAGGGTGAACAACAACCAATCTTGCTCTCCTCTTAGCCGTTGAAATCCTTAACTTATTCCTAAGCCGGATTAATCTTCACCATCAATAGATTGAATAAAGACCATGCTCATTTGTTTCTTGAATCTAACTCTCCCGATATTAGATAAATAGATGAAGTTACGAGATCCTCTCCCAATTCACTCGCAAACAAGAATAAGAACCAAGAATGAGTAAACCTTGAATTGAAAGTGCAAACTCTTATTACCTAAACAAAATCCAATTATTTTTCACAACAACAAAACACAATAACCCTAACCAGTCAAGTTAGTTCATGGTTGGGTTCAAAAGATATACAAAGAATAATCCCCAAACCATGAATCTAATGGAAGCAAAGAAGAAGAAGAAATCGAACTCTCTCCCTCCTTGTTATCTTGTCGAAATCTCTTCCTTCTTGCCCTTTGAAGTTGTCGAAAATCCTCTCCTCCTGCTCTACTTGGACTTGTCGAAATTTCCCTATTGCTCTCTCTTTGGATTGTCGAAATCTCCTTGCTATTTATAGGGCTAGGCCAAAGTCCTTCTTTGAGGAGGAGTTTAAGTTGGAATTAAATTATCTTTAAAGAATATAATTCTTTATTATAATTATATTCCTACTAGAACTTCTCCTATCTTCTTGGAATTTAATTCTTCTTTAATCTCTGCATGGAAATCAAATTCCTTTGGGTTTGGGCTTTGCTCCACGTCATCTTGGGCTTGTTTAGTCATCAATTTCGACTACGATATCACCTTTGCTCTTGTCGACAATTGCCATGGCAACTGGCTCGGCGTCTCCTTCATGCATTGCCCTGGCAACTAGCTCAGCGTCTCCTTCATGCATTGCCCTGGCAACTAGCTCTAGCCTTGCTTTGGCAAGTGATCCTGCATACACAAAAATACACCAAAGCAACATCTTTTTCCACAAAAATCACCAAGTTATGTAATCAAGCTCAACGGTGGATAGAAACATGAATTAATGCATGAATGACTAATTATGCAACTAATATGAGCTTAAGTCTAACAATAATATGAGTAAAAAGGGTAAGAAAAATAGTACTTTTGAACACTTATCACGCCCCCAAACTCGAACTATTGCTTGTCCTCAAGCAATGCAAACTAACAATTACCTGCCAGGACTTTAATCATCAAAGACATGCTTCAAACTTGAATTCAAACCTCGGAACCATGGCACAATGTATGATCACCTTTTAATTTTTTGGATAGCACAAAAATTACCCGGAACAAAACTATAATGCTCGTGACAATTTGTGTGCGTAGTTGTGTACAAGTTGATTTTCAAGATTCTATGTGAACAATAGGCTTTTATCAATTTAATTGTCGGGGCATTTATTTTTATTTTCACTAAAGCCAATTTCGGGCACCTCTAGCAAAGTAAGCAATTTCTTATTTTATTTTAGTCGACTAGAGCCAATTTCGGGCACCTCTAGCGATTCTTTAATGTGCATTAACTACTAGAGCCAGTTTTGAGCACCTCTAGCAAGAAAGTGTATTTACTACTAGAGCCAGTTTTGGGCATCTCTAGCAAGAAATTAACTTTTAATTTTCAATTTTAAATTTACCCAAATTTTAAGCAACCTAAATTCACTAAGTTTCTTTCAATCAACAAGCCACAACCGTGTACAAATATTCAGCATCATAGTAAAATTCTAAGTTCTTTTCATGTAATCCTAAAATTAAAGGTTCTTTCAATTAAGTGCAGTGGCAAAAATTCATCATTGGATATTCAACAAGTCTTAAGCAATTAAATCAAATTAAAGGCATGGCAAGTAACATATGCAACCTATATGTGATTGCTAAAGATGAATGCAACTAAACATGAAACTAACTAGAAACCAACACCCCCCAAACTCGAGAGAAGCATTGTCCTCAATGCACGTAAAAGTGAAACAAAATTTAAAAGAAACTAAATGAAATGAGTTAGTCAGAGAGGTCGTCACCTCGGTGATGAGTTTCTTCGTGCCGTTTGCTTGATTCAATTTCCGGTCCGTGGTTGAATGCTTGTGGCTGGTACCGCGTGAATAGCATTGCCTTGATTTGGTCCATGTTTGCCGATGCAGGTTTACTTGCATGTGCATCGTAGTTGCCGAAGCCATTGTTGTTGCTCGGGCATCGCTTGATTTCTGTTGGGTTCTTTGTGGCGAGTAGTCGGCAAAGTGAATTTCCTTAGCATAGTAGTTGCGAGTCTTGTTGTGAAAAAGAAAACAAAGAAAACCTGAAAACTAAAGATAATGAAGAAAAATAAAATATCTCCTAAAAATAAAAATGAAAATAAAAAGAAAAAAAATATTGAAAGGAGAGCATGCTCAGGCATCTCCTAAAGTGACCACTTCTAATGTTACTGCATATCTGAGAAAACTTGAGGAGAGTCGTTTCCGATACTTCTTATAGTCCATCCGTACCCTCCATCGGGTGACAATATTGCCCAAAAAGAGTTGGGCCAATGTGCTCCCAGCTACTCCCTTTTGCATTACCATGGTGGAGATGTCTTTCTTCTTTGTTCGCTTGTAGTCCATGTATACTCTCCACCTTGCTACTATTCCTGAAGGCACAAATATATTAATAGGAAAAATTATATCCATTCTCAACCATTCAATTACCTCATTTTTGTCGACTTCTATCATGGTTGGATGTAGCCTTTGTTGTCGTGGCAATTGCTGCTCAAGCCAATTGCCATGGCAATCAGTTGTCAAATTTTGCTTTAAGTCAAGGGAAGAATCAATTTTCTGAAGAGCTTTATGAATCCAAATACCTTTTTCTTTTGGCCTCTCAAACATCTCCATCAGTAGAGATTTCGATGGCTTCAAATCTACCAACCTCGGTTCCTCAAGACATACCTGCAATGGACGAGGTGAGTTTTTAAAGAATTCAAAAGGTTCAACTATTACCTGCTCATATTCCATTGGCAAAGTATTATCATCTCGTTGATCTTGCATGTGGTCGTGTAATTGCCATGGCAATCGTAGATGAGAGCAATCTACAAATTCTTGCTTCAACATCAACGTTGTAACCTTCTGGGCATCAGGTTCCTCAGAATTTGCTGTAGTATTGTTGTTCTCAGCTTCACCGAGTGTTGTCGCGGCATTGCTCTGTTTAGGCTCCTCAATCATTGCCGAGGCAATTTGTTGTTCAAGCTCATCATGTGTTGGGCAGTCTCTCTCATTGGCATCCTCTTGACTTTGAGGTTCTAGTTGTTCCTCACACATCAGAGAGATTTCTTTGTATTGCTCCTTATCCTCTTGCCTTGGGACGTCAGTATCCCTAGGAATGAATTGTTGGTGCATGTTATCCATGACATATGTGGATCTCCCCAATTGATCTTCTGAATCCCCTAAGGTTGCATCCCACTGAGCTATCCTCGTATCCATAGATTTTGATAGTTCTCAAATCTCTTCAATTGATCCGTCAAGTCTAGCCAAGGAAGCTAGTAACGTTTCCTCCAAGGAATTGGAATGCTCTTCAAAAGGACTACATTGCCATGGCATATCTGTTGCTGCGGAAAAATTGTTATGGTAAAATTTTTTTTTGAGCTTTTTGACCATACCATGAAGAATTTTGCTGCTGGTTCCCTCTATGGTCCTCCATGTAGTCATATGCATCGAAAATGTGAGGGCAATTTTCAAACACATGATGTTCTCCACACATAGCACAAGATTTTTCCACAGTATAAGTTCTTTGGGCTTTTCTCGGTTGGTATAGGTAATCATCAAAGGGTGCAAGAAACTCTTGATTGGATTGATTCATATCTTCCAACATCAACTCTCGAATAGATCGGCTTTTATTTCCCGACATGTTGATGTCCCTTAACTTGTAGCACACCTAATTTTTTTTTGATAAAACAAACAAAAAGAAAAGTTAGCAAAACTAAGAGAAAAAAAATGCAATAACAAAAACAACTAACACCAATTGCCAATCCCCGGCAACGGCGCCAAAAACTTGTTGCGTGTGATAAGTGCTACGCAATTGTGCAAGTATACACGTCGCAAGTAATAAAGTGATATGAGTATCGAGTATCGTCTCCACAGGGATTGGTTTGGGCCACTTTGCTTAAGTTACTGCACTGTGAAAAGTAAAAACACAATTAAATGATTATAGGAGTTTAACTAATAACTAAACTAGAAAGCAATAAAGTAAAAGAAAAGATGAGATCGAATGAGAGAGAGATAGGCCAGGTTATCGTGAGTTGAGGTGTGATAGCCGATTGGATCGTCTTGGTAAAAGAGTGCACGGGCAACTCAGTTGCCGTGGCAACTTGCACAACGGGGTTGCCTTGGCAACTAATCGATGGTTGTCTGGGCAACTAGTTGGGCAACTACTTGGGCGTCTGGGCAGCAACGTCAAGGTTCGGCAGAGCGTTCTTCAATGGTTTCTTCTTATCCCTAAGTCAAAACTCTAGCTACTTGTGCATGCCTTGATAATACATCCCTGCGTGAATCAAGGGTGAACAACAACCAATCTTGCGCTCCTCTTAGCCGTTGAAATCCATAACTTATTCCTAAGTCGGATTAATCTTCACCATCAATAGATTGAATAAAGACCATACTCATTCGTTTCTTGAATCTAACTCTCCCGATATTAGATAAATAGATGAAGTTACGAGATCCTCTCCCAATTCACTCGCAAACAAGAATAAGAACCAAGAATGAGTAAACCTTGAATTGAAAGTGCAAACTCTTATTACCTAAACAAAATCCAATTATTTTTCACAACAACAAAACACAATAACCCCAACCAGTCAAGTTAGTTCATGGTTGGGTTCAAAAGATATACAAAGAATAATCCCCAAACCATGAATCTAATGGAAACAAAGAAGAAGAAGAAATCTAACTCTCCCCCTCCTTGTTATCTTGTCGAAATCTCTTCATTCTTGCCCTTTGAAGTTGTCGAAAATCCTCTCCTCCTGCTCTACTTGGACTTGTCGAAATTTCCCTATTGCTCTCTCTTTGGATTGTCGAAATCTCCTTGCTATTTATAGGGCTAGGCCAAAGTCCTTCTTTAAGGAGGAGTTTAAGTTGGAATTAAATTATCTTTAAAGAATATAATTCTTTATTATAATTGTATTCCTACTAGAACTTCTCCTATCTTCTTGGAATTTAATTCTTCTTTAATCTCTGCATGGAAATCAAATTCCTTTGGGTTTGGGCTTTGCTCCGCGTCATCTTGGGCTTGTTTAGTCATCAATTTCGACTACCATATCACCTTTGCTCTTGTCGACAATTGCCATGGCAACTGGCTCGGCGTCTCCTTCATACATTGCCCTGGCAACTAGCTCGGCGTCTCCTTCATGCATTGCCCTGGCAACTAGCTCTAGCCTTGCTTTGGCAAGTGATCCTGCATACACAAAAATACACCAAAGCAGCATCTTTTTCCACAAAAATCACCAAGTTATGTAATCAAGCTCAACGGTGGATAGAAACATGAATTAATGCATGAATGACTAATTATGCAACTAATATGAGCTTAAGTCTAACAATAATATGAGTAAAAAGGGTAAGAAAAATAGTACTTTTGAACACTTATCAGCGCCGTTGTCGGGGATTGGCAATAGCGACTTTGTTTTTATTTTCATGCACTTTTTACTTTTCTTGTTTAAAATTCAAAGGGCTAACAAACTTTGGTTTTGCATTGGTATATGACTAGGGAAAGACGGACTTCACCAGAATATCCCTTTGATCCAGAAATCGAACGAACCTTACAAAGACTTAGATGAAGGATAAGAGTAGCAATGGCTAATCAAGACGGTAATATACATCAAGATGTTCGAGCAGGAGGAGGAGTGATTCTTGCACGAAACAGAACTATTCGAGACTATCTTGAAGAAGATCTTGATGGACTTAACCCAGGAGTTGTTGCACCTGAAATTGAAGCCGACCACTTTGAGATGAAACCGGTAATGTTTAATATGATCAACACAATTGGTCAATTTGGCGGCTCAGCAACTGAAGATGCACGACAACATCTGAAATCTTTCCTCGAGATTTGCAACTCGTTCAAAATACACGGAGTCACCCCCGATGTCTTACGATTAAGATTATTCCCCTATTCACTGAGGGATAGGGCGAAAGCATGGTTGAATAGCA
The DNA here is from genome assembly GCA_019671005.1 of Hibiscus mutabilis. Taxonomy (NCBI): domain Eukaryota; kingdom Viridiplantae; phylum Streptophyta; class Magnoliopsida; order Malvales; family Malvaceae; genus Hibiscus; species Hibiscus mutabilis. The sequence goes on from CM033721.1 coordinate 38,645,411, forward strand.
TTCTTGCCGGATCCATAGCATCTTGGACTGATCTTTGTCGTGATTTCCTTGCTAGATTTAATCCTACAAATTTGACTGATAAGCTTCGTAACGACATTACTTCTTTTCGGCATGCAGATGATGAATCCATGTACAAGGCTTGGGAGCGATATAGAGAACTTATACACAAATGCCCCCTACACGGATTCCCGGTGTGGACTCAAGTAACAATGTTTTACAATGCTGTGAATAGACCAACAAGGATGATGCTAGATGCCTCGGCAAACGACATACTCTTAGATAAGTCGCCGGAGGAAGCAATGCAAATTTTAAACAGGCTGGCCAAGAATGATTATCAATTCCCATCTACTAGAAGAGGAGGAGTTAGACGCCAAGCCACAATACATGAACTAGGATCATCAAATTCAATTTCGGCACAATTGGCCACTTTAACCAAGATGGTTTAGAACATGCAAAAACCAAACAACACACATGAAGTCAAGGTAATGGATTCTTTTTGTGAGTTATGTGGTGATAACCATAATTCTTATGAACGTATGCAGAATCTGGAATCCAGCTTCTATGTGGGAAATTACAATCGGAGCAATAACGTGATGTCCAATACATACAATCCAGCTTGGAAGAAGCACCCAAATTTTTCATGGAGTAATCCCAACAATGCTCTAAACCAGAACAATTAGAATGCACCAGCATCGGGATTTCAGCAGAATATGACACGGCAACAGTTGCCACAGCAACAACCGACGACATCTAGTTTTTTGGAAAATTCTCTAAATGCTTTTATGATGAAAACTGAATCTTATATGGATGAGAATAGTAATTTCATAAAAAGAACTGATGCTTTTATTAACAGGACCGAGATGAGATTGCAAAACCAAGAGGCGACAATCAAATCATTAGAAAATCAAGTCGGACAGTTTGCTCAAAATCTGAATACTAGACCGCAAAGAGGTTTACCTAGCGATACTGAAGTCGCAAGAGGAACTGGCCATGAGCAATGTAAGGTAATCACCACTAGAAGTGGCCAACAACTTAGAGAGGTTCAAACCCTCTCATCAAACAAAACTCCACAAAAAGATCAAGATGAACGTAGCGGCAAAGCCTCAAATGTTGAACCAGGAATTGCAGCGGCAACCGGTAATAAGCATGCCTCGGCAATCGACAATAAAGATGCCTCGGCAACTGGCGATGAGCATGCCTCGGCAACCCCAGTTGATAACGCCTCGGCAACTCCAGTTGTCCCGGCAATGCCGTCAATCAGGTTCCAAACCAATGAAAGGATCGAAGATATCTGACTTCCACCACCATTCCCACAAAGGTTGAAGTGACAAAAGCAAGAGTATCAATTCAAGAAGTTTCTTGATATCCTAAAGCAAGTCCACATCAACTTGCTATTGGTGGAAGCAATTGAACAAATGCCAAACTATGCCAAGTTTCTTAAAGACATTGTGTCCAAGAGAACAAGGCTAGGAGAGTTTGAAACAGTTAATGTTGCACAATCGTATGCCACCCAAGTTGAAGGATCCCGAAAGTTTCACAATACCCTGTTCCATTGGAAATCACTATGTCGGGAAAGCATTATGCGACCTTGGGGCTAGCATAAACTTGATGCCTAAATTGGTTTTCCAGAAACTAGGAATCGGGAAGGCAAGACCTACAACAGTTATGCTGCAGCTAGCTGACAGATCCTATGTGCATCCAGAGGGAAAAATCGAGGACATACTGGTAAAAGTTGATAAATTTATTTTTCCCGCTAACTTTAATATTTTGGATTGTGAAGCAGATGAGCATGCACCTATCATTCTCGGGAGACCATTCCTAGCAACAGGGAGAACCTTGATCGATGTTGAAAAGGGAGAACTCACAATGAGGGTGAATGGCTAGCAAGTTAAACTAAATGTGTTCCAAACACTAAGGCATGCCGATGATCCAGAAGAATGCCAATTTCTTCATGCCACGGCAGAGTTTAACTTCGATGAGGAATTTAGTTGTCTCGGCAACTACATTGCCGATCAAGAGGAACCTGAGGAGTATGAAGAACCGGTCGATGAGGAACAACAAGAAGAGGCAAATTGGCTAGTCAATCGACCAGGTACATACTTTGAACCACTGGATTACTCAGGTAAGGAGGGTAAGCTCGAAAAACCCTCTATTGAACAACCACCGATTCTTGAGTTGAAACAATTGCCAGAGCAACTAAAATATGCATACTTAGGAACCGATAATACATTGCCTGTAATTATTTCTTCTAAGTTAGAGCCTGAGCAGGAAAAGAAGCTGATCAAGATGTTGAAGCTACACAAAAAGGCAATAGGGTGGACAATTGCCGACTTGAAGGGAATTAGCCCGGTAGTGTGCATGCACAAGATTTTGTTGGAAGATGATCACAAACCTTCAATTGAGGCCCAGGGGAGACTGAATCATGCCATGAAAGGGGTTGTAATGAAAGAAATCATCAAGTGGCTTGACGCCGGCATTATATACCCTATCTCTGATAGTACGTGGGTAAGTCTGGTACAATGTGTACCGAAAAAGGGAGGTATAACAGTGGTAAGTAATGAAAATAATGAACTCATTCCAACCAGGACTGTGACCGGTTGGAGGGTTTGTATGGATTATCGAAAGCTAAACAAAGCCACCAGGAAAGATCACTTCCCATTACTCATTATTGATCAAATGCTTGACCGTCTTGCAGGTAGACCCTTTTATTGTTTTCTTGATGGTTATTCAGGTTACAATCAAATTGCCATAGCACCAGAAGATGAAGAAAAGACAACCTTCACATGCCCATATGGTACTTATGCCTTCTGAAGGATGCCGTTCGGATTGTGTAACGCCCCGACAACCTTCCAAAGATGCATGATGGCACTCTTTTTAGACATGGTCGAAGACTTCCTTGAGATCTTCATGGATGATTTTTCTATTTTTGGCAATGACTTCAACAGTTGTCTCAGAAATTTAGAGAAGGTGTTGGCAAGATGTGAAGAAACGGATTTAGTCCTCAATTGGGAAAAATGCCATTTTATGGTAGATGAAGGAATAGTGCTCGGCCACAAGATTTCATCCAAGGGAATTGAAGTAGACAGAGCCAAGGTGGACGTGATCGAGAGATTACCCCTACCAAGTTCGGTTAAAGGAATTCGAAGCTTTCTGGGACATGCAGGTTTTTACAGAAGGTTCATTCATAATTTTTCTAAAATCACTAAACCCTTGTGTAATCTGCTTGAACAGGATAAAGTCTTCAATTTTGATGATTCTTGCACCCAAGCATTCGAAACCCTAAAGAAAAAGCTTGCCTCAGCACCCATTGTCGTTCCACCAGTTTGGGCGCTACCTTTTGAGCTCATGTGTGATGCAAGTGATTTTGCGGTAGAGAGCGATCTTAGGCCAACGCATACGGTAAGACCTTCCATGTGATATACTACGCTAGTAAAACTCTTAATAGTGCTCAAGTGAATTACACAACAACGGAGAAAGAGTTAAAGCTAGCATTTGACAAATAGATCCTATTTGATTGGTAAAAGGTAATTGTTCATGTGATGCAATCAAAACCTATTTGCTAAAATGGATGCTAAACCTCGTTTGATTCGTTGGATATTACTTTTACAAGAATTTGATATTGAAATTAAAGACAGGAAAGGAATAGAAAATCAAGTGGTCGATCACTTATCACGTTTGGAATGTAATAGGGAGGAGGATGCGGAACTAGAGATATGCGATGCATTCCCGGATGAACAAATTTTAGTTGCCTCGGCAACCATGGACGCACATGCCTCAACAACCTTTGACGCGCACGCCTCGACAATTCTGGGAGCAGTCGCCACGGCAGCACATGCCTCGGCAATACCCTAGTACGCTGATTTAGTTATTTTCCTTGTTTGTGGTATTTTACCTTATGGCATTACTCACCAAGGGAAGAAGCGGTTCTGCCATGATGCTAAGCATTAATTTTGGGATGAGCCTCTTTTGTTTAAACAATGTGCAGATCAGGTTATACGCCGATGTGTCCCTGAAGAAGAGCAATAGAATGTACTCCAGCAATGCCATTCTTCACCCTATGGAGGACATTTTGGAGGAACTCGTACCGCGGCCAAAGTTTTGCAATCCGGTTTGTATTGGCCAACATTGTACAAAGATGCCCAAGACTTTTACAAGCAATGTGATCGTTGCCAGAGGACGGGCAATATCTCTAGACGACATGAGATGCCGCTCCAGAACATCATCGAGGTGGAATTGTTTGATGTATGGGGGATCAATTTTATGGGACCTTTCCCATCTTCATTCGGCAACCTCTACATTCTACTTGCCGTCGACTACGTGTCTAAATGGGTTGAGGCAACTGCAGTTCCCAACAACGATTCCAGGACCGTGCAACGATTCTTGCATAAAAACATATTTACACGGTTTGGGATGCCGAGAGCAATTATCAGCAACGAAGGCAAGCATTTTGACAACAGACTAATTGCCAAGATGTTGCAACGCTTCAGCATATCACACAAGATCACCACGGCATATCACCCACAAACCAACGGGCAAGCAGAAATTTCCAACCGAGAATTGAAGGGTATACTCGAGAAAGTTGTAAATCCCTCTAGGAAGGATTGGTCATTAAGACTAGATGACGCACTTTGGGCATATCGCACTGCATTCAAAACACCCTTTGGTATGTCCCCCTTCTGACTTGTCTATGGCAAAACATGCCATCTACCGGTGGAAATCGAACACAAGGCATACTGGGCAATCAAGACCGTGAATATGGATTGGGAAAGTGCCGGACAAAAGCGTTTGATGGATCTCAACGAGATAGAAGAATTCCGTACACTCGCCTATAACAATGCACAAATCTACAAGGAGAAAACAAAGCGATGGCATGACAAGAAACTATTGCCACGACAATTCACGCCAGGGCAACTAGTTCTCCTATTCAATTCTCGGCTAAAACTTTTCCCGGGAAAGCTGAAATCAAGATGGTCGGGACCATTTGAAGTTGTCAAACCATTCTCCCATGGTCCTGTGATAATCAAGTCCATCTCTGACAACCATGAATTCAAAGTTAATGGACAAATATTGAAGCACTACAATGGTGCCCATGTGGAACGTAACAAGGAAGTGGTCAACTTAGGAGATGCATGAGCATGCTCTCCCTTTTGATATTAGTAGTTTTATTTTATTTTTATTTATTTTTTTATTTTTTTCGATTAAGTATTTATTTTATTTTATTTCGAATTTTTTTATTTTTACTATTTCTGATTATTATATATATATATTTTAGGATAGATTTTTTTTAGAATCCCTTTATACATCTTTATTTATTTTCTTTTATTAATTTAATTCTAATCCTTATTTGATTTGTCTTTGAATTGTAGGAAAAAAAGTTCAAGATAAAGAGGAATTCTAATCCAAGTAGGAAAACATCTTCAACAAGGAAACTAATGGGCTAAATCCAAGGCTTATATAAAGCCTCCAATTCACCCTAACCACAACCCCTTGTCGACAACTTCTCCCTTACCCTAAACCCTTTTTTGTTTTCCCCTAATCCCACTCACCTATCTTTTCTATAAAACCCATCACCCTTAACCTATTCCTACTTTCTATCTTGCAAATTTTTTTAGTTTCTTTTCTTTTCTTTGTTTTTACAAAACTCACAACCAAGATCATCCATGGCATCCAAGATTAAACTTTTAGTTCATCCAAGTTCCTCCAAAGAACCAAGATACAATAAGTTTGCTACACTGGTGGTTCAAGAAAGATTTCAATCCATGTTTGAAAGCCGGAAGATTCATGAAGAACAAGGCTTTGAATACTCCAACTTTCATCAAGATTTCGGCCTTGAACCATTCATCTTCGAGAGGATTGCACATCAAAAGTGGCAAATCTTTTGCCATCAACCGGAACCGGGTAACATCTCATGGGTAAGAGAATTCTATGCTCACTCACCTAACCCAGATAATCCTTATCTTTTTGTTCGTGACAAGGCCATACTCATAAGTCCCGAAAGTGTCAAGCCTTCGTTGATCAAATCACTCCCAAGCAACTCGACAAGGTGCTTCAAGAACTCACTCAACCGGGAACTCATTGGAACGACGGTAAATACAAAGGCACGGTAAATCGCCTTCAGCTTAAACCCGAGGCAAAACTATGGAATAAGTTTGTTAAATATGAGCCTAAGTCTAACAATAATATGAGTAAAAGGGGTAACAATAATACTACCGTTGATATACCACGTCTTTTGCTCATACATTCTATTTTGCATAATCGCATCATTAACATTGGAAAAATTATTTGTGATGAGATTTTTGTATGCAGCTCAAAAGATAAGGGTTCTCTTTTCTTCCCTTGCTTAATTTCTAATCTTTGCAAGGAGATGCATGTCCCAAGTGAGTCCACCGATGAAAAGGCCCTACCCAAGTCTGGTTGGAATCAAGCACTAATCCAAAAGCTAATGGGAGAGGCACTGGGAGATTCTTCAAGGCCTCCAATTGCCACGGCAACTCTTGCCGCCCCGACAATCCATAATGCCCAAGCACGTAACACCCGGGCAACTCGGCCATCAACCCCGGGACACTTTGAAGCACTTTTGCACCCATTGGCAAGCCACCTAAGGCAAATTGAAGACCGACAACTAATGTTCATGCGATACATGAAGGAGCACAACAATGCCATCACCCAAGTCATCCTAGAAAAGTACCCGGACAATCGCATGCAGTTCCCAATCTTTCTCGCCGAGATCCTTGCCATGACAACCGCAACAGATGATGCCATGGCAACCTACATCGTGCCTGCACAAGTTGACGCCAGGGCAACCAACCCTGAAGATGCCATGGCAACGAAAGCTAAAGACATCCCGGCAACCACTACAAAAGCCAAAGGTAAAGCACCTATGCCCGGATCAACTCCTACGAAATTATTTTTTGATTTTTCAGATTCGGACGAGTCCTCCATTGAACCAACAAAGACCGCACCAATTGAATCCTCCAAGCGAAAAGCCAATGACATTGATGAAGAGGACGATGAGGACAACCCCGTACGAGGATCGATTCCACCACCGGCAACAAGAAAACAACCATTGCGTTCAAGCAAGAAAATCAAGACACCGACCAAAAGGAAACTAATCATCTACGATGACGAACTCTCGGAGTAAGTCCTCGTATGCATTTTATTTTTCGTTGGTTTTATTTTTCTTTAAAGCATGCATTGAGGACAATGCCTCACTCGAGTTTGGGGGGGGATTGTTATTAGTAGTTACCATGTTTAGTTACATTCATCTTAAGTATTACAGTTAGGATACATAAATTGCTTGCCATGCCTTTAATTAGAACAAGAAATGCTTAGATTTGATGAATATCTGATGATGACTTTGCCAATGCACTTAATTGATAGAATTTTTATTCTAGGATAACCATGGAAAAACTTAGAATTTTACTATGATGCTAATTTTGATGAAACACTGTTGTGGTTTGATTGATTTAAGGAATTCTAGTGAACTTAGGTTGATAATTAACAAATTGGATGAATGCTAGAGGTGCCCGAAATTGGCTCTAGCATGTGCTAAAAATTTATCACTAGAGGTGCCCGAAACTGGCTCTAGTATGTGTTAAAATTTTTTTTTTTATCGCTATAGGTGCCCGAAACTGGCTCTAGTCGAATAAATTAACTTAATGAAACTAAAAACAAAACACTAGAGGTGCCCAAAACTGGCTCTAGTTAAAACATGTTAAAAAGAATCCAATGAAGTAATTTGAAAACCTATTGCTTGCATAGAATCTGAAAAATCAACTTGCACACAACTCCGCACACACTCACAAGCGTTATAGTTTGATTCCGAGTAACTCCTAAGTTTTCCGAAAAATAAAAAGCCAATCATACTTTGTGCCCCGGTTCAGAGAATTGAAATCAAGTTCAAAGCTAAGTTTGTGAAAATTGAAGTCTTGGCAGGTAATTATGAGTTTTCATTGCTTGAGGACAAGCAATAGTTCGAGTTTGGGGGTGTGATAAATGTTCAAAGGTACTATTTTTCTTACCCTTTTTACTCATATTATTGTTAGACTTAGGCTCATATTACTTGCATAATTAGCCATTCATGCATTAATCCATGTTTCCTTCCATCGTTGAGCTTGATTACATAACTTGGTAGTTTTTGTGGGAAAAGATGTTGCTTTGGTGTGTTTTGTGTGTATATGCAGGATCACTTGCCAAAGCAAGGCTAGAGCTAGTTGCCAGGGCAATGCATGAAGGAGACGCCGAGCTAGTTGCCAGGGCAATGCATGAAGGAGATGTCGAGCCAGTTGCCATGGTAATTGTCGACAAGAGCAAAGGTGATATGGTAGTCGAAATTGATGACTAAACAAGCCCAAGATGACGTGGAGCAAAGCCCAAACCCAAAGGAATTTGATTTCCATGCAGAGATTAAAGAAGAATTAAATTCCAAGAAGATAGGAGAAGTTCTAGTAGGAATACAATTATAATAAAGAATTATATTCTTTAAAGATAATTTAGTTCCAACTTAAACTCCTCCTCAAAGAAGGACTTTGGCCTAGCCCTATAAATAAGATGGAGATTTCGACAATAGGGAGAGAGCAAGAGAGGGAAATTTCGACAAGTCCAAGGAGGGCAAGAGGAGAGAATTTTCGACAAGCATCCAGGGCAAGGAGGATTTCGACAAGCCTCCTTCTTCATCCTTTTCTTTCTTGTTCGATTGGGTTCGTGCTATGGATTATTTATCTTGTGTTTCTTTGGAACCTAGCCATGAACTAAATCTACTTGGCTATGGTTATTGTGTTTTGTGGTTGTGAGAAACTATTGGTTTTTGTTTAGGAAATAAGAGTTTGCACTTTTCTATTTCAAGGTTTATTCATTCTTGGTTCTTATTCTTGTTTGCGAGTGAATTGGGAGAGGATCTCGTGACTTCATCTATTTATCTAATATAGGGAGAGTTAGATTCAAGAAACGAATGAATATGATCTTTATTCAATCTATTGATGATGAAGATTAATCTAGCTTAGGAATAAGTTAAGGATTTCAACGGCTAAGAGGAGCGTGAGATTGGTTGTTGTTCACCCTTGATTCATGCAGGGATGTATTATCATGGCATGTACAAGTAGCTAGAGTTTCGACTTAGGGATAAGAAGAAACCATTGAAGAACGCTCTGCCGAACTTTGAAGGTTGCTGCCCAGACGCCCAAGTAGTTGCCCAACTAGTTGCCCAGGCAACCATTGATTAGTTGCCAAGGCAACCCCGTTGTGCAAGTTGCCACGGCAACTGAGTTGCTCGTGCACTCTTTTACCAAGACGATCCAATCGGCTATCACACCTCAACTCACGATAACCTGGGCTATCTCTCTCATTTGATCTTATTTATTCTTTTACTTTATTGCTTTCTAGATTAGTTATTAGTTAAACTTCTATAATCCTTTATTTGTGTTTTTACTTTTTACAGTGCAAGAGACTAGATTCTTGAAGTGGCACCAATCCCTGTGGAGACGATATCTTTTATACTATAACTTGCAACGTGTATACTTGCACAATTGCGTAGCACTTATTACGCGCAACATTTACACACAATCACAAGTAAAACAGTCTATGATGACTTCTAATTTAATTCAAATCTATCCATTAAACATGTTTACACACAATCACAAGTAAAATAATCCATGGTGACTTCTAATTTAATTCAAATCTGTCCATTAAACATGTTTACACACAATCACAAGTAAAACAGTCCATGGTGACTTCTAATTTAATTCAAATCAGTCCATTAAATATGTTTACACACAAACACAAGTAAAACAATCCATGGTGACTTCTAATTTTAATTCAAATCTATCCATGAATCATACTCACACATTTGGAAATAATTGTTCATTTATACACAAAACAGTCTATGAATCAAGCTCACACAATTGGATATCCAAAACAGTCCAATAATTGTTCATTTATACACAAAACAGTCCATGAATCAAGCTCACACAATTGGACATCCAAAACAGTCCAATAATTGTTCATTTATACACAAAACAGTCCACATTCCATGTACAAGTGTACATGGCAGCAACACATTATGCTTACATATTAAACGCATGAAAATAGTCCATATTTCCATGTACAAGTGTACATGGCAGCAACACAACATGTTTACATATTAAACACATTCAATTCGTATCAAGTAGCAAGTACTTAAGAATACACCTTATCAATTCAAGCATATGTGTCAAGTAAGTCACGTACTCAAAATTTCATGTCAAGCATTTGAAGTAAGCTTTATGCTTCATTTGTTTCTCACTTAATTAATTTAGTTTATGCCTTTTAGCTCTTCTTTTGCTCACTAAGAGTTCAATATTTCATATGCTCACCAAGAGCTTCATTAAACATTATGCTCACCAAGAGCTTCTTTAGACATTATGCTTACCAAGAGCTTCTTTAACAATATGCTCACCAAGAGCTTCTTTAACATTTCATTTTACATTCATGATTTCCTTTGGATTTCTTATTTGATTTCACAATAATGTTCATATCTTTTACATGTTTGCCTTGGATCACAATTGATTTTGGATGACATTGGTCCGTGTTTGACCATAAAGGTCCAAGAATCCTATACTTCTCACTATCCAACCGACTGTCGCCAATCTCTGTACAACTCCCCTTACATCCTACTGTCGCCAATAACATATTACATGTAATGGGGCACCCCCCGAGCCGTGGCTCATGGATCGTAGTCCCAAGTATACCATGCATCATACCATTGATCCAAGGACTTCCATTGTAGGCAACTTAAACCTTTTAAATCTTTAATCTTCATTAGGGAAGTATCTTATGGCATAAGAAGTCTTATCTTACTTTAAAACTTGTAGTTGTTTCTTACATTTTATGCTTACATATTGTAAATTCAAGAACGCATGCTAGTTTCAAACAAGTCATTCGAACCATCATCAATCAAGCCTTCAAAGATTCAAGCATTAAGCAATATCAATTAAACTATCAATCAAGTGTTTATCACTTAGCAAGCAAGTTCATTATAGTGTAGTATTATTGAATAATTATCACACACAAACAAGTGTCAATTTACACCCAAGGCAGCAACAACTCAATCACACATGAGTATACATATCAAGTCTCAAACAAGACAATCCAAGCAAGTACATTCCACTATAATTCGATTGATTATCAAGAAAGCAAGCATACATGTAACCACCATCAAGTTTCCAACTAAGCATCCTTCCCTTATACATTTACCAAATAGAAATTAGGTTCATTTCATGTCAATTCCATATCAACTATGTAAACAATTGCAATTGGTTAGGACCTAAGTCCTAACCCTATGTAAAGCTACATTCACAATATTCCAAGCTATTCACTTGTCTTGTATCCAAATCCCTTTGCCTCTTGCTTTGGGATGTCCACTCTTATCTTCCTATTCCACAACTTGCTGCCCTTGGTCTAGCAAGCATAACACATACAATTCATCCAAACAAGCACATAATGTCACACATGTACAATAGCAATGTTACCACATTTGTACCTAACATTTAGCTACTGTTTTATGCCTTCTCTTTAAGCATTTCTTACTAGTTCATCTCTATATTGTTATTACCTCATTTTAAGACATAACTAGACAGGTTACAATGTCCCAAAACTGTTTTGGAAACAGTTTGCATCTATGTGTAAAAATAGTCCCAAACTGCCCAGGACACTAGTACCTGACAGTTTGCACACTGTCCCTTAAAATGGTTATATCTTTTAATCCGTACGTCGGAATTTCGATTACTATACACCGTAGGAAAGCTAAAAAAATTGTATATATGATCATATAAGGCTTGAGTTTTAGTTCTTAGCCAATTAATATAGTTTATTGTTCAAAGACAGGGCATTTACATTGTTTGGACAGTTTGCACTGTCCATCAATTTCTATTTACAGTTTCCAGCATAGGACCCTGTTTTTAGTTCTGTTTTCACCTAATGAAGGTAGACATACTAAGGATCATGTCATTAAAATTTCATCCCTGAAATTTGATCTATACAATTTTTGGTGAATTTTCAAAATGACTGCCAGAACAGAGGAATTCTAGGCAGATTGCACCTAATCACATTTTAATGCCTTAATTTCATTTTAACCAATGTTTTGGCCCTATAATTCATTTCACATGACATATTAAACATGTTTAGTCAATGTTAATCCATTATTCAAGGCAGCCAAAACAAAGTAAGTTGGTTACAATGCTTAATTTTGCATGTTTACTCAATTTCAATTCAACAAAATAGTTTCTATTTTATGTGACTATGTTCATACTTTTATTTTTCATTTCCAGCATTTGTTACTAACAATTCAACTTGTTTAACACCTTAATTACCTTAACTAATCATGATCATAATCAATTCATTAATTCCATAGCTCAATTTCAAATTCTAACCATTCAATTCTTACATCAACATCTAATTTCAAATTTCCAGCAACCTAGTTTTATTACACCATTCCTTACACATGAATTCTGCTCTAATTCAAGTCATCCATGATATATACATGTTCAATTTCATCATTCTCTTCATTTCAAACAACCTAATAACCCAACTAAGCATTTAAACATCATCGAAATCAGAATTTCAAACATAAATCAGTTTGGACAACATGAATTTACCTTAATAATGTTGCCAACAAGTTGAATTTAGCTCAAATTCAACCTTAACACCATGGATTTAAGCTTTCTCTCACAAGAACACTCTTCTCCTATTTTTCCTCTTCAAATCGGTATAATGGAGAAATGGATGAAGATGACATCCTTGTAATGGATTTAGGAATTTACTATCTTATCCTTGATTAGTTGTTTATCATAGAATTAATCAAGGGCATTAGGGGAAATGAGAAATTTAGCATGCAATACTTATCTTTCTCATTTAATTCAATGTAGTCACTTTAAATTGATCACTTATTTCATTCATTCTTTCAATTAGACCCTTGACTAATCAATTTAGCTTAATTCTAAATTCAATTAAGCTATCAAATTATGCAAATTGGTTCCAATGCTTCTAGGCTAGGATTTGGGGTGTTACAATTCTCCCCCCTTTAAAGAAATTCGCCCTTGAATTTCTTCTGAGGTACTATACTATCAACTCAGAACCTTCTAGACATTCTGAGTTTCATTCAATCAAATGAAATTGTATTGAATTCCAATAACCAATACCAAATAAGATTTAACTCCTAGGTGGCACAATTATCCCTATATAATGCATGATGGCCCGGTTTAGTCCGAGAATCGGCTAAACCTAAGATCTGATACCATTAAATGTAACACCCCTTACACGGGTTAGTATTAACCCGGCCAAGGAGCGTTACTACAAGGAAACAAGTAAGCAAACAAGAAGCAAATAGGCAAGCCAATTAAAATTTTCTAAACTCATCACTAGAAGATGAATTGTTCAACTAGCTTGATCATAAACTAGAAAGCTTCCATTCGAATTAGACATGGACATCAAGCAATTTCAAGCAATAAGAACATACATGGTATTCGAATCAAGAAACCAAGAACATGTAGAACATAACAAGTAATCGATCAAGGATGTACTTCAGGAAAATACTAAATTGAAAAGGGTCACTTGATTTACAAGACATGTTTAGGATAGCCGACTACTCATTCATAAGGTCACTAGATACATTCGGTTAAGCATGTATTTCATGGTATCTTAATTTCAAGATTTGTTACAACCTATACAAGTAATTCTTCTTTCATTTGAACACGACAATGCATAAGAAATTCAATCAACCTAGACATGATACTAGTTTGTTATATTCAAATTTGGTCATATATATATATATTTCAAGTTAATCATGTAGGTATTCGAGTACTATAATTAGTTACAAGTCAAATCATCATTTACAAGTATGTGCAACTTATATATATTTCAAGGCATGAAACAATCATGAAACAAGGTCATACTTAAGCCCAATTTATCTTAGCATATCTTCTAGCATTATCTACTTAGAATATGTAAACATAGCATGCTTATTCTACTATCCATACCATCATGTACTTACATCCAAACCAAGACTCAGACAAGTATGATCTCAACAAGAACTACCTCCTATGACAATCTATGCTAGCTACTAAGACCATGATATTCACACAAGACAAGAACCAAAAAGCAAGTGATCATTCGATTATGCATCCAAGTAAACAAGCATATAGGGACCAATCCCCAAGCATATTTTGACCATGGCAAGTTTATATATACAAGTATCAAGATCATCAACTTATCAAGAAATGATAGTAACAAGTTAAGCATTCAATAACAAAGTATAAACAATGCTATTTAAGTCTTTACAGCTCCTTAAAGGTCATAATCAAACATGTACAAACTTCCAACAATTCAAAATGCACGAGCTAGCATGATCTATATACATATCTAGGTGCCACCAACTAGGAGTGTTACAAAAAGTATGGAATCGTACTTCTAGCTCGATTATCTCTTGCTTCAAGCTCAAGAAAGGTGGCTCAGAATCCTTTTAACCTGTAGATTGGGAAGAATGGAAACAAGAGTGATAAGTACATTATGTACTTAGTGAGGTAGTCCCAGCATTATCCAGTTATTTGATCAAGTTTTATTCAGTCAGATAGCTTATTCGAGGTTTATAATATTCAATCTACATATAAGGTTGAGTAGTATGGCAAGCATATCAAGAAATTATCAAGTAGCTTGTTTATCAAGGCATTAGGATAGCATGGCAAGCATGTTATCAAAACAGTTCAAATATACACATTGACACTTCAAGCTTACAAGTAAGTTTCATGGTATTATAACTTATTTATTATCCTTTTTAACATAATCCTTGTTACTTTCTTTATCCCGAGCCTTGATACTTAGAGTGTTCGTCTTTATTATAGCATTCCATTAAATGTATATGTACGTATATACAAGCAAAATAGTCCATGGTGGCATCTAATTTAATTCAGTTCTGTCCATTAAACATGTTTACATACAATCACAAGTAAAACAATCTATGGTGACTTCTAATTTAATTAAAAACTGTCCATTAAACATGTTTACACACAATCACAAGTAAAACAGTCCATGGTGACTTCTAATTTAATTCAATTTTGTCCATTAAACATGTTTACACACAATCACAAGTAAAACAGTCCATGGTGACTTCTAATTTAATTCAAATCTGACCATTAAATATGTTTACACACAAACACAAGTAAAACAATCCATGGTGACTTCTAATTTAATTCAAATCTATCCATGAATCATACTCACACATTTGGACTTCCAAAACAGTCTAATAATTGTTCATTTATACACAAAACAGTCCATAAATCAAGCTCACACAATTGGACATCCAAAACAGTCCAATAATTGTTCAGTTATCACACAATTGGACATCCAAAACAATCCAATAATTGTTCATTTATACACAAAACAGTCCATGAATCAAGCTCACACAATTGCACATCCAAAACAGTCCAATAATTGTTCGTTTATACACAAAACAGTCCACATTTCCATGTACAAGTGTACATGGCAGCAACACATTATGCTTACATATTAAAAACATGAAAACAATCCATATTTCCATGTACAAGTGTACATGGCAGCAACACATCATGTTTACATATTAAACACATTCAATTCGTATCAAGTAGCAAGTACTTAAGAATACACCTTATCAATTCAAGCAAACATGTCAAGTAAGTCACGTACTCAAAATTTCATGTCAAGCATTTCAAGTATTCAAGTAAGCTTTATGCTTCATTTGTTTTTCACTTGACTAATTTAGTTTATGCCTTTTAGCTCTTCTTTTGCTCACTAAGAGTTCAATATTTCATATACTCACCAAGAGCTTCTTTAGACATTATGCTCACCAAGAGCTTCTTTAACAATATGTTCACCAAGAGCTTCTTTAAAAATATGCTCACCAAGAGCTTCTTTAACATTTCATTTTACATTCATGATTTTCCTTTGGATTTCTTATTTGATTTCACAATAATGTTCATATCTTTTACATGTTTGCCTTGGATCATAATTGGTTATGGATGACATTGGTCCATGTTTGACCATAAAGGTCCAAGAATCCTATACTTCTCACTATCCAACCAACTGTCGTCAATCTCCGTACAACTCCCCCGTTACATCCTACTGTCACCAATAACATATTACATGTAATGGGGCATCCCCCCGAGCCGTGGCTCATGGACCGTAGTCCCAAGTATACCATGCATCATACCATTGATCCAAGGACTTCCATTGTAGGCAACTTAAACCTTTTAAATCTTTAATCTTCATTAGGGAAGTATCTTATGGCATAAGAAGTCTTATCTTACTTTAAAACTTGTAGTTGTTTATTACATTTTTTACTTACATATTTTAAATTCAAGAACGCATGCTAGTTTCAAACAAGTTATTCGAACCATCATCAATCAAGCCTTCAAAGATTCAAGAATTAAGCAATATCAATTAAACCATCAATCAAGTGTTTATCACTTAGCAAGCAAGTTCATTATAGTGTAGCATTATTCGAATAGTTATCACACACAAACAAGTGTCAATTTACACCCAAGGCAGCAACAACTCAATCACACATGAGTATACATATCAAGTCTCAAACAAGACAATCCAAGCAAGTACATTCCACTCTAATTCGCTAGATTATCAAGAAAGCAAGCATACATGTAACCACCGTCAAGTTTCCAACTAAGCATCATTCCCTTATACATTTACCAAATAGAAATTAAGTTCATTTCATGTCAATTCCATATCAACTATGTAAACAATTGCAATTGGTTAGGACCTAAGTCCTAACCCTAAGTAAAGCTACACTTACAATATTCCAAGCTATTCACTTGTCTTGTATCCAAATCCCTTTGCCTCTTGCTTTGGGACGTCCACTCTTATCTTCCTCTTCCACAACTTTCTGCCCTTGGTCTAGCAAGCATAACACATACAATTGATCAAAACAAGCACATAATGTCACACATGTATAGTAGCAATGTTACCACATTTATACCTAACATTTAGCTACTGTTTTTATGCCTTCTTTTTATGCATTTCTTACTAGTTAATCTCTATATGTTATTACCTCATTTTAATACATAACTGGACATGTTACAATGTCCCAAAACTGTTTTGGAAACAATTTGCATCTAGGTGTAAAAACAGTCCCAAACTGCCCAGAACACTACTGCCTGGCAGTTTGCACACTGTCCCCTAAAATGGTTATATCTTTTAATCCGTACGTCGGAATTTTGATTACTATATACCGTTGGAAAGCTAACAAAATTTTATATATGATCATATAAGGCTTGAATTTTACTTCTTATCCAATTAATACAGTTTATTGTTGAAAGACAGGGCATTTACACAGTCTAGACAGTTTGCACAGTCTAGACAGTTTGCACTGTCCAGCAATTTCTATTTACAGTTTCTAGCATAGGACCCAATTTTCAGTTCTGTTTTCACCTAATGAAAGTATACATACTAAGGATCATGTCATTAAAATTTCAGCCCTGAAATTTGATCTATACAAATTTTTTGAATTTTCAAAGTGACTGCCCAGAACAGAGCAATTCTGGGCAGATTGCACCTAATCACATTTTAATGCCTTAATTTCATTTTAACCAATGTGTTGGCCCTATAATTCATTTCATATGACATCCTAAACATGTTTATTCAATGTTATTCCATTATTCAAGGCAGCCAAAACAAAGTAAGTTGGTTACAATGCTTAATTTTGCATGTTTAGGCAATTTCAATTCAACAATACAGCTTCTATGTTATGTGACTACTTTCATACTTTTATCTTTCATTTCCAGCATTGGTTAGTAACAATTCAACTTGTTTAACACCTTAATTACCTTACGTAATCATGGTCATAATCAATTCATTAATTCCATAGCTCAATTTCAGATTCTAACCAATTCTTACATCAACATCTAATTTCAAATTTCCATCAACCTAGTTTTATTACACCATTCCTTACACATGAATTCTACTCTAATTCAAGTCATCAATGATATATACATGTTCAATTTCATCATTCTCTTTATTTCAAACAACCTAATAACTCAACTAAGCATTTAAACATCATCAAAATCAGAATTTCAAACATAAATCAGTTTGGACAACATGAATTTACCTTAGTAATGTTGCCAACAAGTTGAATTTAGCTCAAATTCAACCTTAACACCATGGATTTAAGCTTTCTCTCACAAGAACACTCTTTCCCTTTTTTTCCCTCTTCAAATCAGTATAATGGAGAAATGGATGAAGATGACATCCTTGTAATGGATTTAGGAATTTACTATCTTATCCTTGATTAGTTGTTTATCATAGAATTAATCAAGGGCATTAGGGGAAATGAGAAATTTAGCATGCAATACTTATCTTTCTCATTTAATTCAATGTAGTCACTTTAAATTGATCACTTATTTCATTCATTCTTTCAATTAGACCCTTGACTAATCAATTTAGCTTAATTCTAAATTCAATTAAGCTATCAAATTATGCAAATTGGTTCCAATACTTCTAGGCTAGAATTTGGGGTGTTACAATTCCCCCCCTTTAAAGAAATTCACCCTTGAATTTCTTCCGAGGTAATATACTATCAACTCAGAACCTTCTAGATATTCTGAGTTTCAATCAATCAAATGAAATTGTATTGAATTCCAATAACCAATACCAAATAAGATTTAACTCCTAGGTGGCACAATTATCCCTATATAATGCATGATGGCCCGGTTTAGTCCGAGAATCGGCTAAACCTAAGCTCTGATACCACTAAATGCAACTCCCCTCACACGGGTTAGTAGTAACCCGGCCAAGGAGCGTTACTACAAGGAAACAAGCAAGCAAACAAGAAGCAAATAGGCAAGCAATTAAAATTTTTCTAAACTCATCACTAGAAGATGAATTGTTCAACTAGCTTGATCATAAACTAGAAAACTTCCATTCGAATTAGGCATGGACATCAAGCAATTTCAAGCAATAAGAACATACATGGTATTCGAATCAAGCAACAAGAACATGTAGAACTTAACAAGTAATCGATCAAGCATGTACTTTAGGACAATACTAAATCGAAAAGGGTTACTGGATTTACAAGACATGTTTAGGATAGCCTACTAATAATTCATAAGGTCACTAGATACATTCGGTTATGCATGTATTTCATGGTATCTTCATTTCAAGATTTGTTACAACCTATACAAGTAATTCTTCTTTCATGTGAACACGACAATGCATAAGAGGAAACCCCAGTCAAAACACCCAAGGCTAAGCCAGTTACACCGCCAGTTGAACCTGCCAAGAAAACAGAGGAAGTTGGAGCCTTCACTGCTGCAAAGCCACCTATGACCAGAATCAAACACAAAGCTCCCGACCATGGAGGTTTTTTTCAAAAGAAAGACCCGAGTCATACGGGCAGAAGTCACGCGAGAAGAAGTCTCCGAAGGGGAGTCTTCTTCTTCTTAAACTCCTTTGCATTCCATTACATTGCATTCACATGATCATGCATTTTATCTTTCTATTTTAATTTTGTATATATATGTTGTTTCATGCGTTGAGGACAATGCATATCTTGGGTTTGGGGGTGTGCACTTCCTCACATTTATGCCATGCCATGCATTTCACGTTTAAATTCTTACACTTTTGCTTGCCATGCCATATAGGTCATATAGATAGTTGCATACCGAACCGTTAAAAAAGAAAAAAAAATAAAATTTTGCCTCAATTTAATTTTGAAGGATGTTAACATTTGTTAGGCAAGTTTAATTTGATCTAGGTTTCTGTCCAATGAGGAAATTTTAATCTTTAGTTGTCATGCCATGCCAGCAGGGTAGTCTGCCAGGATTGCTTAGCAATTGATCTCTAGTTTAGGGAATTGAATTTACACTTAACAAATGATAGTATCTAGTTCCCTAGCAAACTTATACTCTTTGAAACTATGCTTAGATTGAAAAAAATTGCAAAAAATTGAAAAATGATGTCAAGGTAAAAGAAAATAAATAAGGCAGCAATGTTCTGCCAAGGCAATAAAAAATATAACTCTCATCTACCTAGGGATAATAAGTTACTTGGGGCTTCATGGTTTGCTCCCTCTTAGTTCTCAAGTCCAAAACCCTACGGTATGAGTTGAAGAGCAAGCCTAGTGATGTCTAGATTAAGGTGGGGATTCGTGGTATGCTCCCTCTTATCACTCACGCTAAACAGTATCACAAAGCAAGCTTAAATTAATGCCAATAAAACCCTCGATAAGAAAGAAAAAATGATGAAAATAAAGATCTGAGTTTAGGTAGTAAAATTGGCAAAGGGAGTGAAAGGATATTGGATGCATATTGCCTACACATCATGCACTCTTCATGAACTTAGAGTAGAGTTATATTGTTGCACTTGAATTACTACCTTCTTGGCATTATTGCAATGGGATACCAAGGACAGAAATAAAGCCAAATTCTACTTGCCAGCATCTGTTGGCATTTCAACCAAAATTTTGTCGAGATAACTTTTTCACAGTTTTTATTTTTCTTTGTTTGCATTACTTGAGGACAAGAAATGATTTAGGTTTGGGGGTGTGTTACCTGTCCAAAATTACTATTTTTAATGCCAATTTTACAATGCTTTTGCTTGTTTTTAGGTACATTTAGTTGCATTAGGTTGTTAGAATCATGCATTTGCATAAGAAGTTTAGTATTCTGCCAATGCCAGAGTGAAAGGCTGTTTTGTGGCTATTTTGCAGGTTTGGCATAGTATTTGGTGCAGGAAAGCAACACAGTTAGGATTGCCAAGGAGAATGCCAAGTGTTGTTGGCGCAGAAGGACCAGATAGTGCCAAGCACCTGTTGGTAAAGAAGTGAACTTGATGCCATGCCAAGAGGCTATTGAACCCCAAAAAAATAGGACATGAACATGCTCCTAAAAGATCGCAAATGGATCAACTTCCAAAAAAATAGCAGATAAGGTGATGCCAAGCTATGTTGGCAAAGGCATGCCAAGCTTGTGTGCCAAGGCAACATCGGCATGATGACATTCATCCCTAGCCTGATAAGCTATCATACAGATCATATAATACTTTATCTCTTATCCCTTGAGCATTAAATTTTGAAATTGAAGAGCAATCCTATCCCAACAAAGTCGGATAACGTGGTGCCAAGACTGGTTGGCAGGATCATGCCAAGCTTGGTTGCTAAGACAGTGATTGCAATGCGACGAAAGCCCGAATCTGATCAGCTTTCATTCAAATTAGGATAAGATCTCATCTCTTATCCCTTCAGCATTTAAAATTCAAATGAAAAGCTTATCCTAGTCTTCCTTGCACGCCTATTTAAAGACCGATGGAGAAGATCAAAGTGTGTGAGAACGTGGGGTAAAACCCTTGAGTGAGGAGGATTGCGCACAGGAAGCGAGCTAGCTTAGGATCATCTCCGATCACTTCCACCACCAGCTGGAGTAGCCACATCGAGGAGGGCTGGAGCAAGAGAGGATACATCGACCGACCCTTTTCTTCCCTTTTTCGTTTGGTTTATTTTAATTTTGAAGATGATGTTTTCAAACGATGAAGTTTATTTTGTCGTTAACCCTCTCATCATGAACTAATTTAATAGTTGGTGAGGGGTGGATGGATGAAACGTTGTTTTTTGCTTGCTTTTATTAATTAAGAATGCTTCGGCATAAAGTTTTATTCATTTGGCAATGTCTTTATTTCTTCCAAAACTTCTATGCCAAGTGACGGCTAGCGTAGCTTGCTTATTGCAACTCAATATCATAACTAACTTGGGAGGCAACGATTACTTGCCAAATTCTAAGGTGAGAAGCTTCGACAGAAGATGTTCAAGTAGATGAACTTACTTCGGGAGTGAGTCTACCCCTTAGAGAGTAAAGATTGGAACTACACTAAATTAATTAATGGGAAACATGCACTATAGACATATATGGGTTTTTACATGATTAGTTTAAGGCGTTGCTATTGACGGAGGCAATGACCATCTTTTGAATCTGTTCAATAAAATATTGCCAAAGCATGACATTATTAAAGGCTGGCATGGCATAAACAACGTGAAAACCATGCATTCCTTGCCAACGTTCATCATCCACTTTTTCAAGCTCTCCTTGCCAACGCAGTTTTCTTTTCTTTTAAATTCACTTTCCAAAACAATCATTTTTCACCCCAAAGGCAAGTAACAATTGAACAATTAAATTCTAAGACAATCCCTGTGGGTTCGATACTCAGCTTAACTGCTGCATTACTTGTCGACTGTGTATACTTGCACAAAAAAGGACTCGACTTGGCATTGTTTTATACATTTCCAATACTCATTTTTATACTTTTTGCCAAGCACATTTCGGTCGCAACAGTACTCCTCCAAAATGATTTTGTGCATGCAAATGGTTGGGCTAATACCTTGGATATCTGTCAAGGTCCAACCCAACGCTTGCTTATAATTTCTTAATATGGTCAGCAATCTCTCATCCTGATCATTAGTGAGATCAGTGGAAATGATCACTAGCAGAGTTGAGTGTTTACCTAGATAAGCATACTTCAAGTGATTTGGCAGTGGCTTTAGCTCCAACTCCGGTGGTTCCTAAATCGATGGTTTAGGTTCTTTTATCTCTCTGCCAGCCAACTGTAGAGGCTCAAAATAACTTACATCTTTAGCCTTCAAGGCTGGTTCCACAGGTTCCTCAAACAGTTCAACCAAGTCATCAAGCATGCTGTCATCAAATTTTGTATCCTAGCATAACTGTTCCATGTCCATAGTATAAATGGACTCCATCATCTTCTCAGCTTGACATTCATCAGGTTCATCTGCATATTTCAAAGCTTGAAAAACATTAAAAGTAACATGCTGGTCATTCATACGTATTGTTAGTTCCTCTTTATGAACGTCAATAAGAGTCTTACCCGTGGCAAGGAACGACCTGCTTAAAATAATCAGAACATTAACATCAGCCTCATAATCCAAAATGATAAAATCAACTGGAAAGATAAATTTTTCTACCTTTACCAACACATCCTTAATCTTACCCTTGGGATGTGTATAGGATCGGTCTGCCAGCTTGAGTGTCACGGTGGTAGGTCTTGCTTCTATGCCAAGCTTCTTAAAAACTGACATTGACATCAAGTTGATACTGGCTCCCAAGTCACACAATGCCTTCCCCATAAATTTGTTGCCAATTGTGTAGGGAATAGTGAAACTTCTCGAATCTTTCAGCTTTGGTGGCAATCGGTTTAGGATCATAGCACTACATCCCTCAGTGAGAGCGACAATTTCAAAGTCTCCTAACTTTCTCTTTTTGGACAAAATGTCCTTCATGAATTTTACATAGTTGGGCATTTTCTCAAGGGCTTCTACCAATAGAATGTTAATTTGCAACTACTTAAGAACTTCCAAGAAGCGCTTAAATTGCTAATCATGTTTGTGCTTTTGAAGTCTTGCTAGAAATGGTAGCGGTGGATAAACATATGATGGCGCTGCCGGCTTTGCCGAGGCAGTGCTGACATATGTTTTGCCATTAGTATGTTGTTTGGCCTTAGTCTATTTGTCATCAATGTTGGCATCATTGTTGGCATCGGTTCTGGCACTGGTACTGGTATTACCGATGGCATCATTTATTTTAATTTCCTCTTTCTTTGCTTCTCTAGGCTTGTCTTCTGGCACTGGCTTTTCACTTTGGCAGTTAACTGGCTGCTTGGTAGCCATAACTCTACCTCGCACTGCTTACCACTTTGAAGGGTTATGGCCTTGCATTGATCATTGTCTTTGTGCCGAGCATCTTCAGTGTCACTTGGCACGGCTCCTTGGGGTCGATTGTTTAGTGCATTGGCAAGTTGTCCAATTTGAATTTCCAAGTTTCTCACCGTTGCTTCCAAGCTCTGAACAATGACATCATTCTTTTCCATGTAATCGTTGGGAATCTCTGCCCTTGCTAGTAATTGTTTTGAGTTCTCTGTGGTGCAGCATTTTGATAAAATGTTGGCATAGCATTGCCATTGAATGCTGGCATGGCATTGTTATTCTGCTTCTGTGCATTCTAGCATTGTACAAAATGCTAGTTACCTCCTTGATTTCCCCAAGCTAAGTTAGGGTGTTGTCTCTAACCTGCATTATAAGTATTGGATTTAGGATTATAGTAACGATTAATATTGCCAACAAAATTTATCGACTCAGGGTTGGTAGGGCATTCTTCCACATAATGGTTCTTTCTGCAAATTGTACAGAATGAATCTAATGCTTTAACTTCTTGGAACTCTTTGTTCTTTTGCAACATTTTCACCATTTGGTGAGATTGGAAATCTCGGCATGAATGGATGTTAGTTTATCAACATGAAATTTCCCACTAGTTTTGCTTCCAATCCCAAGTCTAGCAACAAGATATTCAAAAGCGTTAATCGAAATCCTTTCTAGAATGTCAATAGCCTCCGAATACCTCTTGTCAAGCAATGATCCAGCCGCAGAAGCATCAACAACAGTCTTCGTTTGTGCATTCAATCCGTTGTAGAAGGTTTGAATTTGGGTCCAATTGGGGAATTCGTGCATAGGACAACTTCTCA
Organism: Hibiscus mutabilis; assembly: GCA_019671005.1. Classification (NCBI taxonomy): domain Eukaryota; kingdom Viridiplantae; phylum Streptophyta; class Magnoliopsida; order Malvales; family Malvaceae; genus Hibiscus; species Hibiscus mutabilis. The sequence goes on from CM033721.1 coordinate 38,669,942, forward strand.
ATAGATCTTTAAATCTCTCCCAAGCATCATATAGAGTTTCATCCTCAGCCCGCCTGAATGTAATAATCTTACCCTGTAGCTTGGTAGAGAGTGTTGGCGGCTGAAATCGTGTCAAGAACTTTTGGCATAGGTCTACCCACGAAGTGATTGAACCAGGTGGCAAAGAATTGGCAAAGAATTGGCAAATCTCCATGAACTGCTTTAGATGTTGCCTCGGATATCCAGTAAGTGCTCCATCAAATTGGCCTACATTCAAAAGAGTTTGAATCATTACCAGCTTAAGTTCAAATTTAGGTTCATTTACTTCTGTGCCAAAAATTCCTAGCATTAAATTGTCAATGGTTGGTGTCGAATGTTCTCTAATAGGTTTCTCTTCATCGATAAGTGGGACAAAAAGTGGTGGTGGCATCTCATTGTTACGTGGATTGACTTCATTGTTCGCCACACCATTCCCTCGATTACCTTGATTATTCATCTCTTGGAAGCTTCTCTTTAACCTCCTCAAGGTTCTCTTAATTTCTGAATCGTATGGCCACTCGTCCACCACAGGGTGGCTTCTGGTCATGCACTGAGTAAAAACAAAAGTAAAGTAAAAGAAAGACAAGTAAAAACTTAAAAACAATCAACTCCGTTGCAATCCCTGACAATGGCACCAAAAACTTGTAAACTCTCTAAAAGAAGTGTGTTATGAATGCTGGCAAAAGGGGCAAAATATATGTATTAGTAAAATAGTGCCAAGAGTCTTTTGCGTGAAAGTATACATGGTCTGCAAGTAATACAACAGTTAAGCTGAGTATCGATCCCATAGAGATTGACTTGGAATTCGATTGTTTGATTGTTACTTGCCTTGGAAGAAAAGATGTTTGTTTTGAAAGTTTGTTTTGGGAATACTTAAAAAGAAAAAAAATAACAGTGAAGTAAAAACATTGGCAAGGAAGGTCTTTAAATGAGTGATGAGTGTTGGCAGGGAATGCCTGGTTTCTACGCTTTTCATGTCGTGCCAGCCTTTAATGTCAACCTGTCTTAGCATTGTTTGTTGAGCAGATTCAAAATTAGCAAAGCCTCTCTCGATGGTCATTTCCCTAAGTCGATCATATAAAAACTCATATATCTTTATAGTGCATGTTTTTAAATAAACTGATTTGATTAAGAACCAATATATACTCCTAAGGGGTAGATATCACTCCCGAAGTAAGTTCATCTACTTGAACGACTTCTCTCGAAGCTTCTCTACTTAGTATTTAACAACTCAATTATTGCCACCCCAAGTCTGTTAAGATATTGAGGAGCAATAGGCCAACAGTGCCAGCTGTCGCCTGGCAAAGTATTTAGGAAAAATCAAAGTATGCCGAATAGACAAAGTATTGCCGAAACATAGATATTATTAACGAAACTAGAGCATAAAAATAATGTTTAAACCAAACATCCCCCACAAACTATGAAATTAGTTCATGGTGAGGTAGTTAACCAACAAAATCATAATCATTTTCGAACACATCATCATTAAAATAAAATCAAAAACACTTAAAACAAGAGAATGGACGAGAGGGGTCTCTCGATGCAGCCCTCAAGATCCAGGCTCTCGGCTAAGTGATTGAACCACCTTCCTCGGTGCATCCGATCGTCACTCATCGAGCACTCCAACTCCTCAATCCGATCGGTCTAGCTCTCCATGATTCCTCCCCCTTAATGCTTGATTGGTTGGTGCTTATATAGGCGTGCAAGGGAAGGGATTAGGATAACTTCTTCATTTGAATTTCAAATGCTCCAAGGATAAGAGATAGAGTCTTATCAAATTGGTGTGATAGCTTATCAAGCTAGGGTTGACATCATCATGCCGATGTTGCCTTGGCACACAAGCTTGGCATGACTTTGCCAACATAGCTTGGCTTTACCTTATCCGCTATTTTCTCAGAGATTGATCCATTTGCAATCTTTTAGGAGCCTGATCTTATCTTATTTTTTGGGGTTCATCAACCTCTTGGCATGGCATCAAGTTCACTTCTCTGCCAATAGGTGCTTGGCACTATCTGGTCCTCTATGCCAACAACACTTGGCATTCTCCTTGGCAATCCTAACTGTGTTGCTTTCCTGCATCAAATACTATGCCAAACCTGCAAAATAGCCACAAAACAACCCTTCACTTTTGCGTAGGCAGAATACTTAACTCCTTATGCAAATGCATGATTCTAACAACCTAATACAACTAAATGTACCTAAAAACAAGCAAAACTATTGTAAAATTGACATTAAAAACAGTACTTTTGGAGAGGTAACACCCGCTAGAGCCAGACAGGGGCTTAGGATAGGTGTTTCTGATTTAAATACATTTCTCTAGGTATTCTCTCTGCTCGATATAACCTGCTTTACTGTGACAATTTAATTTAAATTTTTGCCTTCAACATTATTTTACCATACTAACTCGTTTCCTTTGTTTTTTGTTTTGCATTTTTGCACCACATCTTCATTACATAGAGGTATTGATTCAAAAGTGGTTATCATTAGAAGACAATCATGAGAAATAAGGGGATTCTTAATCTGATAGAGGAGACTGCTAATATGAGACAGTGCCTGGGACAAGTCACGGAAGGAATGAAGAGTAGTTCATCCAAGTGTCGTACATCTGATTGTGTTAGTGTTGATGTTGATAAAAATGAGATGCAAGAACTGAAAAGACAAATGTTTGAAATGATGATCGCGATGGCAGCTATGACCAAAGAAAAGGGGCATATTGAGCTGAAAAAATTGAACAAAAACCAAAACATGTATAAACGACTAGGTTTGAGCACTGTTACGATTTGTATAAGTAAACCAAAAGGAAGTGTAAGTGGGTCATATTCCAAGAAGATAATGATGTGACCAGAAGAAGCCTGAGTGGAAGCAAATTAAGGGTCTTTTAATTAAATCACGATGACATATGCAAATTTGCTTCCGCTTTTGGTAGAAAAGAAATTGGTGACTCTAATCTGGTTCAAGCCCAAAGAGTTTTCTTGTTCGGGAGGTTATAACAATAATGCAATATGTGATTACCACTAAGGAAGCTCAGATTACACTACCGAGGATTGTGAGGTTTTGAAGAACAAGGTTGAAAATCTTATCATGGTAGGCCTATTGAGTTTTGAGGATGGAAAGCCCAAATTCCCTAAAAGCCTAACAATTAGTAAACACCTGGAGATGCAAAAACGAAAGAAAATTCAAGTCCAACAGAATTAATCAAGTGTTCAAGATAAGGTTCCAGCTTCAGTACCCCCCTTCAGCATATTGCCAAAAGACAAGAGATCACAAATTTCACTTTGACCCAATCCTTGTTTCATAGAAAGAACTATATCATCAATTGTTGAAAGCCCGATTGGTGACCCCACAATTTGTCACACCTTTGCAACCTTCGTATCCAAAATGGTATGACGCCAAGGTTCACTGTGAATTTCATGATGGAACTCAAGGACATTCTATTGAAAATTGTATCACCTTCAAAAGTCGAGTCCAAGTTCTTTTAAAGCATGGAAAATGGAAATTTTAAATAGAAAGCCCGTTTGATTCAACGGTTGAATGGGAGACTCGAAATGAAAATACCCAGGGAAAGGGGTGTCAGTTCGAATATGAGGTTCAAATAAGCAAATTAAGGAAAGAGAGAGATGAGTTGAATGAGGAGTTGAAAAGTTTGCAACTCGATCATCAAGATCTTTGTTCGATGCTCAAGAATGTTGGTTTGGGTGTGACTGGAACAATCAAAGAAAATAATTAAGGAACTGAAGCGTGAAGCCGAATATTGGAAAATGAACTGCAAGGCAAATGAAAATCGAATCAGTACGCTCCTATGTGATATGGAGGAAATGAAAATACATCATAATGTCGTCATGGATGATCTAAGGGTTAGCAAAGCTAAACGTTGTTGTCACTAGATTTTCACTCACTTGTTTTTATATTATTTTCATATTTTTATATTATTTATATATGTATAGTATTAGATACAAAAACCAAAAAGAACGAAAATAAAAAAAAACAATAATAAAAGAGGACCATTTTAAATTGAATGAGACTCGTTTTAATTTTAAGAGTCCATTTTAAATAAACAGAGTCCATTATAATAAGGAAGTCCATTTGGCCCAAATAAAAAAACCTAACTTATTTTTTATTTCTCAATGTGCAGTTAATTGTTAACTGTTGGATCTGAATGGGATCCAACAGTTCAAATTGGATCCAAAAAAGGAAGGGAGCCAGCTCTACATGCGCGTGCCACGCGCTAACCCTTCCCTCGCATGCTTTCTCCATGCGGCAGTTTCAACCTGCAAAAAAATCAAGCAACTAGGTTAGTGAAAAAAAGAAAGAATGGGTGGAAATTCAAACGAAAATGGAAAAAAAATAGCCCATTAATTCCTCAAATTTGAATCAGATCAAGAAAGGGGGGAAGCAATTTGGTCAGATTGAAGATTGGAATCAAATCAATATTTTTGGGGTAATATTTTCACCTGAATTTTGGGATTTTTAGGTTAAGTTTCCATGTATTTTCAGGATCAAAATTCTATATAAACCCTCTCCATCACTTGTAAAAATCACTTACTACACTATTCATTTATCATTCACTCTTGTAACTCATCACACACCACAAGCATCCGAAATTTACATAGAAATTTTCAAGTTTGTATTGGCATTTTCAAGTTGAATACAAGAAGAAAAGCTTGTTTTTAGGTATCTTGCTCTTGTTCTTTGTCCTTTATTTATTCTTTTTATTTCGAATTTAACTATAATTGGAGCAATTCTAACTTTTTTTAAAGTTTTAAAGAACCTTGATCTTTGTTTTTAACTTTTCTATGTTAACACTTGATGAACTCTTTAAAGTAGGATGTTTGATTTTTGTTTTAAAATACAAGTGGGTGAACGTGTTTTTGGGCTTTGTACCCATTTCAAAGAAAAGTGGGCCATTTAAAATTTTATTAAATTCTTTACATTTTGTTATTTTTTAAATTTTGTAAATTGGATTAATGTTACCTTTTATATTTAATTTACTTCTCTGCTAAAACCTTTAATTGTTTGTCTTTTCATTAAATTATTAGTTTAGGTAAAACCCCTAGATTTAGGTTTTTAAAATCCTAGTTAGAGCCTTAAAATTTAATAAAATTTTCTTAATATTTAAAATTCATAAAATACACTTAATCATATTTTAACCCTAATAAGTAAAATTTACTTAGACAATTCTTTAGGTTAATAATCACTAACATAGAATAAATAAAAGCTTTAACACACTAAACATTTCTCTACTTGCTTGTTTAAAAAAGTGGAACTTAATTAATGCGGTGTTCTACCAAAGGGAGGTAACGGGTTAGCGCCATAAGTGTTGGCGGTGATTAAAGTTTACTCTCCTAGAAGTAGGGCCGTTAAAATAGAATCAAATTCGTAAATGGAAAATAATTTAAATTTTACATGAACTTGCAAATTTCAACATTAATACTTTTTGCAATCGCCTATGTACCAATTTTTGGGCGTTGTGGGGGTGCTAACCCTTCCCCACACGTAACCGACTCCCGAACCCATTTTTGTGTCTTTCGCAGACCAAAATGTTGTTTTAATAAAATAAAATAATTTTATTAAAATAACACATTTTTAGGTGATCAATCACACCTATTAAAAGATTGGTGGCGACTTCGTTGATTTTTGTTTTTTAAAACGTCGGGCCCTAAAAAAGGGCTACGACAAACGTGAGATGGTAAAAATGTACATGCAGATGTATGAGGATACTATTTTCAAGCTGAATGACAGTCAAGCTAAAAATGAAGCACTAAAAAAGAAAGTTTATGAATACCTCGGTCTTACGCTGATGTACAAAGATCTTGTTGATGATGTCAAGAAAGACTATCAAGAAAGTGAAAAGAAATGATATGTCCAATTTCAGAGGTCGAGAATAAAGATACGGGAAAGAGACAATGACATGAAAGATGTTGTTATTCAAGCACGAGAAGTGGCAGACCTGGCTAATGTAGCAATGGCACTGAGTCAGAATATTGAACCAACATTAGATCAGGGAGGGAAGCTGACTTGGCTATTAGAGGAAGTTAGGAAGGTAGGAATTATAGCTCACCAATATTTGTAGTATTCGATATCTGATATATTGAATCCTTTTTCTTCAATGAAAGTTATTCTATGACAATCACTTTTGGAATCAATACTTCCTGCATTCATGCATTGCATATTTACTAACATAACGTTATCATTTAATAGCATTGCATTAACATCCATTTTCTAAAGCGATAAGGGTTTTGATGGTAGCAATCTGAGAATTAGTGAAAGTTGGGAAATATGTTATCATGGATGAAGACATGGAAGGAACTGAACAAGCTCAAGTGGGATTGCAAGAATGGATGACCGAGCCTCAACAAAATGCGAATAACCACACTTCTATACCATGTTTAACAATTTACCATGGGGCATCTAACCTGAATGCAGGGGTAGGTTTTGTGAAGCCTATCATCTTAAGATCAAGACTTGAGTAGTTTGAAGATAGATATGCAAGACTTGAGGAAAAGATCGAGGCATTAAAAGAAGTCAGTGATCTCAAACTAGATGTAAGAGAATTTTGCTTAGTCCTTAATCTAGTTATTCCACCCAAATTCAAGGTCCCCAGTTTTGAGAAATATGACAGTTCTAGCTGTCTTAAAATTCACTTGGAAATGTTTTGTAGAAAAATGGAAAGACACTTGGATGATGGTAAATTGTTGATCCACTATTTTCATGATAGCCTGGTTGGACCTGCTGCAATGTGGTATAACAGATTAAGTCGAGAGTAGATTCGATCATGGGTTGATTTGGCCAAAGCATTTTTGGGGAAATACAAGTATGTTATAGACCTGGCTCTAGATCACCATTTTCTACAGAATATGAGTATGAAGGTCAGTGAAAGCTTTAAAGGTTATGCATTGAGGTGGCGAGGAATAGCAGCCCAAGTACAACCTCCCGTGACAGAGGAAGAAATATCTCTCATGTTTCATCAAACACTTCCATCTCTCATCTCTCATGCTTGTGAATTCCAGGGACAGTTTTAGTGACCTTATGGTGATTGGAGAAGCAATAGAGATAGGGATTCGGTAAGGGAAAATTGAACCAAGGTTTGAAGACCGTGTTGATCAAGAAATGAAACAAGAGAAGAGGTGCGTGAATGTAATGTTAAAAGTTCTCATAATAGTAAGAAAAAGAGGTCAACTAATTCATTAGAATGACCATAGAAAATTCCTCGAGCAAATGCAAATCTGGAGATCATTGGAGTATCTATTTTATACTTATTTCCTTACCTTGTTGAAAGACAACATATCCTAGGCTAATGAAGGTAGTGTCAAACCCATCTGCCCATAGTTATGATCCAAAAAACGTTTGTGACTTTCACATGGGGGCACCAACACATGCTACCAAGAAGTGTAGACCTTTAATGGAAGAAATCAAGAAGCTAGTCAATAATGGAGTCTTGACACAATAGCTAGTTCAAAAATGGCAAGGAATAAAGCAAGCGGTTATGCAAACTAAAGAACCAGAAGGCCATAATGAATGCTTCCAAGACTGTTTGGGGTCCTGAGAAGTCTGTGTTACCCATGTTTCTGCATCATGTGGTTACAATTCACATGGACCATTTCTGAAACAATACATGGAAATAGTCCTTCTACTCTTAGCCCTAAAGTAGTAGAGATCATTTTTAGGGCACATGTCATGTTTGTTGGTCTTCATTTTAATGGAATGATGATTTGAAATTCATAAATATATGTATATCCCTTCTTACCCTTGTAGGCCTTTGGATGCCAATTGCAAGATGCGATATTGATTCTGGTACAAAGAACGATTGGATGTTGTGAAAACGATGAAGTGAGATTTATTTCTTAGTCTACTCTGGTCAGCAAAGCAAGAAAAGGTAGATTACTACTCCTTTGATGATGTTCGATGACAAATCTTTGAAATTCATAAACAATAAAGTGGACTAGGCGATTTTAACCAAGTAGAGTTGCTTGAAATTGAAGTTCTAAGTGTAGCCTTCTATACTCTAAAAACACAATAAGAGTGAGAAAGAAAAAGAGAAGAAATAGGGAAAAAAGAGAAAAGAAAAGAAAAATAAGGAAAAGAAAAGAAAAAGAAAGAAAAAGTAGAAAAAAGAAAGGAAAAAGAAGAAAAGGAATAAAAAGAAAAGGAAAGAAAAAGAGAAAAAAAAGAGAAGAGAAAAGAAAAACGAAAAAAGAAAGACTAAGGTAATGAACTATTGAATAAATATGTCTCAGAGCGTCCCGATGAAGCTGTGGGGGATGTCGGCAAATCCAATAAGGAGCTATGTTCCACCTGTCCAATACCCAAGCGTAATAGATATATCTTTGAAGACATGTGTATAATGATATATAATAATAGCTAATAATAGTCAGAAGCACACTCATGCACATATAGAATTCTATTCTTAGAATGATACTTTTGCACTCTACTGGTTAAACAAGTCTGGAAAGCTTGAACACATTTATGAATGGAAAAAGAATGAAGAGAACATAGAAAGAGTTGTGTTGCATGTTGTGATGTACTATAAATGATACACAAATAGTGCAAGTATACACATCGAACAAGTAGTAAAGTGACGATTGAGTATCGTCTCCATAGGGATTTGAGGTAAATTGAGTTAACTCAAGCACACAAAACACAAACTGAAAGTAAATGCAATAGCAAGTGGGAACAAATTAAGAAATGTTGCAGCAAATAACTGTAATGAAAACTAGGTTGAACTGAATATACTTTGAACATCCTCTCCCGTGTGCGAAACTATCAACTGGGATGATAGGCCAGGTTTGTTAGGGATTACTATGTCTAAGCCTCAAGAATATTTAGCACCTTTCAGCTCATACCATGCTCGATAGAGTTTACTAAGGTGTTTCTAAACTATCTTTAGCAAGAAACCTGACAACCAGAATGCTATGGCAATACCTCTCAGCGTGAACCCTAGCAAGCTACTATCCTTGAAGTTCTACTCCTTTTAGTCATTGAAACTCTATTCTTATTTCTAAGGTGAGTTAGGGTTTTATCTCTCAGCATCAAACCCCATTGTCCACGTTGATCTAAGCTTAGCTCTCTTAACCATTAAGTATCAAACACCTAAGTAAAGGCTAACTCTCGAAAGCTCTTACAAACTTAAGGCAATAAAACAATGAACAAAGCATGTAAAGAACTGGAAAATAAGCTAAACATCCATTAAAAACTTAAAATATAATCATCCAAAACAAACCCAAGACACTTAGAGTTAGTTCATAGCTAGGCAAACATCATCTATAATCAACCATTTTAAACAACCCATCCAAAGTAAAAATGCAACAACAAAAGAACAGTTACGAGTGAAAAAAACTCCCAAGCCACCGTGGACTGTCGTGAACCACCCTAAGCTTGCTGCTTCTCTCAAAGGCCAGCAAGATCTTTCCTTTGGAGCTTCAACAATGGAGGACGCAATGAAGAAGAAGAAGAATAATGACTGCCTCTTCCTTTCTCTCTTTCTTAACTCATAAAGCTCATTTTTTAGTCCCATTTAATGTGAGTGTCCTTTTCTTTATAAAGTGGGGGCTCCTAGGGTTTTGTGCCCTTAATTCCTAGGGAATATTCCCTTCACATATGGACACACAGCTGGCTGGTGGAATCACGTGTGGAGGCTGCAAAATATCTTCATTCCTTTGTCTTCTAGTGTGCCTAGAAATGCCATCCAAAATGTTGTGGCATTTTTCCTTTTGTCCATAAATGCTCCTCAGCTTCCCTGCACATCACCACACCAAAACAAACCTCTCCTAAGAAGCACCAATTTCATAAATAAATAAAAACAACCAAGCAAACACCACCATATGCAACTATATGAATTAAATGCAACTATATGCAATGAAATGAGCTTGAAACTAAGCAATAACCTAAGTAAAAAGGCAGGAAATGTATCATTTTTACACGGTTAACACACCCCCAAATTTAAGCTATTGCTTGTCCTCAAGTAATGAGCAGTGAAAAGCGGAGAAAAAACTATGGCAAGGTTCAAATCAAGACAGTGCTATGGCATAAATTTCAGTCCTTAGGAAATATGGGCTTCAACATGCTAGATAGTTTTGCGATTTTAAGAACATTTCCTTAGAACAAGATCCTTTGCATGTGTGTGCATAATTGCATCAAATCTATGCTTAACAGAGCTAGAAAAATTCTATGCAAGTTCTCTATTATACCCTAGTATTTGTTAATCAATTAAGCACAAGTTTACTCCCATAACTCTAACTTCTTCTCTCTTTTTCTTTTGTTTTTTTCTTTTTTTCTACTGCTACGAGAAGAGTCAGCTCATCACAACTACCATCCTTAACTCTAGATGAATATGGAGCAAACATTTCATCCCCGAGCTAGTAAGTAGAGTAATCTCGTGACTACTTTCACTCACTCATTTGTTGTTGCTGCCATTTATTTAAATGCAGTATCCAATCAAACAATACAAAGAGGAGTGTCCCTCTTCAACTATGTCAAAACATTTATTTGTAACCAACACATACAATAAACAAAAAGGGAGTTCAAATAAGCTTTTCATGCTTTCATTTATCAATCATACTAAGACATGCAAGAGATTTTTTTCACCAAAATCATCTAACATCCTTAAGCATAGAGAGTATGCAATCGTGTAAGGTTTTAATTTCAAAGCATCAAGCCCTAAAGGCAGTTCTACTAATCTCAACAGTTATATGCATTTAATCCATCTATATCCATAAAAAATTCTCATCATCGGACATTGTCAATTTATGCATAAGAACAGTCTTTAAACCAAGCAAAATGCCATAGCAAAAAATGTTCATAACTATAAATGCAAATGACTAACTATGACACTACCTCCCCCAAACTTGAAGAAGGAATTGTCCTCAATGCATGAAAATTAACTAAAGCTAAACTAAATGCAAGGCAGTGCAAGGTACCTTGACTAACTCTACTTTGATGGTGGTGGGGTTGTCTTGTGAGCCATATGCTTGACGTGCATCTTCTTTAGTGCTGAGGTGTTGTAATTTGTTATGGCATTGTGGTGGGAGGGACATCATCATTTATCTCATCGTTTTTACTAGCAACGAATGGTCTTCTTCCTTAGTAGGTTCTGCATCCATGAGGACTTTACCCTCATCCACATGTTTAGAGAGAAAATAAAGCAAACAATAAAGAAACAAACAAAACAAAACAAAAATTGCTATAGCAGAATTTAGAGAGGATTGAAGGGATGCAAACTCTCAAACATCATAAATGGATGTGGCAAGTTTTTGTCACGTTCGATTAGAGCACCAGTATAGACCAAAATGCCCCACACATATAACAATTCCACCTTCAATATATTTTGCATGGGCATTTCTTGTCTTCTATATATGTTTGACATCTCTTGGCATCTATCGTAAGATTTATAGAAATATTGGGTATCCTTGAATAGTGTCGGCCAATAGAACTTAGATTGTAGAACCTTTTCAGCAGTCTTCTCTCCTCAAAGTGCTCTCTACATGAAGATGAATGGTAGTGGATTAGGATCTCTTTTTGCTTTTCTTTGGGGACGTATCTTCTAATTATTTGGTCAGTACATTCTTTGAAGAGGTAGGGGTTATCCTAGCGACAATAAGGAACATCATGCATGAACTTGTTCTTTCCCTGTCTATTCAAATCAGGAGGAAAAATACCACTAACGAGAAAATTGACAATGTTGGCATACCACAGAATTGCCGTAGCAAATAATAATTTCTCATCAGGGATTTCTTCCTTAATCTCCATTTTATTCCTTAGTTCTTTCATAATTTCTAGCCTAAAAAGATGACCAACTGCTTGGTTTTCAGTGCCTTTCAAATCAGTAATGGTCTAACCTAGGGTTTTTTATGCTGAGCTAAAATATGAATCAAACTACTCTCTAGCTTAGGATTAAGATTACCAGCATTAATCAAAGGCAAAGTCTCATTGGACCCCAAATAAGCATGCTTAAGGTATAAAGGTAAGGGCTTTAGTTCTAAAGTGGGTGGGTGCTCAAATGAGGGTTTAGGGAACTAAATTCAGCAAAATCTAAGGGTTCAAATTGCATACCTGATCTAGCTATGAGTAAGCTAGACTGTTGCAGCTCCCTTGGATATTCCTTGAGCTCATCGTTGTCTTCTTCATCAAACTTCAGGTAATCATCATTGTGCAAAAAAATGCTACAGCAAAATTCTGCAGCTTCTTTTTTCCATCATAGATTCTACATCTTGAAGCGAATGACACTCCCTAGAATCATCAACATATTCGAGAGTGTTAAAGACATTGATAGTTAACCTTTGGTGATCCACTCCATCTGGTGGGGGTTATCTTTTGTTGTGGCAATACTTTTTGCCTGCCATCATTGGGTCCACTCATCAAACCCTTACCCTTGCTCTCCATCAAAGGTGAGTCCTTTTGCAACTGAGATTCTTCATGTACAATCTCATGGATGGGTTCTTTGAGTGTCTCCCCCCAAGCTTAGCTTCCTTGGTGATCTAGGTGCCACTCCTTAAGGTGAATGCACTACATTGCTCCTTGCCTTGAGCTTTAGTGACTTCAGTATCACTTGGTAGACTACCTTGTAGGCATGCATGTAATGCTTGAGCAATTTGACCAACTTGAGTTTCCAAAGCTTTCAAAGATGAACTGCGACTTTGTAGCAATGCTCCTTGGCTCTTAATAGATGCAGCTTGTTCTTGAAATAATGTCTTCATAGTCATCGTAAAGTCTTGGAAAGTAGCTTCCAAAGAGTTAGTGTTCGATGAAGATGCTAACCCCTTGTTAGTATTCTCCACGACATATTTTGTTGAAAACCTGGGGGTGCAGTCAGATTTTGTTGCCGATTCGAGCTATTGGTATTGTTGATTCCTTGATTCCCCCAAGAAAAATTAGGATGCTGACTCCATCCTGAGTTATAAGTGTTCGAATATGGGTTATTGTTGCTCCTATTGAAGTTCTACACGTAGTTGGTAAACTCATGGTTTTCAGGGCACTCGCTCATGTGATGAATGCCATGGCAAAGTGCACAAGAAGAGCTTGCAACCTTGACTTCCTTCACTTCACTATGACATTGGAGATTCTTCAACATGTTTGTAATTGCTGATAATTGAGCTAAAACAGAATCCTTAGCATCAGATCAATTGTCCCTTGTGTCACACCCCGAAAATCGGTCTAGTCAAGAATAGGTTCCAGTGATCGAATATTTTGTACCAGTTACGTAATTTGCTCGATCTTGTACCTAGTTTGAAGCAATGAAGGTTATTCGGGCCAACTGTAACAGTCTATCATTATTAATAAAAAAAGAAATGATGATGAGCGGTCAGATCCTTCCCATGTGATTTAACTAAAATCTATGGAAATCTAATCCAACCTGACATACGATGAAAAACCTGTTCAGATCCTCGCACGATAAGTTAAACGGCTTCGAAACAAGTCTGTGCCCTTAGTCAAGCTCCTATGGAGAAGCCACTCTGTTGAAGAGGCAATGTAGGAGCCCAAGGAGACTATGCAGAAACAGTATCCTCATCTGTTCGCCTGAAGCAAAATTCAAGGACAAATTTTCTTAAGGGGGAGAGTTGTCACACCCTGAAAACCGATCTAGTCAGGATTAGGTTCCGGTGATAGAATATTTTGTACCGGTTACGTAATTTGCTCGATCTTGTACCTAGTTTAACTGTAACAGTTTATCGTTATTAATAAAAAAAAGAAATGATGATGACGTTGTGTAGGGGGACCCATTGCTAATTCCTTCAATTTGAAGGAAATGACTGTGAATTCCCCATGTTTAGGGGATGATGCGGCAAGGTGGCAATGTGTCCAAGGTGGCAGGGACATGCCCTTAAAGCATGCCACCACTCCAACCACGTTATTGCATATAAATTGGGGAAGTATGTTACGCAGAAGACACGGCAAAAAGTGAGGAACAATTGATTCATGATATGCCATCTCTGGTTTGACAAATTTGAAGGATAAAGGCATTGTTGATCCGCCAGTCTTCCAAAGCCAAGGATAAAGGCATTGTTATCCGAGAGTCTCAAAAACATCGGGTTGTCGAGGTGAGTGTAGTTGTGTCAATGGATAGGTCAGTGTCATCCCATTGCATTATTTTATGATTTCGTTTGTATTTTTTAAGGGCTCATGTAGAGCAATCTTGTTGAGTTCGAGTGGCGAATCTGGTAAGTACCTGCATTGCTTTGATATGTGCAAATATGACTATGATATGCTACACATATATGATATATGAAAAAAATATGAAATGTGACATGATATAGAGCTAAGGCTCATTTTGATATTTAATATGATATGACTTGAAAATATAGACTACGTGAACTTGTGTAATTGTGGACATTGGATACAATTGGTATACCATAGGATTACTGAGCTCGGTTAAGTAAGGGAGGACTACGGTCCAGGGCTACGTCCTATATGTGGGGGAAATAAGGTCGGCTGTATAAGGGATATATCTCTGGAGCTACGGCTCACTCTCCATTATATGTATTGGTGTATAGGGGAATCCGTGTATCCAATGGTACCTAATGTGATAGGTGTTTATAAATTGTGCTATGACAATATGAATTATAACATGAATATTTGAATTGTAATATGTGAATATGAAAGCATGATAATAGGTGTAATAGGCTTGAATTGTGTATAGTGTAATATGACTACTTGTATATTGGATCATCATGCCATTCATATTATTAATCATTTATTGTAATTGTTATAACAACCTCACTAGGCTATGTAAGCCTAAAATTCGTGTGTCTCATGCATTTCAGGACCTTGAAGCATTCTGAGCTCTGATTGTGTAGTTGCGCTTGCAAGTCACATCATCTATATATGTATGTTTATCTTTCGCCTTGAAACTCCTAATAAGGTGGCATAGGACCTAAAGATGTTTAACCTACCTATTTTGTTATGTGTATATTGTCTATGGTTTGCAATAACCTTAAAGGGGTTTAAATGATATGTTAGAAAAGGTTAAAACGGTTAAAAATGCATGTTTAGCTTAAAATGGTGGAAAACTAAATGGGTTTGAAATATTCTAGAATTTGGTGTGTTATTAGAGTTATTGATTACTAGTTTTCTGGTAAAATCTGTTAAGGTTTGGAAATCACTTGATAGGTTAATCCGAATAAAAACAGTTTTGAATAGTTTACAAAATGGTCACTAAATATTGTATCGTCTAATCAGATAGGTAAATGACCTCCGTTAGTAATGAAATTTCACAGGCTAATAATTAGTAAGTTTAATTTTAGTATGATAACCTGAATTTCAGCTAAGGACCCTTAATTTTAGTACGATAACCTGAATTTCAGTATAATATGCGTGATACGAATAACAGAACAAATACATGGAGATACATAATCATCATAAACTTAACGCACATATACATGTAAACATAAAATACAAAGCATATACGAGGGACATATGATAAAGCAAAAGGCTACATCAACATACACGATTATAATAAACGAAGATGAATATTTACATGGAAACATGACTAAAATGCAAAGAAATAAACATCAGTAGCAGAAATTAAAGGACAATAATATGCAATTTAGGGACGAAAACACAAACAGGACCGAACTTGAAAGGACAAAAACTGTAATTGGACCAAGGGGCAGACCCAAAGTGAAAAATCCAAAAACACGGGATGGTTAAAGGGATAATTTTACCATTTAAAAACTGATTCGATGTAATTTAGGTATTGGATTGCAAGATTTTGAAACATAAGGGGGACTGGAACTGTAAATATACCATGCGGCGAGACAGAAACGAAAATATTGAAAACGCGGGGGGATTTATTACAGAATTTCCCCATTTTACGAAATAATAACGCTTATAAAAACCCCATTTTTTGGCCGGACTCAAACTTTTCCCATTTTCGTTCATTTTTCAGTTTTTATAACACGAATCCGAACTTAGATTTGGAGAAAAAGCCCCTATCCATCCTAGATCTAAGAAATACGAAACGAAAACCCCCTTTTTTTGTATTCAACCCAAAACAAAACCAAAAGGGCCTCCCACTCCTTTCAGTTCACCATATTCGGCCTGGGAAGGCCGAAGAGGCTTGTTACTGGTAAAGGGAAGATCCACAGACGACGATGGTAATGACTCTAAACCTCTTTTTTTTTATTTACTACGTATATTTTTGTATGCATGCAACGAGGTAAGAAAAGAGAAGAGTATTACCACTGAAGACTTTTTTTTTTGTATTTCTTTTCGATTACAACTTGGCTGCCTTACAAATTGTTTGTTTCATACATATATGCCTGTCTTTTGGTTTGGTAACAAGTAATATAATATCTATTTTTAGATCTGGACTGATACTGACATAATCTTTCTTTTCTTGTGTTCTGATATGTCTGAACGGGGTAGTTGGAGACCGGCATGGTGGAAGCATGGTGGCGGTGTAGGGGTTGTCTTCAGCCAGAGGCGTTCTCGGCCGTTGGATCAGATCTGATCTAACCGTCGGGCTGGCTTGAAGGACGAACGGCCCAGATAAAACCTCGATCGGTGAAACGGCTCCAGATCGTGACACGTGGGGCTCAGCAGTCGAAGAGTTATAGCGCGTGGGACTCACACACGCGTGGGATATCGAAGAGTCCGCGCGTGGCACTCGAACCGTCCAGACGTGTAGTGCACGCGGCTGGCTAGATATTTTATGCCTGCTTGATCGTGGCCTTTGGATCAGATCTTGATCCAACGGCCCATAGTTATCTGCAAATAAATAATTAGATTTAAATAGGGTCTTGGGTTTGGGCCAACCGGGCCTTGTAATAATATTAATAACTTCAGACTTGTAATGGACTGGCAATTTATTTATTTGGGTTTAACATGTTTTTGGATTTCATTTTATATTAGCCCAATAATATAAATATAGTTATAACAACAATTAGTAATAATAATATACATACGATAATACATACATATGTACCTATGCAAACATTAATTAATATAACATACTAGTATATATACATATATAATCATACACATAATTAACATAACATCTATACACATTATCCGTAAAAACAAATACGCTCGTACTAAATATAGATACATGCGTGACACATACACCGTATTACTTATTAATACGTATACATATACATGCACACACTACACACTTTACATATATTAGTAACACTCATGCACATAATAAACATATAGCATAATATAATACAATGTATACATGCAACGCTAATATACTAATAATTATACTAATATGTATTTACAGACCAGATAAAAATGAGTGATTACAGTTGCCCCTCTTTGCTTGTTCTCCTGGAATGAGAACAAAGCAAAGATTCATAAGCACTCATTTTTATCAGACTTCCCTGTTTGTAGCTTTGGAACCACGTGTTCTTCTGGAACTCTTCGCTCTTCCTTAGCTGAATCTTCAGGCTCGTAAGTTCTTCCTATATAGAGCTTCGTCACCTTCCGATCTTGGAGCTACAGGCTCTTCCTATATAGAACCCTTCGCTCTGAAGCCTCGAGTTATGAGTCCCTCCTATATGGAACTTTTCACTTCGAGACAGTAAAGCTTGGAGTCCTTCCTATATAGAACTCTTCGCCTTCAATGCTGGTTTCTCCTATATAAAACCTTTTGCGTCGCTGATGGATTCTTCCGACTGGGAGTTCCTCCTCTATAGAACTGCTAGTCTTCAAACCCTGGAGCTGTCAGTCCTTCCTATATAGAACTTTTAGCTTCTGAAATCTCAGAGCTACAGGTTCTTCCTATATAGAACTTTTCACTCTAAGACAGTAAAGCTCGGAGCCCTTCCTATATAGAACTCTTTGCTTTCGACACAATAGGTTTTCCCTATATAAAACCATGTGTATCATGGGTGAATTCCTTCGAATGGGAGTTCTTCCTATATAGAACTGCTAGTCTTCACCCTGGAGCCGTCGGTCCTTCCTATATAGAACTTTTGGCTTCTGAAATCTTGGAGCTACGAATTCTTCCTATATAGAATCTTTTACTCTAAGATAGTGAAGCTCGGAGCCCTTCCTATATAAGACTCTTCGCTTTCCACACAATAGGTTTTCCCTATATAAAACCTTGTGTATCATGGGTGAATTCCTTCGACTGAGAGTTCTTCCTATATAGAACTGCTAGTCTTCACCCTAGAGCTGTAAGTCCTTCCTATATAGAACTTTCCGCTTCTGAAGCCTCAGAGCAGCGGATTCTTCCTATATAGAACCTCTCTCTGTAGGCGCTTGGAAACATATGCCTTTTGTATGTAGAACCACTGTCCTCACATTTGGAATTCACACCACGATGGCCACCGATGTCTCTTTGAATCCACAGATACCTGTCTAAGATAAAACAAAATGCTATGACATATGAATTGACATGCTCCTAATCCTAGTGATGTCTGACTATTCATGATGCATGAGTGTCAATATCGTGGTGGGCTTGTTTTGGTCCTTATTCGATCTCGTTGTTTACTTTCTCCTTTTTCACGGGCGTCGATCCCCACTTCACTGTCAGGTTCAACCATTCCAACCTTTCTTTTTCTCCATTTACGACTTGGAATTCTAATGTGCCCTTTCGGGTTTTTGCTTTAGAGAATTTTTTTAGGGGTGCCCTTCTGGGTTTTCACCCAAGATATCTCTCTTGTTATCTCGCATGCTTTCCTTGAATAGACAGGACGTACGCCATTGGTTGTCCTATCTGGTTGTTTGAAGTTCTCCGTCTTTCCTATCAACAGCCGTTATGTAGGGAGCTAGAGGGCGAAGTTAACATCATTTTCTTTAATCACCTGCATTTTTAAGGTTAGATCACAGTAATGCTCAGAAATCTCTTGTTTTACCATAAGCCTATGTTAGCTTATTTGCCTGAAATTAACAAAAAGGCAAGGAATGGATGCTCAAAAACACGATTTTATTACGATTAAGGGCTTGGGATATCTTAAAAGAGGTATGACACACATGAGAAAGAAGAAAAGTTAAGTATGAAATACAAGATCCCTCATTATCTTCGATATGAATGATACATGATCCTGTCAACCGGTGTATAATTTTCTGCCTGAAGCTTCCTCTTCATGATGTTCATGGGGATACCCTTCTCTTCGGATATTCAACTTTTCAATTTACCCGAGCCGCCCTTTACGGGTTTTCAACTCGGGTCCTCCCTCTGCTTCAAGACGCCCTATTTCGTGTTTTCACCCTGAGCTCTCCATTTTTGTTCTTTCCTTCTTTTTTATTTCTTTTCTTTTTTTTCAAAGATAGTATTTCTTAACAGCATCAGAATTTACAGGATTTTTCAGCTCATCTCCATCCATTTCTGTTAGGATTAGGGCTCCTCCTGAGAAGGCCTTTTTTACGACGTACGACCCTTCCCAGTTGGGCATCCACTTTCCTCGAGAATCTTTCTGAATCGGGAGGATTTTCTTGAGCACCAGATCCCCTTCTTTGAATTCTCTTGGGCGCACCTTTTTGTTGTAGGCCTGCATCATCCAGTTTTGGTACATCTGACCATGACAAATGGCCTTTAGTCTCTTTTCATCAATGAGATTTAGCTGCTCGAGTCTGGCCTGCACCCATTCGGCTTCTTCCAATTTTACTTCATTTAAGACTCGGAGAGACGAAATCTCTACCTCGATGGGGACTACTACTTCGGTACCCTACACCAAGGAGTAAGGTGTTGCCCCCGTTGATGTGCGAACGGACGCCCTATAGGCGAAAAGGGCAAATGGCAACTTCTCATGCCAATCCCTATAGGTATCCGTCGTCTTTGCTATGATCTTCTTTATGTTCTTGTTTGCTGCTTCCACTGCTTCATTCATTTTAGGATGATAGACTGTGGAATTATGGTGTGTTATCTTGAATTGAGTGCACAAGTCCGTCATCATTTTGTTATTCAGATTGGAAGCGTTGTCGGTGATGACCCTTTCTGGCAATCCGTATCGACAAATAATCTCCTTCTTTAAGAACTTACATACTGTAGCCCTTGTGATGTTGGCGTAAGACGCTGCCTCTACCCATTTAGTGAAATAGTCTATGGCGACCAAAATGAAACGGTGTCCATTGGAAGCTTTCGGATGGATCTGCCCGATGACGTCCATGCCCCACGCCGCGAAAGGCTACGGAGAATTCGTGGTGTGTAAAGGCAATGGGGGGGCGTGAATTTTGTCAGCGTAGATTTGGCATTTGTGGCATTTCCTGGCGTAATCGATGCAATCTCCCTCCATGGTCAACCAGAAATAACCGTATCTCATAATTTTTTGGACTATAGACAGCCCATTGGCGTGCGTTCCACAGAGCCCGTCATGTACTTCAGCTAAAATCTCCTTCGCCTCCCGGGCATCCACACATCTCAGCAATGTCTGATCATGACTTCTCCTATATAGGATCTCCCCATCTAGGACATATCTTGTTGCCATTTTTCTGAGTGTTTTTCTGTCATTGTCGTTTGCCCCTTCTGGATACTTTCGAAGCTTGACATATTGCAAGATGTCATAGTACCATGGGTTTCCATCAATCTCTTCCTGTACATTACAACAATGAGCAGGCCTTTCAAACGTTCGCATCTCAATGGGCTTCATTTCTGCCCCGGTGTTTGTTTTAAACATAGATGCCAAGGTTGCCAAGGCGTCTGCCATCTGATTTTCTTCTCGGGGCAGGTAATTGAAGCTGACCTTTTCGAACTCTTTGGTGAGCTCTTGAATCAATTCATAATATTTGACCAACTTCGGGTCTCTGGTTTCCCATTCCCCGCGCAATTGGTAAATTACTAAGGATGAATCTCTGAATACTCGAAGTTCCTTAACCTTTCTCTCAATAGCTGAGTTCAGTACCATAACGCAAGCTTCGTATTCAGCTATATTGTTAGTACAGAAGAATTCCAATCTGCTGGTGAAAGGATAAGAGACGTCCTTAAGAGAAATTAACACTGCTCCTATCCCATGTCCGAGGGCGTTAGAGGCTCCATCGAAGTAAAGCTTCCGTGATTTATCATCTGAAACCTCTTCCTCGGTTGTAATGCACATCAAGTCTTCATCTGGGAAATTAAATTCAATGCCTCATAGTCGTCCGAAGCACGACTAGCTAGGAAATCTGCTACGGTACTCCCCTTTACGGCTTTCTGGTTAACGTATACAATATCGAATTTGGATAAGAGCATCTGCCATCGGGCCATCCTTCCTGTTAGCGCTGGCGCTTCCATTAAGAACTTCAATGGGTCTAGCTTGGATATCAACCAAGTAGTATGGTACAACATATACTGTCTAAGCCACTTGGTAGCCCAAACTAGAGCACAACACAGCTTCTACACTGGCGAGTATCGTGTTTCGCAATCATTGAATTTCCTGCTTAGGTAATAGATGGCTTGCTCCCTTTTTCTTGACTCATCGTGTTGCCCCAATACGCATCCCATTGAATTCTCAAAAACTGTCAGGTAGAGAATTAATGGTCGATCTAGTACTGGTGCGACTAAAATTGGAGCATTTGTCAGGTACTTTTTGATCTTTTCTAGGGCTCTTTGACATTCCTCATCCCACACACCAGGATTATTCTTTCTAAAAAGTCTGAAGACCGAGTCACATCGGTCGGTTAATTGGGAAATGAAACGAGAGATATAATTCAACCTCCCCAAGAAACCGTGAACTTCCTTCTGAGTGTGGGGTGGTGAGAGATCCTGGATGGCTTTCACTTTATCTGGATCAATCTCAATCCCTCTTCTGCTTACCACGAACCCTAGGAGTTTTCCAGAAGTAACGGCGAAGGTACACTTGGCAAGATTGAGCCTCAGCTGGTACTTTCGTAGTCTTTGGAATAGTTTTCTCAAGTTCTGTAGGTGCTCTTCCTCTGTTCGAGATTTGGCAATCATGTCGTCCACATATACTTCTATTTCTTTGTGCATCAGGTCATGGAAAAGAGTCACCATTGCTCTTTGGTATGTTGCCCCTGCGTTCTTTAGCCCAAACGGCATCACTCGATAACAAAAAGTGCCCCACATGGTTATGAACGTAGTTTTCCCCATGTCGTTAGGGTCCATCTTTATCTGGTTGTACCCTGAGAAGCCGTCCATGAATGAAAACCATGAGTGTTTTGCAGCGTTGTCAACCAGCGTGTCAATATGTGGTAAGGGGAAGTTGTCTTTTGGGCTAGCTTGGTTTAGATCCCTATAATCTACACGCATACGAACTTTCCCGTCTTTCTTTGGTACCGGTACAATGTTTGCAACCCATTCGGGGTATTTGGCTACCTCCAAGAACCCAGCATCAAACTGTTTTTTTACTTCCTCTCGGATCTTTAACAACATATCTGGTCTCATTCTCCAAATTTTTTGCTGTATTGGTTTGCACTTCGATTTTGTTGGCAATTTGTGCACCACTATGTCGGTATTCAACCCTGGCATATCTTGATAAGTCCAGGCGAAGACATCCTTGAATTCCTGAAGTAGGGTTATCAGTTCGTGCTTGGTTTTTGAGGAAATTGTCGTTCCTGCTTTTATTTCTTTTCTCTCTTCTTCAGTCCCCAAGTTTACAACTTTTGTTTCTTCTTGGTGGGGCATGATCTACCTTTCTTCATTGGCCACCATTCTCTTTAACTCTTCCGGGACCTCACCTTCTATCTCATCAGATCCTTCCTCAATTCCCTCTGAGACCTTAGGGCATTCAAAATTCACTCCAGGATTGGATCCAGTATCATTCATATCGTCAATCATGAGCGACCTGCATTAAATGAGAATGAATTGTATTGGGAAGGAGACGGTTTTATATGAATGGAATGAACATGAAGAATGCATGAATGAAATAAATGAAACTTTGGTCATTTAGGAAAGTGGGGATATTTTCATTTCAATCAAAAAGTTAACATAGGTGCCCCATACAAGAGATCCCCATTGTTTACGGGCAAAAAAAAAAGGTTGATTCGGAGCATTACTCTGATCTATTCCTAAAAACCACAGGTAGATCAATGCAGCTCCAGTTATCGAGTGTTTCCCCGGGACGGCAGGGGCGGATGTTGGTCAACATTTTGCTGCCTCGGTCTTTTCCAGCTATCATGTTGATGTACATCCCTTCAAATGATTCATTGAGTATCTCCTCCTGGTTGAGTACGTCATTTTCCTTCATTGCCTCTTCAACCTCTTGACCTGGATGATAGAATCCTCCGGAGACAAAAGTGGTTTTTAAACTAGAAAATGACATTGGTCTCCACGGAATGTCTTCTCCTTTAAATCTGGCTTTTCTTTGCTCTTCCTTTCTCTTGTATTCCTCTTTTCTCTGTTGGACACTTGGTTGGTAACCCAGCCCAAAACGATCCTTCTTGGTTACCATATTTTTGGCTCTTAGGTTTCCTTGTAATTTCTTTCCCAACCCCTTTCCTACTTTGGCTCCTCGGCCCAAAGTTTCTGCGACGATCATCTTGGTACAATTAGATAACCTGGGGTAGGGGATCCGACTTCCCTCCGAAACGAACGTGGCATTCACTAGCTCTAATGCTCGGAACGAGCATTCTGCAGCATCTTCATCATTTTGAATATAGGGGGCGTCTGATGTCACAGAAGTAACAATTTCCTGCTCTGCCTCTACTGTGACCAATTTACCTTCGACTACAAATTTTAATTTCTGATTTAACGATGAGGGGACAACTCCTGCGGAGTGGATCCATGGTCTTCCCAATAAGCAGCTGTAAGATGGTTTTATGTCCATCACCACAAAATCGATCACATATTCAGTCGGTCTGATCAGTAGGGGCACCTCAATTTTCCCCATTGTTCCTCTTTGCGTACCATCAAAGGCTCTTACTGAATTGTGGCAAGGCTTTAGGTGAGAACCATCTATTGGTAGTTTTTGCAGGGTCACCATAGGCAAGACTTTCAATGTTGACCCGTTGTCAATCAGTACGCCAGGTACTACATACCCTTTGCAGTGGGTTGTGATGTTAAGGGCTTTGGTGGACCCCATTCCTCCCTCAGGGATCTCATCATCACTGAACGTTATATGATTATAGGCAGTGATATGCCCCACTATCCTGTCCAGATTTGTCACAGAAATATCCTGGGGGACAAAAGTTTGATTTAGTACTTTTAATAGCGTCTCTCGGTGCTTTTCTGAACTCAAGAGTAATTCCAGTACGTTGTACTCGCTATGTCTCAAGAACTTCAGAAATTCTTTGGCTTGGGCCTCAGTTACCGGCTCATTCACCTTTGGGGGAGGTTCTTCTCCAAATATCTGCGTGGCTAACTGCTGTATTCTTCCCCTTATCTTTTTCAGCTACTTTCAAAGCCTCGGAGGAATAACATCTGCCGCTCCTTGTGAAATCGCCTGCCTCACCAACGTTTACATCGTTTTGGCTTTGTTGGTCTTTTAGCGTAGGCTCTTTTATCTGACCGTATTCTAGTTTTTCTGGCGTGGTCACATTTATAGCATAATTCCAGGGGGTTTGCCGCATATCTTTGAATAGGAATGGGGATGGTGCTAAAATGATGATCCTGGGACTTATCTTGCTGGTTTCTCCTTGGGAGGCACCTGCATTCCCTGGCCTGGGAGAGATGATAAAAGGTCTATCCTTCCCGTATTTAGATTTGGGGCTATCCGTCATGTGTACGCCTGACCCCTTCTTCCTCATGGGCTCCTCGAAGAATTCTATTTGTTTTTCATTCATTAATTGTTGTACCAATCTCTTGAACTCATCGCACTCTTAGATATCATGTCCTTCAGTCTGGTGGAATTCGCAATACACTCCACATCCCTTTTGCCTTGTTATCATGCCTTTGTCGATCACACGGGCCATGCATAACTGTTGAAATACCCACCGTAAAGGAGATTTGATTTCTGACACATCATCCTTAATCCTCCTGGTAAAGTATTCTTCAATAACATTTACTCCTCTGTTCCCATGATTAGGTAGCGGGTTAGTAGCTACACTTGGTTATTCAAACTTCAATATCCTAGAATCGATTAAATTTTGCACAAGTTTTTTGAAGGCAAGGCAGTTCTCAGTGGGATGTCCAGGGGTACCGCCATGATAGTCGCAATGTGCGTTCGGATTATACCAAGAAGGGAAGGGCGGATTGACAAGAGTAACGATGTATGGACGGACCAGGTCTACTTCATACAACTGGGAATAAAGTTCTAATTACGAAACAGGTAGGGAAGTGAAAGTTCTCCTCTCTTTCTCTTTTCTGGAGATTCTCTCCTCTCTTTGATTCGAGTTTTGTGTTTTTCCCACAGGTGCTTGTGGCTGTGAGACTGTGAAGTTCTTCGGGGTGGTATAAGTGCTAGTGGCATTTACTTCATTACTCTTGCTATATTTCCGAGACCCTTCCCCGCCATCAATTCTACCACTCTTAATTGCCAATTCAAGGGACTCCCCAGTCCTGATTAAGTCAGTAAAACACTGCGTTGTGTTATTAATGAGGCGATCAAAGAGTGCCCCTTTCAGAGTATTAACAAATAACGGCGTAATTTCATGTTCCGGGAGGGGTGGCTGAATTTGGGCTGCCACTTCCCGCCACCTTTGGGCATATTGCCGCATGCTTTCGTTGGACTTCTGCCCCATATTTTCCAACATAATTCTACTGGGGGTCATATCTGTTACATGCTTATATTGCTCAGTAAATGCTCTTGACAGATCTTTCCATGTCTTCACATTTGCCTTGCTCAGCTGGGTGTACCACCGTAATGCCGCTCCAGTTAGGCTGTCCTGGAAACAATGGATCAGTAGTTTTTCGTCCTTAAGGTAGGCCGCCATTTTTCGACAGTACACTGTTATGTGTGCGGAAGGACATGTGGTTCCATCGTATTTGTCGAACTCTGGCGTTTTAAATTTCGGCGGTAGGACAAGATCGGACACCAGACTTAAGTCACTAGCGTCATTTCCTGATTCTTCTATAGATTGTAACGTTTTAAATTTTTCCTCCATGAGGCGAAACCTCTCCTCCCACTTTTTCTCTACCTCGATCCTGATCCTTTCAACCATGTTCAGGTCCGGCACCTCTTCTTCATAGAGTGCTTCAGCGTCGAGGGGTTGAGTTTCAGGTACCCCTATTTGAAAACTAGATGACATTCCTGCAGGGTCGATATACACCTTTCTAGCCGGGTTTGGTGAAATTGGTTGAACCTTGTAGTGAACTGGGGTATCCTCTGGTTCTTGAATGGTTTCTCTTTCCACTCTTTTTCCAAGACTCTTGGCCAACAATACGGTTATGTCGGATACTATAGATGCTTGCGACTGCGCAATCTGGTCGCTGAGGCTTCTTTGAGTCTATTCAAGCCTAGCCTCGAGCTCTTTTTGTCCCTTTT
This sequence comes from Hibiscus mutabilis, assembly GCA_019671005.1. NCBI lineage: Eukaryota > Viridiplantae > Streptophyta > Magnoliopsida > Malvales > Malvaceae > Hibiscus > Hibiscus mutabilis. Next base: position 38,696,191 of record CM033721.1, read on the forward strand.
CTAGACTGATTATCCTGTCTTCCATGAGCTTGCTTTGTAATCGGGTAAGGTATGGGTGATGAATGATTGCGGGTTAACTACACACAACGCCACAATATTCATAATGTTAATATGGTTGCAAGAAAATAAATGCATGTATAATGATGCGAATGTCATGATGCAATGCAAGAATGTATGCAGATAAGGTACTGATTCCGCTAGTAATCACCCTTTTGAACTACTTCTACGGGAATTAAAGGGTCTAGATTACAACAGAGTTCGTATTACAAATTAAAGATCCCTAATACAAAAGACCTAATTACAACACAGAGTCCTAAAGATAAGCTCTAGCTCTATCTCCTAATCTTCCAATTGCTTGGAGCAACTTGATGAACCTGGGAGCTTCTTCCATTTCTGGGACTATGAAAGGTCGGAGTGTTTCAGCCTTGATGGCCAAATCATTCACATGCCTGGCGACTCGCTGTATGTCCACCATCAGGTTTGCGTAATATTGGTCCCTATCCTGTACCATCTGGGCAGCGTCACGCAATCTCTTTTGCCAATAGGTGTCCCCTCCTGCTGCAGCCTCCTCGAACACACTAATTCTTTCCTTGTAATCCTCAACAGTTGCTTCGAGGGACTTAATTCGTGCTCGTAACACGCCCACTTCGCGCTCTCTTTCTTGTAGCTCAGTGAAGCTATTTCTCTGGCAGTACATTCGAAGGGAGTGTTCAACTTCCGCCACCTTTCCTTTTAATTCGCCATTCTGACTTTGGCTTTGCTCCAGACTTTGAATAGTGTCATCGTACAGTTTTTGCATCTCTAACAGTCTATTCCGGCTACTCATGGATTTTCTTTTCCATACAGCGACGCTTTCTCTCTCATGATGGACAGCTTGTTTTCCCTTGCTGATTTCTTGCCTGAATCTTACCTTTTCTTGATCAATGGCCTTCTTGAAGGACCGTTTTTCTTCCTCCATAGCCAACCAGCAGCTTTCTATCTCTTTCTCGATCACTCTCTTACTGATTTCTCGTTCTTCTTCCACCTAACGGATGCCATTCATTCTTTCTCTTTCCACAGCTATGAATTGACTCCGGCCAGCCTCTGTATTTTTGCTTGTAGTAGAAGAGCATCTTTTTGATAAAGAGCATTCTTATCGCTCAAATCTGCATTTAATTTCTTCAACTGCCTAATGACCCCGTCCCGCTCGTCAACCTCTAAGCTTGCCTTATAGAGCTCGCTCGCATGCTGGGTCTGTTGGATGTCCATTTTCCTTTTAATTTCTTCGAGTTCATTCCGTAAGATGTCACTGCTGGTCCTTGATCAGATTTAGGAACCACATTATTAACCTTCAAATGTCTCCAAAGATCGTAGTCTGGGGTAGTCATGTGCTCGGTATCTTCTTCCACCCTGATCCGGTAACAATGCTCCTAGGCCCTCATGATGGTCTAAATTTTTCCTTTGAACTCCCCTTTGAAAAGAAATTCAGTTTGGCTTAACCCGGCGGTATTGGGAATGAACTGTCGTGATCCGAACTGTCGAGAACTAAAATCAGAGCACAGGCGATCCCTCCGTGCAATCCCAACATCATCAGCCTGTTGAAATCTCCACAACTATATAGAAAATAATTAACTTTACTGAGCCATGGGACCCTCCATGCTATGTCTTCGTCTTGAATGTTCTTGAAGAAACTAGTCCACATTTTTGTTTTCAAATCCTCTCGCCATTCCTTTGCTAAGTACTCCCGTAAAGGCGAAAAACCTTGGAAGGATATCCCCGGCAGGACCCTCGTCGGTGTCTTCCACATGTGACTCTGAATCCATACTTGTAACAGTTGTGCACTTCCTCGAAAACGTCCTTCTTCATGTTTCCGGCTAGAATTTAAGAAAATGAAAGTCTCGATCAAGATTGCTGGTACTGGGTTTGCTTTCCATTTTACCCGCTCAAACAAGTCCAGAATGGCTATGTCAATGTTCCCGAGTACTCTTGGAAAGATCACCAAGCAATATATTCCTAAGGCGAATAGGTCCATTTTCTTTGCCTCGTCTGGATGTGTTGGTATGATGTCCCGAATACTTTCCCATGCAAACACTGTATTGTCTCCTTGGATCTGAAGCAGGCCATTAACCCAATCGTCACTCATTCATCAAAGGTTTTGAGCTTCGCAGTGTAATTCTGATTCCTCGGAGGCTTCGCGTAGATCCAATCTTCCTGAATGTTCTTCTGGTTAAGTAAAGCAATGTATTCTTCTACTGTAGGCATCATGTCCTGCCCATTGAAGGTGAAGCAGCAAAAAGCCGGATTCCAGAACTGGACTATAGCTTGGAGCAGGGGCTGGTTAACCCGAACATATAACAGCTGTGCAATGTCGCCATAGCTATCGCAGAACAAGTCTTGTAGTCTTCGGTCCCATCTTTCCCAAATGCTTTGAAGATCCCATAAGTTGTTCTGTTGGAGACTCACATAGGTGTACCCTGCTATTACGCGTTCGTTCGGCGAACTGTCCCCTTGGGTTTTCTGGTTGACCTCTAACCAATGTCTGACTGACAAATTAAGCTCTTCTTTCCTAAGACACCTTTTTTCCATGGTGAAAGACTTTCTGATCGGGCAAACTACTTGATCCAGTACCTTTATGTGATGCAAATGTATGATGTATGAAAAAAACAAAAGCGAAAAGAAAACAAGTCAGTACTAGATAAAATTAATAAATATATAAATAAAAGGGCAAAATTAAACAGAATAAACACACAAAACAACCCTATTTATCCCGTCTAAAACCTAAGGTTATCCGCATGGCTCTAAATGGGTAGGTTTCTATGTATTCTCTACATGCATTCTTGGTTCTAGGAGGTACCCGAATTGTCCTTGTTGTCCTCTACTAAGAGTAGCAAGGCCCCCGATAATCACCCATTATAGGCTCCTTTCATCCGGGTTCAATTCAGGGGAACCCATTCGCTTATGCTCGTACAAAGGAACGATATCCTTACGAAAGCATAAGGTACTCGAGCCCTGAAGGTACTTGCTAGGCCCATACGGGAGAACGATATCCCCACGAAAGCATTAACGTTTTCCCCCCACTTAAAAAACGGGTTTATATGTCATATTTTAAATGCGTTAAAATAAACGCGCAATTATAACCGAATGTTAATTTAATACTCACTTTAACCCGGAATTTCTAATATTAATAAAGCGATAATTATTTTAAAAAGCTTGACTCTCTTCTTGTTTTTGAAAAACAAAAAATTGTCCCCAGCGGAGTCGCCATCTGTAGCGATGTCTTCTTCCTCGCTAAAAATGTGGATTTCGAGGTGTTTGTGATTTTTCGGACATAAAATATTTATTCCATGGGGGTTTTAAAAACCGCATTTTATTTAAAAATTGGAGTCGCCACCGGCCACTTAGGTAGGCCGGACACCATAAAACCAGAGATTCAAAAAAACTTCGAGTTCGAGAGTCGGTTACGGATGGGGAAGGATTAGCACCCCCACACTGCCCAAAATTGGTACTTTAATAATTACCGCTTTATTAATATTAAATTTTTCGGATTAAAGTGATGATTAATTTAAAATTCAGGTATGATTGCGAATAAATTTTAAGGGCCCCGTTATCCGAGAGTAAACGTCCAACCACTATCACTACGCCTAATACTGGCCCCGTTTACGCTCGGATAAAAGGGCACCGCATTGACAATTTATATATCTCATTATGCAAACTTAGCGAGAAAAATATAAAACATGGCAAATAATTTAAAGATAGTAAATATTCACATAATGAACTATTAACAGAACTTAAATAAAATACTAATCTAAAACATACATACATACAAATTATCCTCATCATGACTAAAAATGAACCTAACATGTCATAATTACAAGACATGGATCACAAGCACATATTACAAAGATGCACATATTACAATAAAACATATTATAACATACGTAAAATATAGCATTATACATGACCAAGAAACTATGCTGAAACATAGCCTAAGAGCCAAGAAAAACATGCAGTACATACCGAAAATATAAAATAGATCGTGCTCGAGTCAATTCAAATATCAGTATAATATGCGTGATACGAATAACAGAACAAATACATGGAGATACATAATCATCATAAACTTAACGCACATATACATGTAAACATAAAATACAAAGCATATACGAGGGACATATGATAAAGCAAAAGGCTACATCAACATACACGATTATAATAAACGAAGATGAATATTTACATGGAAACAGGACTAAAATGCAAAGAAATAAAAATTAGTAGCAGAAATTAAAGGAAAATAATATGCAATTTAGGGACGAAAATGCAAACAGGACCGAACTTGAAAGGATTGAAACTGTAATTGGACCAAGGGGCAGACCCGAAGTGAAAAATCCAAAAATGTGGGATGGTTAAAGGGGTAATTTTACCATTTAAAAATTGATTCGATGTAATTTAGGGACTGGAACTGTAAATATACCATGCGGCGAGACAAAAACGAAAATATTGAAAACGCGGGGGGGATTTATTACAGAATTTCCCCATTTTACGAAATAATAACGCTTATAAAACCCCCTTTTTTTGGTCGGACTCAAACTTTTCCCATTTTCGTTCATTTTTCAGTTTTTATAACAAGTTTCTCTCTCGTTTTCTCTCAACTATCCTTTGATGAACCCAGAAACCGATGGCCGACCGCCGTCTTCTCCGCCGCTAGCCGGCGCCAGCAAGCCCAAAAGAACACACCAAAATGAACCTTGCTTTACCCTCAACACGAATCCGAACTTAGATTTGGAGAAAAAGCCCCTATCCGTCCTAGATCTAAGAAATACGAAACGAAAAACCCCTTTTTTGTATTCAACCCAAAACAAAACCAAAAGGGCCTCCCACTACTTTCAGTTCACCATATTCGGCCTGGGAAGGCCGAAGAGGCTTGTTACTGGTAAAGGGGAGATCCACAGACGACGATGGTAACGACTCTAAACCTCTTTTTTTTTATTTACTACGTATATTTTTGTATGCATGCAACGAGGTAAGAAAAGAGAAGAGTATTACCACTAAAGACTGGTTTTTTTGTATTTCTTTTCGATTACAACTTGGCTGCCTTACAAATTGTTTGTTTCATACATATATGCCTGTCTTTTGGTTTGGTAAGAAGTAATATAATATTTATTTTCAGATCTGGACTGATACTGACATAATCTTTCTTTTCTTGTGTTCTGATATGTCTGAACGCGGTGGTTGGAGACAGGCATGGTGGAAGCATGGTGGCAGTGTGGGGGTTGTCTTCAGCCAGAGGCGTTCTCGGCCGTTGGATCAGATCTGATCTAAAGGTCGGGCTGGCTTGAAGGACGAACGGCCCAGATGAAACCTCGATCGGTGAAATGGCTCCAGATCGTGACATGTGGGGCTCAGCAGTCGAGGAGTTATAGCGCGTGGGACTCACGCATGCGTGGGATATCGAAGAGTCCGCGCATGGACCGCACGCGCGCGTGGCACTCAAACCGTCCAGACGTGTAGTGCACGCGGCTGGCTAAATATTTTATCCATGCTTGATCATGGCCGTTGGATCAGATCTTGATCCAACGGCCCATAGTTATCTGCACAAAAATAATTAGATTTAAATAGGGTCTTGTGTTTGGGCCAACCGGGCCTTGTAATAATATTAATAACTTCAGACTTGTAATGGACTTGGACTGGCAATTTATTCATTTGGGTTTAACATGTTTTTGGATTTCATTTTATATTAGCCCAATAATATAAATATAGTTATAACAACAATTAGTAATAATAATATACATACTATAATACGTACATATGTACCTATGCAAACATTAATTAATATAACATACTAGTATATATACATATATAATCATACACATAATTAACATAACATATATGCACATTATCCGTAAAAACAGATACGCTCGTACTAAATATAGATACATGCGTGACACATACACCGTATTACTTATTAATACGTATACATACATAGTTTATAATATACATGCACATACTACACACTTTACATATATTAGCAACACTCATGCACATAATAAACATATAGCATAATATAATACAATGTATACATGCAACTCTAATATACTAATAATTATACTAATATGTATTTACAGACCAGATAAAAATGAGTGATTACACTTATCTGGGCTCCTCCTCAACTCATGGGGGACAATTTGAGGCCTGAAATCCAACCCGAGCGTGTGGGACAGAACGACCCACCTCACTCTGCACCAATGCCACCCGCTCAGCAAGCGTATCTGATGTCCATGGCAGACATGATTAAACAAGTGGTGGTGTCTCTCCCACAAGAACCACCTCCCCCACCTGTTGAGGCTTCTCTGTCTACTTCGAGAGCCCCTGTTGACAAGCTCAAGAAATATCCTGTCTATACATTCACCGACCAATACCTGGATAATCCTGAGACTGCGGAATACTGGTTGGAGAATACACTGAAAGTGCTAACTAAACAAATGAAGTGCCTGGAGGAGCACAAACTAGAGTGTGCTCTGGCCTTGATTTCTGAGGAAGTCCAGAGCTGGTGGGACACGGTGACACTTACAGCGCCCGAGCATAGGATTACGTGGAACTTCTTCCTTCAAGAGTTCCGCAAAAGTATATTAGTGATCATTACCTTGCTGAAAGGCGTAAGAAGTTCCTCTATCTACAACAAAGGGGAAGACTCGTGGAGCAGTACATACACAATTTCTGTAAGTACTCGAGGTATGGTGCGGAGATCATACGTATAGTAAAGGAGAAGTGCAGAATGTTCATCGATGGCCTTTGTGATGAACTACGTCCTCTCTTTACTGTTTTGGAGATAGAGGATTTTCAGACTCTAGTTAACCGAGTGATTGCTACTGAAGCCTCTCAGAATGCATATGAAAGAAGGAAGGGAAACCAAGTCAGAACGGATAAGAGGTTTCGAGATGATTCTAAGCCTCTTACACTACAAAAGAAGGGTAGACAGTGGGATCAGAAGTCTGACACATTCCAGCAGCTACCAAAGATGAGATATATACCACAATCTCAATCTCCGGGGACATCTGTTACTTATACAGCTTCAGTTGATAGTACAGGCAGTTTTGGAAGAAGTTCCCTGATTCCCATATGCAACTTCTGTCAGAAGAGACATCCTAGACAATGTCGGAGACATTTTGGGTCTTGTTATCTTTGTGGCGAATCGGGCCACTTTATCAGGCAATGTCTGCAGAATCCTAACACTCCTACCTCGGTGGCTTCTTAGAACAACCCTAATAATGGAAGATGAGCAAAACAAGTGTAATCTGGATCAGCAGGAAGACCTCACAACACCAACACTCCCTCAGCTGGACGTGATCCTCAAACCTCAGCCCAGATGTATCATGTTCGAGGTCGAGAATAAGAGGATGATCCTGAAGTGATTGCAGGTATGGTAGAATTATGTTCTGATCTTGTTTATGCTTTGATAGATCCAGGCTCTACGCATTCCTTCATTAGTGAACTGTTGATTAAAACGTATGCCCTAGAATCTGTACCCATTGCTTCTGAGATAGTTGTCTCTAACCCACTAGGAGATAGTGTGGTGGTACAGTTTATCTGTAAAGCTTGTCCTCTGAGGATCTAAGGGATCCCATTCCTGACCAATTTGATGGCCTAGCCTTTCTGTGTGTTCGATCTTATCCTAGGCCTTGATTGGTTAGCTGAACATCAAGCATGGGTAGACTGCTCAGAAAAGAAGCTATATCTCTATGAACTCGGCAAGGAAAGCATAACCTTGATGAAAACCAAACCTGAGCCTAGTGAAGCTATCATGTATGCTACGGAGTCTAAAGAGGATCCAAAACTCAAAAACATGTCGGTGGTGAAAGAATTCCCGGATGTATTTCCCGATGAACTTCCAGGACTCCCTCCGACCCAAGTAGAATTTGGAATCGAAGTGTAACCGGGGACTACACCAGTCTCTATTACTCTATACAGAATGGCTCTGGTAGAGTTAAAGGAGTTAAAATCTCAAATCCAAGACCTCCAATATAAGGGGTTTATCCGAACGAGTTCCTCACCCTGGGGAGCACCGGTCTTGTTTGTCAAAAAGAAGGATGGATCGATGCGACTATGCATTGACTATCGTCAGTTGAATAAAATCACGATCAAGAACAAGTACCACTTTCAAGGATCAATGACCTCTTTGATCAGTTAAAAGATGCCTTTGTCTTCTCCAAGATAGATCTTCGATCCAGATCCTACCAAATGCTGGTAAAGGAGTCCGATGTTCTGAAGACTACCTTTCGGACTAGATATAGTCACTACAAATTTCTAGTGGTGCTTTTTGGGCTTACAAATGCACCTGTAGCCTTTATGGATCTGATGAATCGTGTATTTTGGCCCTTTCTCAATAAGTTTGTGGTTGTCTTTATAGACGATATTCTGATTTATTCTAAAGACTCTGCTTCTCATGCTCATGAAGAACATCTTTGGGTCGTGCTTCAGACCCTTCGGGGGAAACAACTCTATGTCAAGTTCAGTAAATGTGAATTTTGGCTGTCTGAAGTATCCTTTCTTGGCCATGTAATCTCTTCTACGGGAATTCAAGTGGACCCAAAGAAGATCCAGGCAATTCTTGATTGGATCCCTCTGAAGAATGTGGGAGAAGTTCGTAGTTTTCTAGGCCTTATAGACTACTATCATAGATTCGTTAAGGGATTTTCTTCGATTGCCGCACCCTTGACGAAACTCCTCTACAAGGACACTCATTTTTTGTGGACTGTGGATCAACAAAGAAGTTTCGATCAGCTTAAGAAAGTCCTCACTCATGCCCTATCTTGGTACAACCTGAGTCAGGCAAAGATTTCACCGTGTATAGTGATACGTCCCACCTAGGGTTAGGCTATGTTCTGATGCAAGAAGGCAAAGTCATAGCTTATGTCACACGTCAACTCAAGCCTCATGAGCTAAATTATCCGACTCATGATCTAGAACTCGTAGCAGTTGTGTTCGCTTTAAATATTTGGCAACATTATCTCTATGGTGAGAAGTGTTACCTATACATTGATCACAAAAGCCTGAAGTACCTCCTGACCCAGAAAGAGTTAAATCTTCGTCAGCGCCGATGGATGGAATTGTTGAAAGATTATGATCTAGTTATTGACTACCATCAGGGTAAAGCCAATGTGGTGGCTGATGCTCTTAGCCGAAAACCCACTTCTTCCTTGAAATGCTTGAATGCTCACTTCCGGATAAAGAAGCATGGTAAATTGTTAGCTGAGTTAAGAGTTCATTCGACCATTGTATCACGAATCAGAGTACTCCAAGAAACCGATGAGGAGTTGTGACCTATCATTGCTAAGATCAAAGATAATTTGGATCCCAATTTTGCTATAAATTATGAAGGCTTATTGTGTTTCTGTAATCGCATCTGTGTTCCTGATGATGAAGGTCTTTGGAATCAAATCCTAAGTAAAGCTCATTTCAGTCCCTTCTCTATTTATCCTAGAACTATTAAGATGTATAAAGATCTGAAGGAGATCTATTGGTGGTCTGGTATGAAGAATGAGATAATAGACTACGTGGCAAGGTGTTTGACCTGCCAATGAGTCAAAGCCGAGCACAAGGTGTCTACTGGTCTTCTGCAGCCTATTGAATTGCCAGAATGGAAATGGGAATGCATCACGATGGATTTTGTGAGTGGCCTACCTATAACTCCAAAAACGAATGATGCTATTTGGGTCATTGTGGACCGATTCACCAAGTCACCTCATTTCCTTCTAGTGAGAATGGATTTCAGTCTGCTTAAGCTCGCAGAACTGTACATCCATGAAGTCATTCGTTTGCATGGAATATCGGTATCTATCATCTTCGATCGTGATCTAAGATTCGCATCTCGGTTTTGGAGAACCTTATAAGAGGCTTTGGGATCTAAGGTGAACCTAAGCACTATTTTCCATCCTCAAACCAATGACCAATCTAAAAGGGTTATTCAGATCCTGGAAGATATGCTCCGAGCCTGTGTCATTGACTTTGGGAATACGTGGGAGAAATCCCTACCCTTGGTCGAGTTTGCTTATAACAATAGTTACCAGGCTTCAATTCAAATGGCTCCGTATAAAGCTCTCTATGGAAGGAGGTGTAGAACTCATCTTTGTTGGACTAAGCTCGGTGAAGGCAAGATGCTAAGTCCTGACTTACTTCGGGAAACCAAGAAAGGACAACCATTATCCGTGATCGGCTTAAGACAACCTTCGATCAACACAAGTCCTATGCCGATCTGGGCAGGAGAGATATTCAGTACGAGGTTGGCGATAAGGCCTTCCTCAAAGTATCTCCGTGGAAACAGATTCTTCGTTTCGAAAAGAAAGGAAAGCTAAGTCCTCGCTTCATTGGTCCATCGAGGTGATTGAAAAGGTTGGACCTAGTGCTTATCCATTAGCTCTCCCCGAGGAATTAAGTCAGATTTACAACATCTTCCATGTATCTATGCTACGTAAATATCGGTCAGATCCTTCTCATGTGATTGAACCGAAATCTGTGAAAATCTAATCCAACCTAACATACGAGGAAGAACATGTTCAGATCCTCGCACTAGAAGTTAAACGACTTCGTAACAAGTCTGTGCCCTTAGTCAAGGTCTTGTGGAGAAGCCACTATGTTGAAGAGGCAACGTGGGAGCCCAAGGAGACTATGAAGAAACAGTATCTTCATCTGTTCACCTGAAGCAAAAATTCAAGGACGAATTTTCTTAAGGGGGAGAGTTGTCACACCCCAAAAACTAGTCTAGTCAAGATTAGGTTCTAGCGATCAAATATTTTGTACTAGTTACGTAATATGCTCGATCTTGTACCTAGTTTGAAGCAATAAAGGTTATTCGGGCTAACTGTAACAGTCTATCGTTATTAATAAAAAAATGATGATGACGTTGCATAGGGGGACCCACGGCTAATTCCTTCAATTTGAAGGAAATGGCTGCGAATTCCCCACGTTTAGGGGATGATGCGGCAAGGTGGCAATGTGTCCACTCCAACATACATGGAGATTAGAGAGAAAAATGAAGGAGCCAGCTATTGAATATAAATTGGGGAGGGAGTATGTTGCGCAGAAGACACGACAAAAAGTGAGGAAACAATCGATTCAGTGATAGGGTTGGTAAGCTTGAGTTTTTCCGGTTCGACAAATTCGAATCCTCACTATCAATTTGAGGTTGATAAAGTACAACCGTCATCTCTTCTGAAAGCCAAGGGTGAAGATGCTATTATCCGAGAGTCTAAAAACATCGGGTTGTCGAGGTGAGTGTAGTTGTGTCAAAGGATAGGCTTGGTGCCATCCCATTGCGTTATTTTATGATTTCGTTTGTATTTGTTTAAGGGCTCACGTAGAGCAATCTTGTTGAGTTCGAGTGGCAAATCTGGTAAGTACCTGTATTGCTTTGATATGTGCAAATATGACTATGATATGCTACACGTATGTGATATATGAAAACAATATGAAATGTGACATGATATGGAGCTAAGGCTCGTTTTGATATTTGATATGATATGACTTGAAAAATATAGACTATGTAAACTTGTGTAATTATGGACATTGGATACAATTGGCATGCCATAGGATTATTGAGCTCGGTTAAGTAAGGGAAGACTACGGTCCAGGGCTACGGCCTATATGTGGGGGATATAAGGTCGGCTGTGTAAGGGATATATCTTCGGAGCTACGACTCAAGGGCTACGACCCACTCTCCCTTATATGTATTGGTGTATAGGGGAATCCGTGTATCCAATGGTACCTAATGTGATAAGTGTCTATAAATTGTGCTATGACAATATGAATTATGACATGAATATGTGAATTGTAATATGTGAATATGAAAGCATGAGAATAGGTGTAATAGGCATGAATTGTGTATAGTGTAATATGACTACTTATATATTGGATCATCATGCCATTCATATTATTGATCATTTATTGTAACTGTTATAACTACCTCACTAGGCAATGTAAGCCTAACATTCGTGTGTCTCATGCATTTCAGGACCTTGAAGCATTCTGAGATCCGACGTGTAGTTGCAGTTGCAAGTCACATCATCTATATATGTATGTTTATCTTTCGCCTTGAAACTCCTAATAAGGTGGCATATGACCTAAAGATGTTTAACCTACCCATTTTGTTATGTGTATATTGTCTATGGTTTGTAATAACCTTAAAGTGGTTTAAATGATATGTTAGATAAGGTTAAAAATAGTTAAAAAGGCATGTTTAGCTTAAAATGGTGGAAAACTAAATGGGTTTGAAATATTCTAGAATTTGGTGTGCTATTAGAGTTACTGGTTACTAGTTTGCTAGTAAAATCTGGTAAGTTTTGGAAATCACTTGATAGGTTAATCCAAATAAAAACAATTTTGAACAGTTTACAAAATGGTCACTAACTATTGTATCGTCTAATCAGATAGGTAAATGACATTCGTTTGTAATAAAATTTCACAGGACTAATAATTAGTAAGTTTAATTTTAGTATGATAACCTTAATTTCGGCTAAGGACCCTTAATTTTTAAAATTTACTATTTGGTCCCTAAAATTCAAAAAATATTAAAAATGACCCCAATTTGAGTAAGTAGTTAATAAGTTAGAGTAAAAAGAGAATAATAGTCAATTCGAACAAGTTTCTGAGTTCCAATTTAGCTTCCGATCTTCGAATATGATTTTCGATAACACCTTCATATTCGTGTCTCTACTAGGTCGGGGAGGGGGTGTTACACCTTGAGTCTTCCTCCTCGTTCCTAGTCTCGAAGAAGGGAAGTGATAGTCGTTGTTTGCTATACTATCAAGGATACCAAATTCTTCTGTGGGTGACTTGTCCAACAAAGTTCCATTTGTTGAAGCATCTAGCATCATCCTCGGGGAGAATTGACACCATTGTAGAAGATCACAACTTGTGTCCAATCGTGGAAACCATGATTTGTACATTTGCGAAGTAGTCTCTTATATCTATCCCAGCACTCGAACATCGACTCGTCATCAGTTTGACGAAAGGAAGCAATATCATTCCTTAGTCAGGCATTCATGTTGGGTGGATTATACTGTAGAAAAAAGCTCTTGCATAGGTTTGTCCATGATTTCATCGAGCCGGAAGGTACTCCCTTAAGCCACGCCCTTGCTCGATCTCTCAATCAGTATGGGAATAACTTTAATTTTAGCACGTCTTCATGCACACCTTGCTGTCGAAAAGAGTCAGACACCTCCAAAAAAGTACGTATATGTTGCCTTCCATCCTCATGAAGCGCACCACCAAACTGCCGAATAGAGTTCAACATGTTGAACATCACCGGTATGAGCTCCAAGTGGGCTGTCTGAAACTCAGGAGCTATAATCCCAGGATTGAGATCATCCAAGATGGGTGCTAAATAATCTCTAATAGGTTTGGTCGAGCTATAACTCCATCATTGCAAATTGCTACAGCATTTTGATCTGCAGGGTCTTCAACTGAATTTTGAAATTCGTACATGGTTCTTGGAACACGTCTTCTTCGATGAAATAATCTTTCAATCTCAACTTCAAAAGAGAGTAATGGTTTCTCAGGTCTTCTTCGGGTCATGCAACAACACAACACCTAAAAAAGGTAATCACAAACAACAAATAAATATATACAAAAAGAAGAAATAAAATAGTGCAAAAACTAAACTCAAAATAACCAATTGCCAATCATATGCAACGGCGCCAAAAAACTTGTTGTGTGTTGTGATGTACTATAAATTATACGCAAATAGTGCAAGTATACACATCGAACAAGTAGTAAAGTGATGAGTGAGTATCGTCTCCACAGGGATTGGAGGTAAAATGAGTTAAGCTCAAGCACAAAAACACAAACTGAAAGTAAATGCAATAGCAAGTGGGAACAGATTAAGAAATGCTACAGCAAATAACTGTAATGAAAATTGGGCTGAACTAAATATACATTGAACGTCCTCTCACGTGTGTGAAACTTTCAACTGGGATGACAGGCCAGGTTTGTTAGGGACTCTTATGTCTAAGCCTCAAGAATATTTAGCACCTTTCAGCTCATACCATGCTCGACGGAGTTTACTAAGGTGTTTTTAAAATATCTCTAGCAAGAAACCTGACAGCCAGAATGTTATGGCAATACCTCTCATCGTGAACCCTAGCAAGCTATTATCCTTGAAGTTCTACTCCTTTTAGTCGTTGAAACTCTATTCTTATTTCTAAGGTGAGTTAGGGTTTTGTCTCTCAGCATCAAACCCCATTGTCCACGTCGATCTAAGTTTAACTCTCTCAACCATTAAGCTATCAAACACCTAAGTAAAGGCTAACTCTCGAAAGCTCTTACAAACTTAGGGTAATAAAACAATGAACAAAGCATTTAAAGAACTAGAAAATAACCTAAACATCCATTAAAAACTTAAAACATAATCATCCAAAACAAACCCAAGCCACTTAGAGTTAGTTCATGGCTAGGCAAACATCATCCATAATCAACCATTTTAAACAACCCATTCCAAAGTAAAAATGCAACAGCAAAGAACATCTAAGAGTGAAAGAAACTCTCAAACCGCCGTGGACTGTCGTGAACCACCCTAAGCTTGCTGCTTCTCTCAAAAGCCAGCAAGATCTTCCCTTTGGAGATTCAACAATGGAGGACGCAATAAAGAAGAAGAATAAGAAGAAGAAGAGTGGTTGCCTCCTCCTTTTCTCTTTCTTAGCTCATAAAGCTCCTTTTTCATCCCCCTTTAACGTGGGTGTCCTTTTCTTTATATAGTGGGGGCTCCTAGGGTTTTGTGCTCTTAATTCTTAGGGAATATTCCTTTCACATGTGGGGCTGCAAAATATCTTCATTCCTTTGACTGCTAGTGCGCCCAGAAATACCGTCCAAAATGTTGTGGCATTTTCCCTTTGCCCAAAAATGCTTCTTAGCCTCCCTGCACATCACCATACCAAAACAAACCTCTCCCAAGCAACACCAATTTAATAAATAAATAAAAATAACCAAGCAAACACCACCATATGCAACTATATGAATTAAATGCAACTATATGTAATGAAATGAGCTTGAAACTAAGCAATAAACTAAGGAAAAAGGCATGAAATGTATCATTTTTATGAGGTTAACAAGTTGTTTCTAATTGGATCGAGCAACGCGTTAATCATGGGGTATGAACTGAGTGATTTGAAAGAAATTTCATAACTTTAGAAATCGACACGACACTTATGAGTTATGCTATCCATAAGAGGGTTGAATCTACAATTCTCTTGTACTTGATATCCATGGCATCCTATTTTGTTTTCTTGCTTTATAATTAAGACCCTGATTTTTCGGGTCTTGGAAGGTATCTTTCATTGAAATGCTAATCAACAAATTGACATTTTTTTAAAAACAAAAGATTTCTTTGTATTGCTTTAGAGACAAATTTCCAATTGCAAGATCATTGATGCAAATGATCAACTTGACATGGTAAAGATATGGTTGAGTATGAGATGATTATCTGTTCGGCAGTCTTCTGGTCAGAAAGAGGAATCACCCATCAGAGGTCATGATGAGAAAAATGGCAAGAATGTACATATCAGATAGTTCAGGGACTTAAATCAAGTTTCTATCATAGATTTCTGGTTGTAAAGAATAAACTTAAAAAGTTTGAGGACTTGAAGAAAAGTTCAGAGACTTGAGGTATTTTCTCACCCTAAAAGATGAAAGAGGGGCAAGTTCTACATAATGAGGCAAGAAACAAAGAGATTAATGGGGAATCATTGTGCTCTCGAGTTCAAGTCGAAATAGATAAAAGAAGATGCGGAGCTTGAAAGAATTCAATCACTAAAGAATTCAAAATCTACTCAAAAAGAAAATAAGCTCAAGAACAAAATCTCGGGGCAATTTTTTTCTCGAAGCATGAAGATAGGAAGAGCTTAAGGCAAAGTTAAGCAAGAATCTGATAAGAACATTCTAACGAGATGAGGTATCATTGCAACAGAAGCAGAAAACTTCGCGGAGAAGCAAAGAAGACCAGAGCCTATCCAAGTGGTCCTCAGTTGTCACATTCATGCATCATATATATTTGGGCTCCCATAAGATAAGAACATACTAACTCATGCATTCAAATCATTTTGTATATTTTTGCAGGAATTTACAGGAATCAACAAGGAATGAGCAAGATTTCAATCTACAGCTTCAAGATTGGAGAAGTAGGTTTAATATAGAATTGCAAAGTTTTAAACCGATTTAAAGAGGTGGATTTCAACAAAGTTTTCAATCCGTTTGAAGAGGTAGATTTTAACCAAGTCTACAACCCGTTTGAAGAGGAAGATTTCAACAAAGATTTTCTGATTGTATGCACAAGACAGATAGTGCATTATAATTCTAAATCCTTTGGGTCATTAGTAAGTCCTTTGGGCATGATGTTAAATCCTTCGGGCTATCACCTTTGGGATTGATGTTTGATTGTTTGCACAAGAAAGGAAGTGCATTATAATTCTAAATCCTTCGGGTAATTAGTAAGTCCTTTGAGCATGATGTTAAGTCCTTCGGCCATTGCCTTGGGAATGATGTTTGATTGTTTTTGCAAGAAAAGAAGTGCATTACAATTCTAAATCCTTCGGGTCATTAGTAAGTCCTTCGGGCATGATGTTAAGTCCTTTGGGCCATCACCTTCGGAGTGATGTTTGATTGTTTGCATAGGAAAAGAATGTGCATTACAATTCTAAATCCTTTGGGTCATTAGTAAGTCCTTTGGGTATGATGTTAAGTCCTTTAGACCGACACATCCAGAAATGATGAGAACTTTTTGGATGGCGTCATAGTAAGATAGCTGGGGCATGATATCAATAACAATATTAACCTTTTGGGTTACTAGTTTCCAAAAAACAACAAACAAAATGAAAAAGAAAGAAAGAATAGGGTACAGGTTACCAAGTTGGATAACAAGATAGATCATCTTTGAGCATAAATGAAGAGGATTCGCAGTTTAATTGGTTAAAAGTTTCAATGTTTCTCGTTGAATTTCTTGAAGTTTCTTAATGATATAACCAAGTTTTACATTTTATTTACAATTAATGTTGAAAGATTAATGATAGATTTGGCTTTTGCAAGTCACATATAATTTCTAGGTATAGAAAGAGATGATCAATAGAGGAAGCAACAAGACATCTGATGCGAGTTTTAGATTGAAAAATCAAGACACCATAGACAGAAAAGTAGTGACTCAAAAGATCTCAGCGCTTCAAGCTGGTAATTGAGGATATTCTATACCACTTCAATTTGAATTCTTATTAATTGATGATATTTCTTTTTATAGGTTCGGTTTTTCCCCAGAAGAGGAGGTGAATCAGAATTCTTAACAAAGAATACGGAGTTCCTAATGAGAAGAGCTCGCCCAGCAAAGAATACAGAGTTCCTAATAAGAAGAACTCGCTCAAAACTCCTAATGAGAAGAGTTCGCCCTAGAGTTCCTAATGAGAAGAACTCGCCCGATGAAGAAAGAAGAGCTCATAATGAGGAGAGTTCACCCTTTTGAAGAATGAGGAACTTCCTAATGATAAGAGCTTTCTTATTCGATGCATTTACAAAGAGATGGACCAGTAAAAGAGTGAGGAATAAAGAATTTCATAGTAAGAATAACATCTTCAAACCTCAGAAAATGAAGAATTTCAAAGAGCAATGCTAAACCTTAGAAAATGAAGAATTTCATAATGAGAATAACATCTTCAGATTCTACAGTTTGGTAGAGGAATGAAGAATTTCATAATAAGAACAACAACTTCAAACCTCAGAAAATGGAAAATTTGAAAGAGCGATGCTAGACCTTAGAAGATGAAGAATTTCATAATGAGAAGAATAGCTTCAAACTCTATGGTTTGGCAGAAGATTGAAGAATTTCATAATTAGAAGAAAAACTTCAAGCTTCGGTAGTCAGATGGTTCGGGTAAAATTCATGTCTTTTTGGTCTTTGCCCTATTCTTGTTCCACAACAATGAGCAAAGAGGGGCAGCTGTATTAACCGATTTTTACCCGAGTACTCCTATATAGTATATTTCTTTATAAATAAAACAAAAAATATATAAATAAATAAACAATAAAAACCCATAATAAATAAATTCCATACATATTAGTCCAAAAAAACATTTTATTGTCCATTTACCCATAAGGCACCACAAAGCCCAAGCTACATTTTACAAGGTCCAAACTTCAATCTCTAACAGCTCTTATAACTCATTATGGGTAAAAACCGGTCAAACAAACACAAATCTAAATTTTCCCACCTAAAATAGCCATGTGGCAGACACCCATTGGCTTAGATTGGTTTTCACATGGAACATGGTTTTCTTCTCTTCTGACATCAGCTCTATGACATCAATCATGATGTCACAATCCACTTACTATAAAAGGGGAAGAGAGAGAAAAGTCAAATTTTTAATGGCAATTAAAAAAGTAATAATTACCTTATTAAAAGAGAGAGAAAAAAGGGCAATTTGGGGATTATACCTATCATCGAAGCTGAAGAGTTGTCGCCATGGAAGCTTAGTCGTCACCGAAAGTTGAAAGGTTATTGGATCTGTAGAGTAACACTGACAAAGTGAATCAAACTATTGAGAAGGTAAAACCTTCCCCTATCTATTTCCGATTTCTGCAGAAAGAAAACAAAAAGAAAAAAAATAGTGCACATATGTAAATATAAAATGAAAATTGGAGAGACTTTGAAGTCAAAACTCATATTTGAAGCCGGTGATGGTTTTATGGTGGTTGGAAGGTTTAAAGCATGGTGGAGTCGAAGAGGGGTTTGGGATCGGGTAAATAGTCTAAGTTGGGAAAGAAGGGTGATTTAGTTGAATCAGGTTTTAGATTAGGTTTTAGGATTGAAAATGGGGAATTTTAGATTTTTTAGGGTTTCAGCCAACAACCAAAAATTGCCTCATGGCGGCCGACCAGAGAAGAGTGGTGGTCAGAGTAAGGGCTCGACGGCCGGCAAATGGTTGAAGGTTGATCGGAGATGGCGACCTAAGATCTAGGGTCGGAGATCGCGTTGGTTCGTTGCCGGAATGTTTGGTGTTCTTCAAGTTCTTGAAGAACACCAAGCAAATCAAGGTGTTTTGATCTGTCTGGCTTAAGTTTTTTGGGTAAAAGTGTGTTTGCGGGATAGGTTTTAGAGAAAGAAGATAGCTATCAATTCCAGAGAGAAAGGGTGAAATGAGTTAAGGCCGAGTTAGGGGGCTGAGTTGAGCCTATATAGGAAGGCGGTACGAAGCCATTTTGGACCCTGGGTTGGGAAAATCCGCGTGCGATCCATGGGTCGAGTTGGATGACCCGCGCCCTACTCTTGGATTTTCATGATTTGGGATACCTTTTTGTATTTGTTTCAATTTTATCCCTATTATATTGTAATTTGGCATTTATATTTCAATAATAGTTCAATTTAACCCATATTGTTAATTGTTTAATTTATTTGTTTAATCTTGTTTAAATTATATGTATGCTTGCATGACTTTAAAATTAGCATATAGTATTATTTGTTAGACAATTTAATCACTTAGCTTAATTAATCACTTAGAGCCTTAATATTTTAGGTTCTTTAATTAAGATTAAATAAACAATTAAGGAGAAAATTGTAGCAAATAAGTATAAATTAAATGGAAAATTTTGGAGTTCAAATTTGTGTAGTGTCTCAATGTATTGAGATATTATTCCAACATGGCTCTAAAATGGAACATTTAATATCTATTATAATTTAGAACTTGATAAATGACTTAGTTAGTTAATTATAGTTTTAATTAGGACTATTACTTTAATTACTTAAAATGATAAGTTAGTTAGTGAGTATTATTTAAATCTAGTGATTTTAATATATATGGTATTCAAGTAATTGGAACAATCTCATGGAAATCATTAAATTTAGTAATATTCTTAGTCTAATAATTTAATTAATTAGAACCTTTATACGTTAGAACATAAAATTAATAAGACAATAATTAATCATGCATTTGAAAACCTTTTATGTTGAAAATATATTTTGAATACGAATAGGGGTGTCCTAAAGTATTTGGGCGCTTTTAATCTCGTATTTGGATAAAATATAATTCCTTATAAAAGGATATCTCCATTTGGAATTTAGATCCAGTTGATAATTATGGTTAAAATTAATTCAAGATTATCTGAAATGTCAAAATGCCACGTAAAATAAAAAAATGTATCGATAACATGCATTTGTGGGGGTGTTAATCCTTCCCCACGCGTAACCGACTCCCGAACCCAAATTTTAAAGAAATGAATCTCTGGTTGCTTTTATGGTGTCTGGTCTACCAAAGTGACATGTGACGACTCCAAATTTGTTTTGTTTTCAAAATAAAATAAAGGAAAATCCAATTTAATGTGAAAAATCTAAGTTTTCAAGATTAAATTAAGAATGGACAAAAACCCTAATTTACAAAACTCTAATCGTTAGGCTATTATCACACCCGGTTAAAAATGGTCACGACACATCCCAATGTGGGGATAGTCCTGGCTATAATTCTGGAAGAACTCATGTAGCGGCATTAGGAGGAAAAATGTGATAAGTTCAAGGATAATTCAAGAAGGGGCTATTGAGTTAAGAATATGCAAATACAAAGATAAAAAATGCTAAAATGCATGCAAAGGATAACATGATGGAGACAAATTAATCAATAAATAAGGACATGTCTTTTAAAGTACCATCAAGTGACTGAGTACCCTAGGAAAATGCATGGTGTTAGGATGATCAATCAAATGTGGAAATGACCAAGAGGGGGTGAATTGGAAAATAAAAAGTTTAGAAGCAAATTTGAAAATGAAAAGAATTGGGACACAAGACTTATATTGGTTCAACCTTCTAACAAATTTTACATCCACTACCTTAGCTTCCTGGTAAGGATTTTCCAAATTCACTACTGAATTTCTTCCTTTTTCTAGGCTAAGGAGGCAACCTTGTACACAATCAAAGCTCTCTACCGAAATCTTTTCTTTTACAAGAAATGGAATAGCAAACTGAAAATCCTCTCAAAGGTAGTTTGTTTGCCCAATTACAAGTTCACTCAACCCAATACTTCAATAGAAATGATTACAAGAAAGACCACTCAAGTGGGTTACAAGATTTGACTCTAATAGGCTCAAAGATTGTTGGATTTGTGCTTGAATGCTTTTTACTTGATCAATTGTTCAATAGTTATTGTTGTAGCTTTGGAGACTTGAGTATGTACCCTCTCGTTGATTTTTAACCGTTTGGCTAGCTGAGATCATAATTATAGTTGTTGGAGACCATTTTCCTGCAATATATGTTGTCTACCAACCCTTGGTATCGATACTCGGGCTTCAGTATCGGTACCTACTATAAGAAGAAAGAGCCGCTTTACAAAGGGGCATCGGTACGCGGGAAGGTGTATTGGTACAAGAAGTTGGTTTTACAAAGGCGTACTAGTATAGTCCGTACTGTATTGATACCATTTTGCTCACTGGAATCTGAGGAAAATGTCATTGAAAAATTGTATCGATGCGCCTAAAGGTGTATTGGTATGATATGATAACTTTTTAGAATTTTAGTTCCAATAAAACTTACAAGGTAATAGCTATAACATTAAATGCAAGGATTTTGTAAATCTGAACACCCGTATCGGTATGAGTAAAACCGTACCAACACTCAAAGCTTATTTGGTTCCCAGGTATGAATGACTTATGATACGGCTACACACGTATCGGTACCCAATAGCCATTTAGCATAAAATGTTTTTCTAGTAGCTAAAACTCATATCGATAAGGCCAAGGGCGTATCAGTACTCCTAGACCAAATTTGCTATTTGAGTATGAAAATATTTGAGGTTTTATCTTTTGACTTAGAAACAATTCAAAGTTCGAATCTTGTCATTTTGTGAGCATTTTTTAGTACTTAAAAATTTATTCAATTTTACAATTTAGTCCTTTAAAATCATTGTTATATCAAAATCAAATATTGGTTTTACAATCTCCCCCTTTTTGATATAACAAAACTCAAAATAAAATTTTAAGACTTTTGAAATTACGCTTCCTTTCTTTAAGGCTAAAAGGTATATCTTTGAAAAATCCAATCTTACTACTTCTCCCCCTTTTTGTTAGATCAAAATCAATGGGATAAATAAAGCAAGATATAAACAATAACTCCAAGCATGATAGGAACAACATAGACATTATAAATTCAAATCATAAAATTCAAAGGAACAAAATAATCCAACTTAAACTTAAAAACATAAATCAAAGCAAATAGTCATAGGAATTAAAAAAAACATAGGTGCATAAACTTAAATCCTAATATGATATGAGGTGATATGCAAGAAGCCTAAGAATCGTCTTCATTCTCATCTTCACTCTCTTCATCATCCTCCATAGCATCATTACCAAGAGAATGTCCATGCCACTTTCCATGAAACGCGGTGAGAGTCATATCCATCGAAGCTTGACGAGTCTCGATAGATGTAACTCTAGCCTCCAAAGATGTGAAGTGAGTGTCAAGAGATGTGAAGCCGACAGTCATGCTCGCATCCAAAGAAGCAAAGTTCCCGTAAAATAAGCAATAAGAGCATCAAGGGAAGGCAGAGCTGGAGCAACTAGATCAATAGGAACATTCTCCACGAGCTCGGGCTAAATATCACCGGTTAGATTTGCAATACGAATCTATTCTCCATTATAGATGGTAAACTTTGCTCGGCGAAGAGAACGATCATCAATGGGATCGATGAGAGGCACTTGAAAGTCATAGGAGCAATCAATCTAGATCTTGTGGAACTTGTAGCTCAAGCTGGTGTTGTAGGTGAAAGATGTCACAAGAGTAGTATGCTGATGCTGAACAAGAAAGACAATCTCGGTGAACATAATCTGAGCTAGGTTAGGACGTTTACTGTTGCGCGTAATAAGTGCTACGCAAATGTGCAAGTATACACGTCGCAAGTTATAGTATAAAAGATATCGTCTCCACAGGGATTGGTGCCACTTCAAGGATCTAATCTCTTGCACTGTAAAAAGTAAAAACACAAGTAAAGGATTATCGGAGTTTAACTAATGACTAATCTAGAAAGCAATAAAGTAAAAGAAAAGATGAGTTCAAATGAGAGAGAGATAGGCCAGGTTATCGTGAGTTGAGGTGTGATAGCCGATTGGATCGTTTTGGTAAAAGAGTGCACGGGCAATTCAGTTGCCGTTGCAACTTGCACAACGGGGTTGCCTTGGCAACTAATTGATGGTTGCCTGGGCGACTAGTTGGTCAACTACTTGGGAGACTGGGCAGCAACTTCAAGGTTCGGCGGAGCGTTCTTCAATGGTTTCTTCTTATCCCTAAGTCGAAACTCTAGCTACTTGTGCATGCCTTGATAATACATCCCTGCGTGAATCAAGGGTGAACAACAACCAATCTTGCGCTCCTCTTAGCCGTTGAAATCCTTAACTTATTCCTAAGCCGGATTAATCTTCACCATCATTGGATTGAATAAAGATCATATTCATTCGTTTCTTGAATCTAACTCTCCCGATATTAGATAAATGGATGAAATCACGAGATCCTCTCCCAATTCACTCGTAAACAATAATAAGAATCAAGAATGAATAAACCTTGAAATAGAAAAGTGCAAACTCTTATTACCTAAACAAAAACCAAAGTTTCTCACAACCACAAAACACAATAACCATAGCCAAGTAAATTTAGTTCATGGCTAGGTTCCAAAGAAACACAAGATAAACAATCCCTAGCATGAACCCAATCGAACAAGGAAGAAAAGATGAAGCTTGTCGAAAATTCCCCTTTGCTTCCTCTCTTGGTCTTGTCGAAATTCCCTCTTGCTCTCTCTATTGGTCTTGTCGAAATTCCCTTTATATTTATAGGGCTAAGCCAAAGTCCTTCTTTGAGGAGGAGTTTGAGTTGGAATTAAATTATCTTTAAAGAATATAATTCTTTATTACAATTTTATTCCTATTAGAACTTCTCCTATCTTCTTGAAATTTAATTCTTCTTTAATCTCTGCATGGCAATCAAATTCCTTTGGGCTTGGGCCTTGCTCCATGTCATCTTGGGCTTGTAAAATCATGAATTTTGACATCCCTATTGCATTTAGTTTTTGTCGACAAATGCCATGGCAACTGGCTCGGCGTCTCCTTCATGTATTACCCTGGCATCTAGCTTGGCATATCCTTCATGCATTGCCCTGGCAACTAGCTCGGCATTGCTTTGGCAAGTGATCCTGTACATACACACACAAAGCACACCAATGCAGCATCTTTTCCACAAAAACTACCAATTTATGTAATCAAGCTCAACGATGGAAGGAAACATGGATTAATTCATGAATGGCTAACTATGCAACTAATATGAGCCTAAGTCTAACAATAATATGAGTAAAAAGGGTAAGAAAAATAGTACTTTTGAACACTTATCACACCCCCAAACTTGAACTATTGCTTGTCCTCAAGCAATGCAAACTCATAATTACCTGCCAAGACTTCGTTTTTCACAAACTCAGCTTTGAACTTGATTTCAATTCTTTGAACCGGGGCACAAAGTATGATTGGCTTTTTATTTTTTTGGAAAACTGAGGAGTTACTCGGAATTAAACTATAATGCTTGTGAGTGTGTGTGGAGTTGTGTGCAAGTTGATTTTTCGGATTCTATGCAAACAATAGGTTTTCAAATTACTTCATTGGGTTCTTTTTAACATGTTTTAGCTAGAGCCAATTTCGGGCACCTCTAGTGTTTTATTTTTAGTTTTCTTAAGTTAATTTAATCGACTAGAGCCGGTTTCGGGCACCTCTAGTTAAAAAAAAATTTAACGCCTCCTAGAGCCAGTTTCGGGCACCTCTAGTGATCAATTTTTTTTAGCATATGCTAGAGCCAATTTCGGGCACCTCTAGCATTCATCCAATTTTTATTCTAATCCCCCAATTAGTTAATTATCAACCTAAGTTTACTAGAACTCCTTAAATCAATCAAACCACAACAGTGTTTCATCAAATTTAGCATCATAGTAAAATTCTAAGTTTTTCCATGGTTATCCTAGAATAAAAATTCTATCAATTAAGTGCATTGGCAAAGTCATCATTGAATATTCATCAAATCTAAGCAATTCTTGTTTCAATTAAAGGCATGGCAAGCAATTTATGTATCCTAAATGTAATACTTTAAATGAATGTAATTAAA
Organism: Hibiscus mutabilis; assembly: GCA_019671005.1. Taxonomy (NCBI): domain Eukaryota; kingdom Viridiplantae; phylum Streptophyta; class Magnoliopsida; order Malvales; family Malvaceae; genus Hibiscus; species Hibiscus mutabilis. Next base: position 38,721,308 of record CM033721.1, read on the forward strand.
CATGGTAACTACTAATAACAATCCCCCCCCCAAACTCGAGTGAGGCATTGTCCTCAATGCATGCATAAAAATAACGAAAAATAAAAATAAAAATGCATACGAGGACTTACTCCGAGAGTTCGTCATCGTAGATGATTAGTTTCCTTCTAGTTGGCGTCTTGATTTTCTTGCTTGAACGCGATGGTTGTTTTCTTGTTGCCGATGGTGGAATCGATCCTCGTACGGGGTTTTCCTCATCGTCCTCTTCATCAATATCAATGGCTTTTCGCTTGGAGGATTCAATTGGTGCAGTCTTTATTGGTTCAATGGAGGACTCGTCCGAATCTGAAAAATCAAAAAATGATTTTGTAGGAGTTGATTCGGGCATAGGTGCTTTACCTTTGGCTTTTGCAGTGGTTGTCGGGATGTCTTTAGCTTTGGTTGCCGTGGCATCAGCTTTCTTGGTTGTTGTGGCAAGGATATCGGCGGGAAAGATTGGGAACGGCACGCGATTGTCCGGGTACTTTTCTAGGATGACTTGGGTGATGGCATTGTTGTGCTCTTCATGTACCGCATGAACATTAGTTGCCGATCTTCAATTTGCCTTAGGCGGCTTGTCAATGGGTTCAAAAGTGCTTCAAAGTGTCCCGGGATTAATGGCCGAGTTGCCCTGGCGTTAGGTGCTTGGGCATTAGGGATTGCCGCGGCGGCAGGAGTTGCCGTGGTAATTGGAGGCCTTGAAGAATCTTCCGGTGCCTCTCCCATTAGCTTCCGGATTAATGCTTGATTCCAACCAGACTTGGGTAGGGCCTTTTCATCGGTGGACTCACTCGGGACATGCATCTCCTTGCAAAGATTAGAAATTAAGCAAGGGAAGAAAAGATAACCCTTATCTTTTGAGCTGCATACAAAAATCTCATCACAAATAATTTTTCCAATGTTAATGATGCGATTATGCAAAATAGAATGTATGAGCAAAAGACGTGGTATATCAACGGTAGTATTGTGTGTGGAGGGCATTAAAGAAGTTTTAACAAACTTATTCCATAGTTTTGCCTCGGGTTTAAGCTGAAGGCGATTTACCGTGCCCTTGTATTTACCGTCGTTCCAATGAGTTCCCGGTTGAGTGAGTTCTTGAAGCACCTTGTCGAGTTGCTTGGGATTGATTTGGTCAACGAAGGCTTGATGCTCGTCCTTCTCAATGTAAAGTCCGTAAAAGGTGTTGATGCTTTCGGGACTTATAAGTATGGCCTTGTCACAAACAAAAACATAAGGATTATCCGGGTTAGGTGAGTGAGCATAGAATTCTCTTACCCATGAGATATTACCGGTTCGGTTGATGGCAAAAGATTTGCCACTTTTGATGTGCAATCCTCTTGAAGATGAATGGTTCAAGGCTGAAATCTTGATGAGAGTTGGAGTATTCAAAGCCTTGTTCTTCATGAATCTTCCGGCTTTCAAACTTGGATTGAAATCTTTCTTGAAACGCGGTGTAGCAAACTTCTTGTATCTTGGTTCTTTGGAGGAACTTGGATGAACTAAAAGTTTAATCTTGGATGCCATGTATGATCTTGGTTGTGAGTAAAAACAAAGAAAAGAAAAGAAAATAAACTAAAAAGTTGCAAGATAGAAAGTAGGAATAGGTTAAGGGTGATGGGTTTTATAGAAAAGATAGGTGGTTGGGATTGGGGGAAATCGAAAAAGGGTTTAGGGTTTGGTAGGGATTTTCGACAAAGGGGTTTTTGTTAGGATGAATTGGAGGATTTATATAAGCCTTAGATTCAGCCCATTAGTTTCCTTGTTGAAGATGTTTTCCTACTTGGTTTAGAATTCCTTCTTTCTCTTGAACTTCCTTTCCTACAATTCAAAAACAAATCAAATAAGGATTAAAATTAAAGATAAACTAATAAAGAAAATAAATAAAGATGTGTAATAGGATTCTTAGACTTGAATAAAAAAAATTTATCCTAAAACTACTAATAATCGGCAAAATAATAAAATAAAATAAAATAATAATAAAAAATTAGAAAAAAAATAAAATAATGAAATAGTCGAAAAAAAATAAAAATAAAAATAAAAATAGAAAAATAAAAATATAAAAAGGGAGAGCATGCTCATGCATCTCCTAAATTGACCACTTCCTTGTTACGTTCCACATGGGCACCATTGTAGTGCTTCAATCTTTGTCCATTAATTTTGAATTCATGGTTGTCAGAGATGGACTTGATTATCACGGCGCCATGGGAGAATGGTTTGACGACTTCAAATGGTCCCGACCATCTTGATTTCAGCTTTCCCGGGAAAAGTTTTAGCCGAGAATTGAATAGGAGAACTAGTTGCCCTGGCGTGAATTGCCGTGGCAATAGTTTCTTGTCGTGCCATCGCTTTGTTTTCTCCTTGTAGATTCGTGCATTGTTATAGGCGAGTGCACGGAATTCTTCTATCTCATTAAGATCCATCAAGCACTTTTGTCCGGCACTTTCCCAATCCATATTCACGGTCTTGATTGCCCAGTACGCCTTGTGCTCGATTTCCACCGGTAGATGGCATGTTTTGCCATAGACAAGTCGGAAGGGGGACATACCTAAGGGTGTTTTGAATGCGGTGCGATATGCCCAAAGTCGTCATCTAGTCTTAATGACCAATCCTTCCTTGAGGGATTTACAACTTTCTCGAGTATTCCCTTCAACTCCGGTTGGAAATTTCGCTTGCCCGTTGGTTTGTGGGTGATATGCCGTGGCGATCTTGTGTGATATGCCAAGCGTTGCAACATCTTGGCAATTAGTACATTGTCAAAATGCTTGCCCCGTCGCTGATAATTGCTCTCGGCATCCCAAACCGTGTAAATATGTTTTTTTCTGCGCAGGAATCGTTTGCGGTCTTGGAATCGTTGTTGGGAACTGCAGCTGCCTCTACCCATTTAGACACATAGTCGACGGAGAGTAAGATGTAGAGGTTGCCGAATGAAGATGGGAAAGGTCCCATAATATCGATCCCCCATACATCGAACAGTTCCACCTCGATGATGTTCTAGAGTGGCATCTCATGTCGTCTAGAGATATTGCCCGTCCTCTGGCAACGATCACATTGCTTGTAAAAGTCCTGGGCATCTTTGTACAATGTTGGCCAATACAAACCGGATTGCAAGACTTTGGCCGCGGTATGAGTTCCTCCAAAATGTCCTCCATAGGGTGAAGAATGGCATTGCCGGAGTACATTCTGTTGCTCTTCTTCAGAGACACATCAGCGTATAACCTGATCTGCACATTGTTTAAACAAAAGAGGCTCGTCCCAAAAGTAATGCTTAGCATCATGGAGGAACCGCTTCTTCCCTTGGTGAGTAATGCCATACGGAAAAATACCACAAACAAGGAAGTTAACTAAATCTGCGTACGAGGGTATTGCCGAGACATGTGCTGCCGTAGTGTCTACTCCCAGAATTGCCGCGGCGTGTGCGTCAAAGACTGCTATGGCGTCGAGAGTTGCCGAGGCGTGTGCATCCATGGTTGCCGAGGCGTCTAGGGTTGCTGAGGCGTCAAGGGTTGCCGATGCAATTAAAATTTGTTCATCCGGGAATGCATCGCATATCTCTAGATTCGCGTCCTCCTCCCTATTGCGTTCCAAACGTGATAAGTTATCGGCCACTTGATTTTCTGTTCATTTCCTGTCCTTAATTTCAATATCAAATTCTTGTAAAAGTAATATCCAACGAATCAAACGAGGTTTAGCATCCTTTTTAGCAAATAAGTATTTGATTGCCGAATGGTCCGTATGAACAATTACCTTTGTACCAATTAAATAGGATCGGAACTTGTCAAATGCGAAAACTACAGCTAGTAACTCTTTCTCCGTTGTTGTGTAATTCACTTGAGCACCATTAAGAGTTTTACTAGCGTAGTATATCACATGGAATGTCTTACGTGCGTTGGCCTAGGACTGCTCCTACCGCGAAATCACTTGCATCACACATGAGCTCAAAAGGTAGCGTCAATCTGGTGGAGCGACAATGGGTGCCGAGGCAAGCTTTTTCTTTAGGGTTTCAATTCTTGAGTGCAAGAATCATCAAAATCGAAGACTTTATCCTGTTCAAGCAGATTACACAAAGGTTTAGTGATTTTAGAAAAATTATGAATGAACCTCCTGTAAAAACCTGCATGTCCGAGAAAACTTCGAATTCCTTTAACCGAATTTGGTGGGGGTAATCTCTCGATCACGTCCACCTTGGCTTTGTCTACTTCAATTCCCTTGGATGAAATCTTGTGGCCGAGCACTATTCCTTCATCTACCATAAAGTGGCATTTCTCCCAATTGAGGACTAAGTCCGTTTCTTCGCATCTTGCTAACACCCTCTCTAAATTGCCGAGACAGCCATCGAAGTCATTACCAAAAACTAAAAAATCATCCATGAAGATCTCAAGGAAGTCTTCGACCATGTCTGAAAAGAGTGCCATCATGCATCTTTGGAAGGTTGCTTACACAATCCGAACGGCATCCTTCGGAAGGCATAAGTTTCGTATGGGCATGTGAAGGTTGTCTTTTCTTGATCTTCTGGTGCTATGGCAATCTGATTGCAACCTGAATAACCATCAAGAAAACAATAAAAGGGTTTACCTGCAAGATGGTCAAGCATTTGATCAATAAAGGGTAATGGGAAGTGATCTTTCCTAGTGGCTTTGTTTAGCTTTCGATAGTCCATACAAACCCTCCAACCGGTCACAGTCCTGGTTGGGATAAGTTCATTATTTTCATTGCTTACCACTGTTATACCTCCCTTTTTCGGCACACATTGTACCGGACTTACCCACGTACTATCGGAGATAGGGTATATAATGCCGGCGTCAAGCCACTTGATGATTTCTTTCATTACAACCCCTTTCATGGCATGATTCAGTCTCCTTTGGGCCTCAATTGAAGGTTTGTGATCATCTTCCAACAAGATCTTGTGCATGCACACCGCCGGGCTAATTCCCTTTAAGTCGGCAATTGTCCACCCTATTGCCTTTTTATGTAGCTTCAACATGTTGATCAGCTTCTTTTCTGCTTTCAGGCTGTAACTTAGAGGAAATAATTACAGGTAATGTATTATCGGTCCCTAAGTATACATATTTGAGTTGCTCGGCAATTGTTTCAACTCAAGAATTGGTGGATTTTCGATAGAGGGTTTTTCGAGCTTACCTTCCTTACCTGAGTAGTCCAGTGGTTCAAAGTATGTACCTGGTCGATTGACTAGCCAATTTGCCTCTTCTGGTTGTTCCTCATCGACCGGTTCTTCATACTCCTCATGTTCCTCATGTTCGGCAATGTAGTTGCCGAGGCAACTAAATTCCTCATCGAAGTTAAACTCTGTCGTGGCATGAAGTAGTTGGCATTCTTTTGGATCATCGGCATGCCTTAGTGTTTGGAACACATTTAGTTTTACCTGCTGGTCATTCACCCTCATTGTGAGTTCTCCCTTTTCAACGTCGATCAAGGTTCTCCCTGTCGCTAGGAATGGTCTCCCGAGAATGATAGGTGCATGCTCATCTGCTTCACAATCCAAAACAATAAAGTCAGTGGGAAAAATAAATTTATCAACTTTTACCAGTATGTCCTCGATTTTTCCCTCTGGATGCACATAGGATCTGTCGGCTAGCTGCAGCATGACTGTTGTAGGTCTTGCCTTCCCGATTCCTAGTTTTTGGAAAACCGATTTAGGCATCAAGTTTATGCTCGCCCCTAGGTCGCATAGTGCTTTCCTGACATAGTGATTTCCAATAGAACAGGGTATTGTGAAACTTTTGGGATCCTTCAAGTTAGGTGGCATACGATTGTGCAACATTGCCATGCATCCCTCTATCGCGGCAACTATTTCAAACTCTCCTAGCCTTGTTCTTTTGGACACAATGTCTTTAAGGAACTTAGCATAGTTGGGCATTTGTTCAATTGCTTCCACTAGTGGCAAGTTGATGTGGACTTGCTTTAGGATATCTAGAAACTTCTTGAATTGGTATTCTTGCTTTTGTCGCTTCAACCTTTGTGGGAATGGTGGTGGAAGTCAGATATCTTCGATCCTTTCATTGGTTTGAAACCTGATTGACGGCATTGCCGGGACATCTGGAGTTGCCGATGCGTTATCATCTGGGGTTTCCGAGGCATGCTTATCACAAGAAGCTGAGGCGTCATCAGTTGCCGAGGCATGTTTATTGCCGGTTGCCGCAGCAATTCCTGGTTCAGCATCTGAGGCTTTGCTGCTAGGTTCGTCTTGATCTTTTTGTGGAGTTTTGTTTGACGAGCGGGTTTGAACCTCTCTAAGTTGTTGGCCACTTCTGGTGGTGATTGCCTTACATTGCTCATGGTCAGTTCCTCTTGCGACTTCAGTATCGCTAGGTAAACCTCCTTGTGGTCTAGTGTTCAGATTTTGAGCAAACTGTCCGACTTGATTTTCTAATGATTTGATTGCCGCCTCTTGGTTTTGCAATCTCATCTCGGTCCTGTTAATAAAAGCATCAGTTATTTTTATGAAATTACTATTCTCAGCCATATAAGATTCAGTTTTTCATCATAAAAGCATTTAGAGAATTTTCCAAAGAACTAGATGTCGTCGGTTGTTCTTTGCGGCATCATTGTCGTGGCATATTCTCTTTGGAATCCCGATGCTTGTGCATTTTGATTGTTCTAGTTTAGAGCATTGTTGGGATTACTCCATGAAAAATTTGGGTGTTTCTTCCAAGCTGGATTGTATGTATTTGACATCATGTTGTTGCTCCGATTGTAATTCCCCACATAGAAGCTAGATTTCGGATTTTGCATACATTCAGAAGAATTATGGTTATCGCCACATAACTCACAAAAAGAATCCATTACCTTGACTTCATGTGTGTTGTTTGGTTTTTGCATGTTCTGGACCATCTTGGTTAAAGCGGCCAATTGTGCCGAAATTGAATCTGATGATCCTAGTTCATGTATTGTGGCTTGGCGTCTAACTCTTCCTCTTCTAGTAGATGGGAATTGATAGTCATTCTTGGCCAACCTGTTTAAGATTTGCATTGCTTCTTCCGGCGACTTATCTAGGAGTATGCCGTTTGCCGAGGCATCTAGCATCATCCTTGTTGGTGTATTCACGGCGTTGTAAAACATTGTTACTTGAGTCCACACCGGGAATCCGTGTAAAGGGCATTTGTGTAGAAGTTCTCTATATCGCTCCCAAGCCTCGTACATGGATTCATCATCTGCCTGCCAAAAAGAAGTAATGTCGTTACGAAGCTTATCAGTCAAATTTGTAGGATTAAATCTAGCAAGGAAATCACGACAAAGATCAGTCCAAGATGCTATGGATCCGGCAGGAATGCTATTCAGCCATGCTTTCGCCCTATCCCTCAGTGAATAGGGGAATAATCTTAATCGTAGGACATCGGGGGTGGCTCCGTGTATCTTGAACGAGTTGCAAATCTCGATGAAAGATTTCAGATGTTGTCGTCGCGTCTTGATTCTTTGAGCCGCCAAATTGACCTATTGTGTTGATCATATTAAACATTACCGGTTTCAACTCAAAGTGGTATGCTTCAATTTCAGGTGCGACAACTCCGGGTTAAGTCCATCAAGATCTTCTTCAAGATAGTCTCGAATAGTTACATTTCGTGCAAGAATCACTCCTCCTCCCGCTCGAACATCTTGATTCATATTGCCGTCTTGATTTGCCATTGATTCTCTTATCCTTCGTCTAAGTCTTTGTAAGGTTCGTTCGATTTTGGATCAAAGGGATATTACGGTGAAGTCGGTCTCACCCTGGTCATATACCAATGCAAAACCAAAGTTTGTTAGCCCTTTGAATTTTAAACAAGAAAAATAAAAAGAAAGTGCAAGAAAGTAAAAACAAAGTCGCTATTGCCAATCCCGGCCACGGCGCCCAAAACCTTGTTGCGCGTAATAAGTGCTACGCAAATGTGCAAGTATACACGTCGCAAGTTATAGTATAAAAGATATCGTCTCCACAGGATTGGTGCCACTTCAAGGATCTAATCTCTTTACTTTGTAAAAAGTAAAAACACAAGTAAAGGATTATCGGAGTTTAACTAATGACTAATCTAGAAAGCAATAAAGTAAAAAAAAAGATGAGTTCAAATGAGAGAGAGATAGGCCAGGTTATCGTGAGTTGAAGTGTGATAGCCGATTGGATCGTTTTGGTAAAAGAGTGCACGGGCAACTCAGTTGCCGTGGCAACTTGCACAACGGGGTTGCCTTGGCAACTAATTGATGGTTGCCTGGGCGACTAGTTGGGCAACTACTTGGGCGACTGGGCAGCAACTTCAAGGTTCGGCGGAGCGTTCTTCAATGGTTTCTTCTTATCCCTAAGTCGAAACTCTAGCTACTTGTGCATGCCTTGATAATACATCCCTGCGTGAATCAACGGTGAACAACAACCAATCTTGCGCTCCTCTTAGTCGTTGAAATCCTTAACTTATTCCTAAGTCGGATTAATCTTCACCATCATTGGATTGAATAAAGATCATATTCATTCGTTTCTTGAATCTAACTCTCCCGATATTAGATAAATGGATGAAATCACGAGATCCTCTCCCAATTCACTCGCAAACAATAATAAGAATCAAGAATGAATAAACCTTGAAATAGAAAAGTGCAAACTCTTATTACCTAAACAAAAACCAATAGTTTCTCACAACCACAAAACACAATAACCATAGCCAAGTAAATTTAGTTCATGGCTAGGTTCCAAAGAAACACAAGATAAACAATCCCTAGCATGAACCCAATCGAACAAGGAAGAAAAGATGAAGCTTGTCGAAAATTCCCCTTTGCTTCCTCTCTTGGTCTTGTCGAAATTCCCTCTTGCTCTCTCTATTGGTCTTGTCGAAATTCCCTTGATATTTATAGGGCTAGGCCAAAGTCCTTCTTTGAGGAGGAGGAGTTTGAGTTGGAATTAAATTATCTTTAAAGAATATAATTCTTTATTATAATTTTATTCCTATTAGAACTTCTCCTATCTTCTTGGAATTTAATTATTCTTTAATCTCTGCATGGCAATCAAATTCCTTTGGGCTTGGGCCTTGCTCCATGTCATCTTGGGCTTGTAAAATCATGAATTTCGACATCCCTATTGCATTTAGTTTTTGTCGACAAATGTCATGGCAACTGGCTCGGCGTCTCCTTCATGCATTGCCCTGGCATCTAGCTCGGCATATCCTTCATGCATTGCCCTGGCAACTAGCTCGGCATTGCTTTGGCAAGTGATCCTGCACATACACACACAAAGCACACCAAAGCAGCATCTTTTCCACAAAAACTACCAATTTATGTAATCAAGCTCAACGATGGAAGGAAACATGGATTAATGCATGAATGGCTAACTATGCAACTAATATGAGCCTAAGTCTAACAATAATATGAGTAAAAAAGGTAAGAAAAATAGTACTTTTGAACACTTATCATTTACCCTCACGGAAGCAACAAATCCAAAAATCATCAACTTGTCGAATCGTGGACCATTTACCACCGGATGGTCTAAACCACCAAGTGATAAGTAAGTGAAGGAGGCAATGATGAGCATCAAGAACGGTTGTGGAGCCACTTTGAGTATGTTCGAAAGAATCCTCATCATCTATTCCCATATCATCTAAACCCAAAACATTTGCTATAGAGGAAGAATCAAGTTGAAATTTTGTTCCCATAAGGTAGGATTCTATAGCAATAACCTCAGTTTTGTCTTGGTTGTAAATACATCAGGCATTTAAGTATAAAATAAGGACAAGATTTTTATAAAATATGCCAGGTATGCTTAAAAAGGGCATGAACTTCCATTAAGTTAATAAATCAAGGTAACAAAAGTGAAATTCATCAGAAGTCATGAAAGGAATAGAAACAACACGCTCACGACAGATTTTGAAGTTTTGGTATTATTTAAAACGATCCATGGCGCTAGGGTATTAACGTTCATTAAAACAATGTTGAAAACTATAGTTTAAATTCGTTTCTGTATCATATTTTTCGAGAATGAGATTTGGTTTTAGAAACTAGATGCGATCTCTTTTCTCGCTCTTTTCTTAGGACCCATGACAAAAACTGAAAAAGAAATCAAACCACAAAAACCATGTATGAAAAAACATCATATTCAATCCAATGACCAAGAAAATGTTAAAAATATATATTTTATAGTTTAAAAATCAAATACAAGTATAAAAAAATTTTGGTGAAAAGAAAATTAAAAAACAATGTAGAAAAATATATGAGTATAATTTTATATTCGAACAAAAAAATTAGTTTTGAATTTTTTTTTGTATAATCTTTGAAAATAATGTTATATACATACTAAATATATAATTTTGAAACATAAACGATGTATAAATATGAAAGAAATCAAAAAGGAAAGAAAATATGGTTTATACCTTGAATGAGGATTATGGATGAATGAGGAGATGATTTGCACAATACTTGATGCTAACTTAGGTTTGATGTTAGAACCAAAACCCTCAAAAGATTTGAAGGGTTTAAATAGATAAAAACCGACCTAGGGTTTTTAGGAAAAGTGAGAGTTTAAGTTAAATTAGGAAAACCACTCTTCAAAGCTCATTTAAAGACTCCAGCGGCTACGCGTACCGTACACTATTAGAGCATACTGAAACTGCATACCGGTACGATTTTTAGCCATACCAATCCTCAACTCATACCGGTACAGGTTAGCCTGTACCAAAACCTGTACCGATACACGATACCCCGTATCGATACCCTAATCCAAAAATAACATCTTTGGCTACAATGAGCTCAAAAATTCGAATTTAATTGAATCAAAATGCATGTGTATGATATGAGATCATTATGTATGAGCAAAAATAGATGCATACTCCCCCTAGCAACATGAATAAATGCATATGGGAACAAAAACACAAAAGCATGAACACCAAAAAGGCTCTAAAATTAAAGAAAGGCTAGTAAGTCATAACTCTCTCCTAAGAGATCAAAAACACTCTTTGTCTAAAGGTTTGGTAAAAATATCCCCTAATTGGTTCAAGGTGTCTACATATTCTAGAACTACATCATTTTTCAAGACATGATCCCTAATGAAATGATGTCTTATCTCTATGTGCTTGGTTCTAGAATGTTGGATGAGATTCTTATTGAGACAAATAGCACTAGTATTGTCACACTTTAAGGGGATGGCACCTACATCAATTCCATAATCTAAGAGATATTGCTTCATCCAAAGGACTTGAGCACAATAACTTCTGGCCGAAATATATTCCATCTCGGTGGTAGATAATGCTACACTATTTTGCTTCTTAGAAAAACACGATAAGAGCATACTACCTAGGAATTTACAAGTACCGAAGGTACTCTTTCTATCTATCTTACAACCTCTATAATCTCTATCCGAATAAGCATGCAAACTAAAGAAGGGATCTATATGATACCAAAGGCCTAAACAAGGTGTGTTTCTAAGGTATCTAAAGATTCTCTTAACAGCTTGTAGGTGTGATTCTCTAGGACTAGCTTGAAATCTAGCACACAAGCAAACACTAAACAAGATATTCGGTCTACTTGCGGTAAGATAAAGCAAAGATCCTATCATAGATCTATAAAGCTTTAAATCAACACACTTACCTCATTCATATTTGTCAAGCTTTGTAGAAGAGCTCATTGGTGTGGATTGAGGTTTCACATTCTCCAAGCCAAACTTCTTGAGCATGTCTTTGATGTACTTAGCTTGATTGATGAAGATGACATCCTTCCTTTGTTTGATTTGGAGCCTCAAGAAAAATAAAAGCTCCCCCGTCATGCTCATCTCAAACTCACCTTGCATCAACTTAGCAAAATATGGCAAATCAATTCATACCAAAAAGTTTGACAATCTTTCATACCAAGCTCATCATGCTCATCTCAAACTCACCTTGCATCAACTTAGCAAAATATGACAAATCAATTCATACCAAAAAATTTGACAATCTTTCATAATATCATCAACATAAATTTGAACTACTAAGATATATTTTCCTTTTCTTTTAATAAAAAGTGTAGTATCCGCCTTTCCTTTGTCAAAACCTTTTTCAATCAAAAAATTTGACAATCTTTCATACCAAGCTCTAGGAGCTTGTTTCAAACCATATAAAGCTTTTTAAAGTTTAAAAACATGGTTTGGATATTTTGGGTCTTCAAAATTAGGTTATTTTTTTACATACACTTCTTAATTTTTAAATCCATTTAGAAAAACACTTTTTACATCCATTTGAAAAAGCTTAAATTCATGATAACATGCAAATGCAAGAAGCATCCTAATAGCTTACATTCTAGCTACGGGTGCATAGGTTTCATCAAAATCGATTCATTCTTCTTGAGTGTAACCTTGAGCAACAAGTCTAGTGTCACATCCCGAAAACCGACCTAGTCAGAATTAGGTTCCAGTAATCGGAAATTTTGAATCTGGTGGACCCAAGTGATGTAAATATTCAATCCTTGTACCATTTTTGTTAGTAATTAAGCTATGTGGACTTAATATGATCAATTAGATCCCTTTGTAAGAAGTTTGAAGCTGGAAATGTGAAATCTGAGTCAGACGTATCGATACGATGAGACATGTATCAGTACGACCTAACTACTCATAACTAACTTACCAGATTTGGCCTAGTTGTATCGATACGACCATAAGGTGTATCGATACGGGTCTCTGTAGAAATCTATTTTAGTGACTAAATCGAAAGAATTAGAAGTAGGTGATGATTCACCACCTTGCCTGCCTTCCTTTCACGTGGGATTGGTCTGAAAAGATGACAATTAGTCATCAAATGTCTCCAACTTTCATGATGGCTTGAAAAGATGAAAAATGATTGTTTAAGCTTTCCTTGTTTGAGGGAAAGCCTTCTATTGGATATAAGGGAGGTGGGAATTGACCAAAAGGATTTAGGATGGTTTAAATGACTAAGGAAGTCTTTATCCTTGTTTTTGGGAATCTCTCAAAACTAAAACCTCACCCTTGTCTTGAAAGAAAGCTCACACCAAGCACCTCGATAAAATCTTCATCCTTTGTTCAATTTCAGTATGTCGTTTGAAAGCTCGTAACTCGGTAAGTAAGACCCCTAAGTTAATTCGATGATTCTGTCATTCTTCAAGGTTTAATTTTAAGATTAGGTTTTGAATGTTCAATGGAAGCCCATGGATTAGGAAGTTAATTCCATTATTTTGATGTTTTCTACAAGCTTCGATAAGCTTTAGAAACATTTTCAGATCCTTAGTTTAAATTCTAAAGCAACCCCAAATTTTGTGCTAGCTCAAGAAGTGGAGAAGGACCCCTCGTCATCTCCAACAAAAGCTAGGCATCAAGGATTCATAATCTGAGAACCTTGAAAGCTTTTAAGTCAAGGTGAGTGTAGTTGTGTCAAGGGATAGGCAAGGTGTCATCTCGTTGCACTCGTTTTTGCAATTATAATTGTATTTGTTTAAAGGCTCAAGTAGAGCAAGCATATGTGGGTGCTAATGGTAAGCACGGTAAGTTCTCAACGATGTGGTATATTGTAAAGTTAGTAAATGATCTTTGAAAAATGTTATGTGTAAATTTTGATATGCATATGCTATGATATGATATGTGGAGCTAAGGCTCAATTTGTGATCCGATATGATATGGCCTACGGGCACAAAGGTAAGAACTATGATGATATGTGTAATCCTTGGACACTTGTGGTCATTGGATACAATTGGCATGCCATAGGGTTATTTGAGCTCACTAAGTAAGGGATTGGACTACGGTCTGGGGCTACGGCCTATATGTGGTGAGATAAGGTTGGCTTGTGTAAGGGATATATTTTTGGAGCTACGGCTTAAGGCTACGACCTATTTTCGATATATGTAGCGTACAAGGGAATCCTCGTATCCATTGGTTACTATGTCCAAGGGGAGTGATATGTTCATATGATTTATGTTTGCTATATGAAATCATGACTAATGGCTTTGAATATGTTTTTATGCGATTAATGCTATGTAAATCATCACCCAAGCATGCCTATATGTCATTCATGTATTTTCTAAACTTTCTGTGCACTTTTTATAACTACCTCACTAGTCTATGTAAGCCTAACATTCGTGGGTCTCATGCATTTCAGGACCTTAAAGCAATATGATCCTTGATTGTATAGTTGTGGTTGCAAGTCACTCTCATCGACACTATGTACGTCTATATTTTGCTTTGAACTTCTAGTAAGGTGGCATATGACTGAAACATGTTATGTTTGCATATTTTGATATATGTGTAATTCCCTAATAGTACCTAGGTGATGTATGTGAGATTTGGTATGTTTTGAGAAGGTAAAAATTGGTTAAAATGAGCTTAAAGGCACCAAATGGTAAAAATAGGGTAAATGATTTCTAAATGCCATGAAATTTTGTATTCTAGTAGAAATACTGATTAAAGACTTACTGGTAAAATTTGGACATCGTTCAACAGGTTAATTCGAATAAAAACCAAATAAAATCTATCATTACAGGGTAGCGTATTGATACGGGTCGAGTTGTATCGATACGGCCTTGCGTAATTGGACTTGGTAAGACAGAGCGTATCGATACGCTAGGGAGTGTACCGATATGGACCTCGACAGTAAGGTCTAGGGAATTTATTGCATCGGTACTACCACGGGTGTACCGAAACAAGTTAACCCTAGTCAACACGTATCGATACGAGCTTAGATGTATCGGTACGGACTTGTTACCCTTGAATCTAAAACTTGTGAAATTTGACTTAGTGTACCGATACGGGCTAAAGTGTATCGTTACGGTGTCAGTTAATTCTGTTAAAAAGCTTAAACTACAGTTTTAAATAGTTTACAAATTGGTCACTAATCTTTAAATGGTCTAATTGGATAGGTAAACGACCTCCGTTAATAACAAAATTTCACAGGTTAATAATTGGTAAGTTTAATTGAATATTTGTAAAAAGAAATGCCGATAAAGTCCCTTAATTTGTTAAATTTGCAATTTAGTCCCTAAGTTTGAAAAAGTTTAAAATTGACCCCAAACTGAATAGGCTATTAATAAGTTAGATTGATAAGTCTTAAAAGAGTTTCTGATAACACCTTCAGACACGGTTCTCTACCAGGCCGGGAAGGGGGTGTTATATCTAACCTTGTTTCTCACTATGTTACCACTCTCATCTAGTTATTTTCTAAAAACCCATTTAGTTCCTATGGTAGATTTATTACTTGGCCTATCAACTAATGTTCATACTTTACTTCTCTCAAATTGATTTAACTCTTCTTACATAGCCAATAACCAATAATCATCATTTAATGCTTCTTTGATATTTTTTGGCTCTATGCATGAGATAAGTGCAAAAAATTTACATGTATTTCTAAGAGAAGATGTAGTGGTTACCCCTTTGGATAGATCATCAAAAATCTCACCACCTTTGATATAGTTGAACTCCTTTGGGTAGGTCACCTCCTTTTCCTCTAGAGTCATGTCCTTCAAGGCTTCTAGAGGTGGATCTTGTGCTTCTTCTTTAGTTGGAACTTCATTTACCTTTGATGATTGTCCACCATCATTTGATTCAAATATCCCTACATCATCATCATCACAAGAATCCTTCATCGGAAGGAGGTTATCATCGAAAACCACATGAATAGACTCTTATACGACTAAAGTTCACTTATTAAATACTTGATAGGCTTTAGAGTTTAAAGAATAACCAAGAAAATTTGCTTCATGACTTTTAGAATCAAATTTGCTTAAATTGTCTTTTCAATTGTTTAAAGCAAAACATTGGCGTCCAAAAGGATGGAAATATATGGTGTTAGGCTTTTGCTTTTAAGAAGCTCATAAAGAGTTTTCTTTAAAAATTGGCCTAATATAACAAGCAGTATTTGTGGCTTCCGCCCAAAATACTTAGGCAAATTGTTTTCACAAAGCATGGTTCTAGCCATTTCTTCTAAAGTTTGATTTTTCCTCTCAACAACCCCATTTTGTTGTGGTGTGTGAAGAGTGCAAAAATTATGGCTTATACCATTTGAGTTACAAAAATCCTCAAAACCTAGATTTTGAAATTTGGTTCCATGATCACTCCTAATATGGGAAATGGATTGACCAACATCGTTTTGAGTTACTTTTGAAAATGTGATGAATTTTTCTAAAGCCTCATTCTTGGTACTTAAAAATTGAACCCAAGTAAATCTAGAGTAGTCATCAACTAAGACAAATGCATATGATTTTCCACCCAAACTCATTGTTCTAATAGGGCCAAAAAGATCCATGTAGATCAATTGTAAAACTATACTTGTGGAAACATCATTAATAGGTTTGAAAGAAACTCTTTTATATTTGCCTTTTGCACAAGCATCACAAATTTTATCATATGAAAACTTTATTTTTGGCAAACCTCTTACAAGATCATTTGAAATCAATTTTTACAAAACACTCATGCTTGCATGCCCTAGTTTTCTATGCCATAACCATGAATCATGTTAATCTTTAGCAACAAAACAAGCATTTGAAATATGAATGTCATCTAGATGCACCATGTATATGTTTCCTATGCGATAACCAATAAGCACAATTTTGTTGGTTTCAATGTTGATAATTTTGCAACCATTTAAATCAAAAAGCACATTGAAACCTTTATCACAAAGTTGTCTTATACTCAATAGATTATGTTTTAGATAGTTGACATATAAAACATTATCAATAAGGATAGAAGAGTAATTACCAATGGAACCAATTCCTTCAATGTAGCATTTGGAGTTGTCACCAAATGTTACTTCTCCTCCACTATTTGGTTTTAGCTCCAAGAACCGACTCTTGTCACCGGTCATGTGTCTCGAGCATCCACTATCAAGGTACCATGGATTTGCACTTGAAGCTTTGGCCTTGTAGCAATGCTCCCCCTACAAACAAAGATTAAGTCTTGAATTTTCGTACCCAAAGCATTTTGGGTCAATGAGTATTAGCTCCCAAAATCTTGGTTCCATTGGGAATCTAAGACGCAATAGTACTAGTATTATTAGAAGTGATTAGTTCCATAGGAACCCAAACACTCCTAATCCTCTTACCCCTAAAGGGCCTCGGAAGTCCTTTTCTTATAGCCACCAATGTTCCTTTTTACATAGTTGGGTTTTGAAGATTGTCATTTTTCAAAGCTAGTTTTCCCAACTTTGTTCAAGAAAGCTTTGAGATCACAAACTTCCTTTTGGTGATCATCATGAACATTGGATAGAAGGTTGTTCAAATCTTGATTTTTCTTTTCAAAATCATTTTGCTTTTGTTGTAAATCAAGAAACTTCTTCTCAAGTTCCGAGATGGTTTTAGCTACGGGATCATTTTGGTTTTTCAAATTGGAAACTGTTTTCTTGTTTTTCAAAATCGATTCCTTGTATTTCTCTACCAACTCATCATATACCTCTTGTAACTCATCGTAAGCTTCTTGAAGCTCTTCAAAAGTAAAATCAAAGTTAGATGAGGTAGAGGTTACCATAGGATCCTCTTCAAGTGCCATGAGATAAAGATTAGATACTTCTTACTCCTCTTCATCAGATGATTCCTCATCACTCCAAGTAGCAACATGAGCCTTGAGCTTCTTCTTCTTCTTGAAGCTTTTCTCTTTGAGTTGGGGACAATCGGTCTTGATGTTCCCTGGCTTCTTACACTCATAGGATATTATTTGATCATTTTCTTTCACCTTGTTCTTGTTCTTAAAATCCCATCTTCGATGAAACTTTCTTCCCCGGTTGGATTTCATGAACTGAGTGAACCCTTTGGCTAGCATGGCCAATTCTTCCTCTTCCTCTTCACTCGAATCGCTCTCCTCTTGTGAAGCCTTGAGAGCAATTCACACTTTATTCTTTCCACCTCTTTCTTTTTTATTATCTTCTCTTATCTCTTCTTTTTTCTTCTCTTCTTTTCTTCATAATCTCATATGTAAGGAGAGAACCCATGAGTGCATCGAGCTTCAAGGTCTTAAGATCATTGGCTTCAATAATTGCGGTTCTCTTTCCATCCCATGATTTGGGAAGAAAATATATGAGCTTTTGGACAAGCTTGACTTTCAGGATGACTTATCCAAATCCTTTGAGTCTATTAACTATGATGGAGAAACGATTGAACATCTTGGTGATGCCCTCATCCAGTTCCATTTTGAAATTCTCGTAGCTCAAGTTCAAGAGTTCAATCTTGGTCTTCTTTACATCGTTTGTGCCGTCATAGGTGGTCTTGAGCTTGTCCTATATCTCCTTTGCACTTGTGAAATAAGACATCTTTGAGTACTCATCCGGTCCAAACGCACAAAAGAGCAAGTGCATAGCTTTGTCGTTGACTTGTAATCTCCTCCGGTCTTCATTGGTCATCTCTAGCTTGGACTTTGGGAATCAGCCGGTCATCTTCTCTCTTCATCAGTATGCTTGGTCCATCTTCCACTACATCCCATAAGAGGTAGTCATTGGATTTGATGAAGAGCCTCTTTCGATTCTTCCAATAAGGATAGTTATCCCCATTGAAATAAGGCAGTTTGGTGATGGATTAAGGCTCATAGAGGTTGTTGCCGGAAGTGGAGGTCATGGCTTAACTTCTAGTTGATTAAATCACCTTCGGATCATCTCAAAAGGATGTTAATCCTTCAAATGAGCTAGACTCTGATGCCAATTGTCAGGATGATCAATCAAATGTGGAAATGGCCAAGAGGTGGTAAATTGGCAAATAAAAAATTTGGAAGCAAATTTGAAAATGAAAAGAATTGGGAGACAAGAGTTATAGTGGTTCAACCTTCTAACAAGGTTTACATCCACTACCTTAGCTTCCTACTAAGGAATTTCCAAATTCACTATTGAATTTCTTCCCTTTTTTAGGCTAAGGAGGCAACCTTGTACACAATCAAAGCTTTCTACCCAAAGCTTTGATCAAACATTCTCTTTTACAAGAAATGGAATAGGAAACTAAAAGTCCTCTCAAATGTAGTTTGTTTGCCCAATTACAAGTTCACTCAACCCAATACTTGAATAGAAATGATTACAAGAAAGGCCACTCAAGTGGGTTACAATATTTGACTCTAATAGGCTCAAAGATGATTGGATTTGTGCTTGAATACTTTTAATTCAATTGTTCAATAGTTATTATTGTAGCTTTGGAGACTTAAATATATACCCTGCCATTGATTTCTAACCGTTTCGGTAGCTGAGATCATAAATATAGTTGTTGGAGACTATTTTTCTCGCAATAAATGCTATCTAGCAACCCTCGGTATCGATACTCGGGCTTCAATATTGGTACTTGCTATAAGAAGAAAGAGTCGTTGTACAAAGCTGTATCGGTACACGAGAAGGCGTATTGGTACGAGAAGTTGGTTTTATAAAGGCATACCGGTACAGTCCGTACTGTATTGATACCACTTTTACTCACTAGAATCAGAGAAACAAGTCATTGAAAAATTGTATCAGTACGCCTAAAGGCGTACGGTATAGTATAGCCATTTTTAAAATGTTAGTTCCAATAAAACTGACAAGGTAACAACTATATCATTAAATGCAAGGATTTTGCAAATTTGAACACCCCATATCGGTACGAGTAAAATCGTACCGACACTCAAAGCTTATTTGGTTCCCAGGTATGAATGGCGTACCGATACGGCTACACGCGTATCGGTACCCAATAATCATTTAGTATAAAATGTTTTTCTAGTAGCTAAAACTCGTATTGTTACGGCCAAGGGCGTATCAGTACTCCTGGACCAAATTGGCTATTTGAGTATGAAAACACTTAGAAAATATTTGAGGTTTTAGTTTTTGACTTAAAAAAAATTTTAAGTTCGAATCCTTGCCATTTTGTGGGCATTTTTTAGTACTTAAAAATTTATTCAATTTTACAATTTATTCCTTTAAAATCATTATTATATCAAAATAAAATATTGGCTTTACACATGATTTGGAATGAGATTCAAGTTTGTATGTGGTGTATGGGCGTAGCCAAGGATAGCACAAAACAACTAAAAATTTTGAGCTTGGAATAATTAGGGAAGTCTCAAATATTTTTTCATAGGAAGAAAAAAAATTTAGTGTTGGGGTTGGCAAACAGTTGATCAAGTATATGACAGTGGCAAAAGCATAATGCCAAAAAGTTAATAGAATGGATGCATGAGAGAGTAAAGTGAGACTTGTTCCTATAATATGGAGATGATGCCGCTTAGAAAAGCCATTGTGTTCAGGAGTGTATGGCGGGGTAGTAAAATGAAATATACCATTATTAGCAAGAAAATTATCAAGAGTAGTATTTTCACCACCATTGTCCGAGTACATTGTTTTGATTTTTTGATCAAACTGATTTTCAATGATTACTTTAAACCTAATAAAAATCTCTTTTACTTCTGATTTTTATTTGAGGGGGGTAAAACCAAATTACTTTGAAAAATGATCAATGAAAATGACATAATATTTAAAGTTATTGTGGGAAATAACCGGTGAAGTCCATACATCAGAGAAAACTATTTGAAGAGGCCAATCAGAAACTAATGTAGATGTGGAGAAAAAAAGTTTATGCTTTTGTTGCAATGACATGCACAACATAAAAATGGTGAGACCAAGGAAGGTGATAAATCTAAGTTGAACCTTGAGACAACATGCTTTAAGATAGGGAATGCAGGATGTCCTAATTGGTGATGTCACTCAGTTGTAGTAGTATTGACACTGGAAAAGGCAAGAGGTGAGGAAGAGGGGCTAGAGGTTGGCCATTCATAAACACCATCCTTAGTTCTAATCATCAAAAATGTTGTCCCGTGGGAAGTTCCTTCACGAGAACATTATTTAAGGTAAACTGAGTATTGGGAGTTTGAAGAAATGTGGAACTAGTATGGGTGATTGGAAGTGTAGTTCCAGCTCCAATCATAATGTCGTAGGAGCCTGAGTATGGTGCATGTAGTGATAGATTGTCCAAGTTAGAAGTGACGCAGTGGGAAGCATCGTTGCCTAGCAGCTAGGTTGGTGTAGCAGAGATATTGGTGGCGACATTGGCTCTTGGTTGCCAAGGGGAGGTTGATGTTTGAGCATTGGAGTTGATGGATGGCTCAACCGGAACTAGATGAAATGATGGGCAACGCTTGGCAGTGTGTCCTTGAATTTGAAAATTTTGACCATAGCCAAGATAGGGTCGCGGAGAATAACGCACTGTTTGTGGTATGTTAGAGCTGTTTGATGCAACAAAGTGATAATGAGAACTAGACGATGAATGCCAACTCGAATTATGATTGCCAATTGTTGAAGGTGATCGCCAATTGTTGATGTGGCTTGCGGCAACACCAAAATTTTAAAAAATTATGACCCTTGTTGGTGCGATTTGATGGATTAGAAGAGGCAGGAAAATATGAAGGATCACTTTTGGTACCCTGGAGAGAGGCTTCAAAATTGAGAAGTTTTTCATGTAATTCCTCAAAAGAAATTGGATTGTCTTAGGCTTGGACTGCACAAACTAATTCTTTGTAGTCTTCATTGAGATTGTCTAGGATCTTGTCTGTGAGATCTTCGACATCGACTGGTGCACCAAGAATGGCAAGTTCATCTGCCTTGGTCTTAACAGTTTGAAGAAATTTTGTTATGCTGAGAGAACCCTTAATAAGATTCTTGAAGTGAGTTTTCACTTGCTTGATTCTTCCTCGGGATGGATTTGCATAAGTGGTGGCTAAGATTGTCCAAGCTTCTCTTGTTGGATCTATATAGTATAGGCAGAATTTGGCATAGTAACTTGGTTTTGAGTGATAGTGGCTGGAGGGCAAGGTTTTGATCTATCGATATATCCCAAAAGATCATATCTGACAAACAAGGTTTGAAATTGCAATTTCCACGAAACATATTTGCTGAATGTGAGTTTTAATGGAGTTTGGGTTGTAACATTGATAGTAATCAAGGTATTGCGAGGTTCGTTGATATTATGGACAGTGGGTGTAGAGTTGTTCATGGCGAGAAAAAAATAGCACTTAGATACCACGACAGAAGAAAGGAAAGTCCGCTGTGATTTTATTTCTCACTTCAATGATATATTTTTGTACATGTTGAAATGTAACAAGAATAGAAACAAATTCCTTTAAATATAGATTAAATTAAAACAATAAATCAAATAGAAAATTTGAAATATAAAGTGATAGAACTTTAAAATTCAAACTATTGTAACAACTTCCTAGATTTGCAAGATTTCATGAAGTCCTCTGTTATGGGTTACTTTTAAAGCTCTAAATTGCTTATTATTTTCATTCAATGGATTTAAACTTTTACATATGATTTTATTTTCGTGGTTGTCTCGTTTTGCACATTCCCGACAAACCTTTTTATCTCAATTATGAAACTTTTGATAGTTATTAAAAATGCTTTCCATTTTAGGTATGTTCGATCAAGATTTCTTATCCATTTATGTTAGCTTTTAAGTAAAGCAAACACAAGGTACGTCTTTTATATGAATTATCTAAGTAGTAATTAATCTTTCTCAAAAGAATTTGTAGGCAGTTTCTTGTACAAAATGTTTTATTTTTTCCAGTGAATTGGGTGCTTTCGATGCTTTGAATGTGGATGTAAAAGATGACTCCATTTTTTACAGCTGAAAATTGTATTATAAGTCGAATTAATTTCGTAATATCGAGTTTGTGTTGAATTTATGGGTTATGTAATTTCATAATATCACTGATTGGCATTTAACTGTTACTTTGTGCTAAGCATGCATGTTGGATTGGTTGGTCAAGCTGTTCCTCTTTGTTCCCTCATACTCCTTTAGGTCATGGATTTTAGACCCACTATGAGCATTCTTTCCTTCCCCTAGAGTCAAAATTGTTACTTTGTGCTTAGCTTAATAATAAGTTAATTAATGTAACACACAATTTAGAAGATCTTCATTTAATGGTTCATAGTTGAACATAATTTTTTTTAACCATTAGTATTTGACTTATTAATCGACTAAATCTAAAAAGTTTTTTTAGATAGACCCAATATAGGGTTGCCCTCCAAAACCAATTTTCTACATTCACAATATCAAGATTCGAACTTCTGACCTTGATTAAAAATCTAGCACCTCATCCCGCTAGACCAACCGATTGTTAGTATAGTTGGACTTACCCTTTTACCTCACATGTTTTGTATACTATGTAAATGATGATTCTACTTTGAGCTTTTTCGCTTGTGCAATTGATTTTGAATATAAGTAGCTTTTTCTTGCAGCATAGTCTATGCTACTATTCATGATCTGATTTGTACTCATGAAATACAACAATTTGAACATGTTCAATAAATACTTAAATGATTTTGATATAATAATTTTATTTAAAGATTTTCTTTGTCTTAATAAAATTTTAAGATAATTTTTGAGTAGGCCTGCAAATCAATTTGGCTATTTCTTTCGACGAAAATTACTTTTTTTAAATATGTTCATTTCAATAATCATTATGAAATGTTTTAAATCTTTTAATCCTTACAAAAACTCAAAAATAAATTTTTGTACATTGAGTACCAATACTGTCCTTAGGAGTACCGATATTGCCTTTAATTTAATTTTAATTTTGAAATACCGAAAGCAATCTAGTACCGATATTGATACCCAATATCGGTACTCAACCGGTAGGACCGATACTAATTCATCAGTATCAATACTCAGCGATTTATTTCATATTTTGCAAAACTTCAAAAGTTGAGTTTGTACTGGTACTACTATTCAGTATTGATACTCAAAGTTTAGTACCGATACTCAACAAATGTATATTGGTACTCCCAAGTTTTCACAACATCTAGATTTGTATTAAATGCAGGTGTACTGATACCGCTCGAACAATATCGATACCGAAGGCTGTTGAATTGCATTTAATGCGAGAAAAACTTCCTTCAACTATTTTATTCAATTTCCCAATAATCTAAACGGCTACAAATTAATGAGGTGCTATATAAACATGTCTCCAAAGCATGTTCAAAGGGAAGAAAATTTTTAAAAGCATTCAATCCCCAATCAAAGTTATTTGAGCTTTATTTATACAAATATTATAAGAACACTTCTTTTATTGTAATCTTTCATTTCAAGCATTTGGGGTGTGAGAGCTTATATTTATTGCAAACAATCTACCTTGTGAGGTTTTCTATAATTTTCTTCTTTGTATTTAATTTTGGGAAAGAATTCTCAAAATTTTGGGTATAAACCTTGGATAATTGTGTAAAGTTATTCATTGTCCTCGAAGGAAAGACAAATTTGTGAAATCCTTAGTGTGAATGTTAAGGTAATGAATGTAGAGTTCATTGAGGATGTTGAACCACTCTAAATTTGTAGTTCAAATTTCTTATCATTTGCAAAAGCTTCCTCCACATAACCTTTATTGTCAACTAATCCCCTTTTAACCATCTTAATTGCTGATCTACTCAATAATTGGTATCAGAGCTAAAATATTTAAAATTAAAATAATTCTTGAAATAAGTGATGTACCAAACAATTTAGAAATGAATGGGACTCGAATGTTATATTTTTCTTCTCTCAATGTTTTATTTTATTGTAAGTTTGTAAGTTGATCAGTGTGAAAACGTCACACTATTAGCGCAAGCTACACTATCGATGAAAGAACAGAAACTGGAAAATCCTATTTGAATATCGATCCCACAAGGATGGTGTATTCAATTTAAACTTATGTGACTACAATGCAATATTGTAAAGGTGGGAATTGTGGGTGCAATAAAAAGGATAAAGAGATGAATAAATGATTAATTATGGTAGTAATAACAAAGTATATAAAAAGATAAAGAAATATGAGAATAAAGTTTGGATCTCCTTGGTTCAGCTTGGCAGAAAGATCAAGTACACTTCGAGGGGAAATGATGGTTTAATAAAAAATTAGAAGGTCAGCTTGAATATTAGCTTCCATTTAATCTTCAATCGTTGACTCAAGGATGTAGATCGGCTTCAACTATCGTCGTAAGTCAGAACTATAACACCTTGAACAAGTGGATCAACTTTCATTGTAAAACTCGTTAATCTGACTTGTCACTAGCTCCGTTGATTTCAGTGACTAGTTTAACATTCCCATGCAAAACGAGAATCATATCCAACCATTAAAGCTTAAGAAAAATCTAACACAAATATATATATTAAACTGAAGAAATAGTTTCCACAAGTTCATAAAGCTCTAGAAATTAAACCATCGTTAATTGAGCATGAAATAAAAAAGTAATCTCCATAAATATTTAAATAAAGAAGAGTTTAAGAAGATAACAAATTATTTTCCTCGATTTCGCGCTTGATTCCTCTTTTCCTCAGATAAATCTGCCTTACTTCACCTCGGATCTCTAAAAATAAGCTTAAATCACCATGGAAGGAGGGAGAAATCTCAGAGATTGAAGATAATATAAAAATGGGAATAGCATGACTCTCTCTCTCCTCCAGATTAGTTCTTTTATAGGCCACCCAAGGAAAGACACATGTCTTGCAGGTGATTTGCATGCCCAAAGTTGTACAAAATTTGTTATAACAAACAGGACAACTTGCAGTGTCGTCCTTATCCTTTAGTAGACTAGATAGCTGGCAGATGCAATGTCGAACTAGCTGCAGTGGTGAAAACTTCCTTTACAGGGACATTAGAAATGCAACGAAAACGAGGCAAAAACAAAAAGAAATATACAAAACACGAGCCACTAAAACTAAGTTAGATAAAATGCATAAATAGACATGAAAATAAAGAAATGGATGTAATGAACACAAATGTTGCGACAATTAGACCTATAAATCAAGGGAAAATACAAGTTCTTTAAAGAGCTATCACAGCCCCAAACTTGAGTTTTTACTTGTCCTCAAGTAAAGATTAAGCAGCAAGGTCCAACAATATTTCATAGGCATTCTAGATACTTGAATCATTCCAATCAATCAATAAATCATATGCATCGACAAGAGAAAAATTTCATAAACAACTCCACATCTATAATTAAGCAAGTAATTCAAGAATACCTAACATCATCCTTAACATCTCAGATTCATTCCTCCTATCAACATTTTCTCTTGAAGCTACTTTTATTTTATTGCACTCGCATTAGAATGCCATTTTTTATACTTAATAAGATATACATATATATAGCACACGCTGAAACAATTGGAACCCATAAAAAATCAAAGGAATGATGCTAGATATTCTCTAATCAAACAAACAAATATATCAATGTAGAGTTAAAGATGCAATCATCCATCATGTATATGCAACAAACTTATCAATGATCAGAACAATTCAAGATTTACACATCAAATGCAAGCAAAAGATTTTCAACACCAAGTGAACCTTGCATTTGCTTAGAATTTTTTTTTGAATTTTTTGAATTGGGGGTGCATTTCAACTCACAGGCATTTACCTCCAAACTTAAAGGTTGCATTGTCCCCAATGCAAAAGAAAATAGAATAGAATGATAGAATGCAATTACAAAATGCAATAACATAATATGGTTATAATGATGAATGCAATGCTACTACAACTACATGTTATTACAATGACAATGCACATGTCATGACAATACAGAAATATAGAATGAAATTACATTATATGAAATGTATTCCTGCAAAAACTAAAAACAAACTAACTCAGTTCTTGGGATCGTGGGAGGAGGAAGCGGAAAGACTTTTCTTCTTTTTTCTCATCTTCTCTTTCTTTCTCTTCTTCTTTCTCTTTTCCTTGGACTTCGAGCACTTTCTCTTCCTTTCGCTTCTTCTTTCTCTAGCTCTTCTTCCTCATCGGCATCATTAGCCGCATCCTCAAATAAGATGAACTGTGGTAGTGCCTTGTATAGCACCATCACAAGAGGGTTTTCCTATTGTTCATCTACTGTGGGCGCAACTTCCGCCGGTCTCGCTGCAACTGGCTTCAGCTCTGATCCTTCTGGGGTTGCATCCACACTTTTGGATGCAACTAAATCTTTCTCGACAAAACTTTTCTCGATAGCAGTCTTCTTAGCATTTCCCACGTGTATGAGGAAGGGCTGTGATTTTTAGGGATTAATCGGTGCAATTGAACTAACAGATTTGCCCCTAAAAATTCATGCATATCGTGTGAGGCCTCTTGCCGTACAAGTTGTTAAAGAAGAAGATTCCTTGACAAATCAAGGAGATATTATTCTGCAAAAAGGGAAATAAATGAAATTAAAAGAAAAAACAAGGAAAAATCTAAATCTAATGAAGCATTTAAAGAGAATTTCAAAAAAAATTGACCAATTTAATGGTCTCAATATTCCCAGGATCAAAGTCGCCACAGTAGAGTTTGAGTCATTCGCCATTGACTTTGAATGGAATTCCTCCTTTTGTATCTTTGATTGTGACTGCACCGTGTGGAAATACTTCCACAACTTCGAAAGGTCTAGACCATCATGATCTCAGTTTTCCTGGGTGCAATTTTAGCCTTGAATTGAATAGTAAAACTGACTATCCAACTTCAAATTGTCGCTACAAAATAATCTTATTGTGCCAGCGTTTGCTATTGTCCTTGTAAATAAAGGCATTTTCATAAGCATTGCGTCAAATTTCCTCTAATTTAGTAATGTCCAGAAACCCCTTCTTTCCTCTTGCCTCATAATCAAGGTTGACTTGCTTAAGATCCCACAAAGCCTTGTGTTCAAGCTTTACAGGATGACAATATTTTCCAAAAACTAGTTGATATGACGACATTCCCAATGGAGTTTTGTATGCAATACGTATAGCCTATAATGTATCATCTAAGTGAGAGGACCAATCTTTTCTAATGGTGTTCACCATTTTTTCTAAGATGTTTTTAATTACCCGGTTAGAAATCTTTGCTTGTCCATTGGACTGAGGATGATACCTTGTGGCCAGTCTATGATTGACTCTATAGTGTTTCAACACAGCCGCCACCGGATGCAACGAAACTACTTGCCCTGATCGCTGATCGTTATTTTTGGTGTTCCAAAGAGTGTAGTATATGCTTGTGAAAGAACTTTAAAAATGTCTTTGCATCATCTTTGGGTACTGTAACGGCTTCTATCCACTTTGAAACATAGTCAATCGCAACCAAAATGTATAGATTTCCAAAAGAATTAGGAAAAGAACCCATGAAATCCAATCCCCTAACATCAAATTACTCAATTTCCATTATTGGTTGTTGTGGCATCTTATTTCTCCTAGATACGAATTCGGTGCGTTGACATCTGTCACAGCATTGGGCAAACTCATGAGCATTTTTGAATAATAACGACCAATAAAATCTGGATTGAAGGACTTTTGCAGCCATTATTATTCTACCAAAATGCCCTCTATAAGGAGCATTATGACAATGTTGTAAAATATATTTCATCTCTTCCTCAGGGAAGCAATGTCAAATTATATTATGATTACAAACCTTGAACAGATAAGGTTCATTCCAATGATATTTCCTAGCATCTCTAAGAAATCTTGCCTTTTGTGCCCTATTACATCAACATGAGTCTTTCCACAAACCAAGTAATTCATTACATCAGCGTACCACGATGTTGCATCCATAATGAAAAGCTTTTCATCAAGAAATGCATCGACAATTTGCAACTTATTTTCGTCTTTGTTGCCTGCTTCCAACCTCGAAAGGTGATCGACAACTTGATTTTTAAACCCTTTACAGTCTTTAATCTCAATGTCAAACTCTTGCAGCAACAAAATCCAACATATTAATCTTGGTTTTGCATCTTTCTTTGGAAAAAGGTATCTCAAAGCAAAATGATTAGTAAAAATTTTAATTTTTGCACCCACGAGATAATAACAAAATTTATCAAAAGCAAAAATTACTAGTAGTAACTCTTTCTCAATAGTAGTGTAATTGATTTGAGCTTCAGTTAAAGTCTTATTAGCGTAATCAATCGTATGAAATACCTTGTCCCTGCGTTGTCCCAAAATTGTGCCCACATCGAAATCATTAGCGTCGCACATTAGCTCAAACGGTTTCTCCCAATTGGGTGCAACAACAATCGGTGCATTCACAAGTTGTGTTTTGATCTTATTGAATGCATCCAGACATGCATCGACAAAACAAATTTTCTACCTTGATCCAACAATAGGCATAAAGGTTTGGTGATCTTTGAAAAGTCCTGAATGAATCTTCTATAAAACCTAGCATGACCTAGAAAACCGCGGATACCCTTTACATTCGTTGGTGGTGGCAGTTTTTCAATTACATCCACTTTCGCTCTATCAACCTCAATTCCAGCTTTCAAAATTATGTGGCCCAAGATAATACCCTTAGTTACCATGAAGTGACACTTTTCCTGGTTTAGAACTAGATTGGTATCCTCACATTGCTGTAATACCTTCTCCAGATTGTCGACGCAATGGTCGAAATTACTCTCATACACAGAAAAATTATCCATAAAGATTTCCAAGGAACTGTCAATCATATATGAAAACATTGTCACCATACACCTTTGAAATATGGTTAGTGCATTGCAAAGACCGAAAGGCATGCGACAGAAGGCAAATTTCCCAAAAGGGCATGTAAAAATAGTCTTCTCATGGTCCTCGAGTGCAATAGCAATTTGATTGTAGCTAGAATATCCATCTAGAAAACAGTAATACTCCTTGCCCGCAAGTCGATCTAGCATCTAATCAATGAAAGGAAGAGGTAAATGATCTTTTCTTGTGGTTGCATTGAGTCGCCTGTAATCCATACAAATACGCCAACCCGTAGAAATGCAAGTTGGAATCAATTCATCATCATCGTTATGAACTATAGTGATACCACTTTTCTTAGGAACATAGTGGACTGGACTAACCCATGAACTATCAAAAGTGTCATAGATAATTCCCGCGTCCAACCATTTAAAGATTTACTTCTTGACTATTTCCTTCATCTTTTTGTTCAACCTTCTTTGTAGCTCAATGGATTGTTTGTTCTCATTATCCAGCTTAATCTTGTGCATGCATAAAGATGGACTAATGCCCTTAATATCTTCAATTGTCCATTCTATAGAATGCTTATGCTGTTTAAGAATATTTATCAACTTAGCTTCTTGTATTGTGTCTGGAGTTGCACAGACAATGATTTAGAGTGTTTCCATGACTCCAAAGAATACATACTTGAGATTAGATGGAAATGGCTTGAGTTCAGAGTATGAGCTTCTTCAATAAATAGTTTAAAGTAGGAATTGTTTGGTGAGCAAGATCTAGAGATTCAACTTGCCACTTGTGGTGCACTACCGTAGTGACAACTTCCACAATGTGGTCACAATTTGGGAGATCTTGTTCAACCATTGTTAGCGCAATATATTTAGCAATGAGTATACTATGACGAATCAGGTTTTCTTGAATTATGTGGTCAAGAATATCAATATGATGGCATTCTTCAGTCCTCCGTCCAATATCAGCATTGAACATCCCAAAAGTAACTTGGTTATTGTTGACCCGCATTGTAAGTTCTCCTTTTGATACATTGATAATAGCTTTCCTAGTAGCTAAGAATGGGCGACCAAGAATGATTGGGACATCCTTGTCAGCTTCATTGTCCAAAATAATGAAATCTGTTGGGAAAACAAACTTGTCGACGCGAACAAGCACATTATTGATTTGACCATTCTGATGAGTCAAAGATCTGTCTGTCAATTGTAATGTGACTGTAGTGGGCTTAATTTCTCCAATGCCTAACTTTTGAAAAGTAGATAATGGTATTAAATTGATATTAGCCCCTAAATCACAAAGTGTTTTACTGAAGTAGTGATTACTAATAGAGCAAGGAATGATAAAGCTGTATGGATCCTTTATCTTTCTCAATAGAGGGGTAGAAATTAACGCATTACACTCCTTAGTGAGCGCAATGGTTCCCACTGCATTGAGATTCTTCTTTTGGATAAGATATCCTTTATAAACTTTGCATAATTCATAATTTGTGTAAGAGAATCAATCAAAGGAATTTGCACAGTAAGTTGTTGCAAAGTATCATGAAAGAATTGAAACTGGTTATCTGACTTATTATCTAACACTGGAATCTCAGTGTTGCTAGGCAGTATGCCCGATTGTCGAGAATTTATGTCAGTAGCCAACTGCCCCAACTGAGCTTCCAAAGTGTGTATTGATGAAGAGCATCCTTGTACTATAGCTTCAGTGGGAGACAAATGATCATGCATCATCTCTTCAAGAATAGAAAATGGATCAAAGATAGTTGATGGAGCATAATAACTCATCTGAGACTAAGTTTGAGATGGTGCTTCATATTGTGATTGCAAACCATATTGTGATTGCTGAGATTCTGAAGCAATGTGTTGTGGTTGGATCCAATATTGTTGTGACTATAATAGAGTCTATGGTGTAAACTGTTGTTGTGGATAACTGAAACTTCCTTGGCGTACACTGGAATTCTCGTGAAAGGAATTATTCCCAAAGCAAAATGCTCTTGAATGTTGTGCAGAATTAGAGTTACCCCAAGATTGTTGATTAGCTGTATTGTAAGATGTAATTGTGTTGTTTTGCATGTTGCTGACATAACTAGCATTTTCTACATGTTGTGGGCAATCCTCATAGCTATAGTTCTCGCTACAAATCTCACAAGAAAATTCAGGAGTGATTGTTTGTTGAGCTTGCTGGATAGGAGAAACTTTACTTGTTGTGAAAAAATTCAATCTGAATTTCTTGTTGAATGTCGTGGTTGGGACATTGTCAATACAGACTTATATCTTTCCCAAGTAGTGTGGAGAGTCCCATCATCTAATTGATAATAGGATGTAATGTTATTCCTCAGGCGTGAGTTCATTGTCGAAGGATTAAAGCACAAAACAAATTGTGTTGCAAGATCATTCCATGATGTAATTGAATTGGCAAGGAGTCCTCAAAACCATGTATGAGATCTACCCTACAAATAATATGGAAACAATTGCATCCGTAAGGCATCATTAGGAACGCCTTGCTAGATAAATGAAGCACAAATTAAACGAAAAGATTAAAGATGCTCTCGAGTGTCTTCATGTGGTAACCTTGAATATTGCCCATTGGAGATGAGTACTTGGAACATAATTGACTTCAACTCGAAATTCCCAACCTGACTAAAAGGTCTAACAATTCCCGATTACAATTCATCCAACTCAAAAACAACAACCTCGCGAATTGTTCTGTTCTAGGCTGGGGGTGTAATGGGGGTTTTTTAGGATCATGAGGAATTTCCTCATTGTTTTTAGGTTGACTGGCCATCCTACTATGTTCTATAATTCTTCTTTAAAAAGTTCTCTCAATTTTTGGATCTGGTATAAAGAGTGGTGTGGTAGCACTTCCGGTCATATAACACCTACAAAAGGTAATGAAAAGAAAAGGAAAAGGCAAAAACAAAGCTATTAGAAACAACTACAAACTTAAATAAAGAAAACAGAATTGCAAGCAGAAACATAAAAACCAAATAATGCCATCCTTGGCAATGGTGTCAAAACTAGATCGGTGTGACAATGTCACACTATTAGTGCAAGCTACACTATCGATGCAAGAATAAAAATAGGGAAATCCCGTTTGAATATCGATCCCACGAGGATGGTGTATTTAGTATAAACGTATGTGATTACAATGCAATACTGTGGAGGTGGGAATTGTGGGTGCAATTGTGGTTGCAATAAAAGGATAAAGAGATGAATAAATGATTAATTGTGGTAGCAATAACAGATTATATAAAAATATAGAGAAATATGAGAATAAATCCAGAATCTCCTTAGTTCAGCTTGACAGAAAGATCAAGTACACTTCGAGGGGAAATGATTGTTCAATCAACAATTAGAAGGTCAACTTGAGTATTAGCACCCATTTAATCTTCAATCGTTGACTCAAGGATGTAGATCGGTTTCAGCTCTCGTCGTAAGTCAGAATTATAACCCATTGAACAAGTGGATCAACTTTCATTGCATACAATCAACTTTCATTGTAAAACTCGTTAATCTAAATTGTCACTAGCTCCGTTGATTCCAGTGGCTAGTTTAACATTCCCATGCAAAACGGGAATCAAATCCAACCATTAAAGCTTAAGAAAAAGCTAACAAAAATATATATTAAACTGAAGAAATAGTTTTCACAAGTTCATAAAGCTCCAGAAATTAAACCATCATTAATTGAGCATGAAATAAAAAAGTAATTTCCACAAATATTTAAATAAAGAAGAGTTTAAGAAGATAACAAATTATTTTCCTCGATTTCGCGCTTGATTCCTCTTTTCCTCAGATAAATCTGCCTTACCTCACCTCAAATCTCTAAAAATAAGCTTAAATCGCCATGGAAGGAGGGAGAAAGCTCGGAGGTTGAAGATGATATAAAAATGGGAATAGCGTGACTCTCTCTCTCTCCTCTAGACTAGTCTTTTTATAGGCCACCCAAGGAAGGACACATGTTCTGCATGTGATTTGTGTGCCTCAGAGTTGTACAAATTTGTTATAACAAACAGGACACCTGGCAGGGTCGTTCTTATCCTTTAGCAGACTAGACAACTGGCAGATGCAGTGTCAAAATCATTTAGCAGACTGGCTATAGTGGTGAAAACTTTCTCTGCAGGTACATTAGAAATGCAACGACAACGAGTCAAAAATAGGCAGAAATATACAAAACTCGAGCCACTGAAACTAAGATAAAATGCAAAAAGAGACATGAAAATGCATAAATGGATGTAATGAACACATATGTGGGGACAACTAGACCTTTAAATCAAGGGAAAATACTTGCTCTTTAAAGAGCTATCACAAGTCTTTAATTTATTCACACGCATTTTAGATGACATATGAGGTAATGTTGATGCGAATGGAGCTTGGATGATGATTTTGACAATATTGAAAATTCTATAAGCTTGAATAATTTTTTACTTCCTAATATTAAGGTGTCTTAACTATTAAAAACGATGTATGTTGCATCCTTTAATCTATTTCTTGTAACATTTTTAAGTTTTGCCAATGGATAAATGATGTAAGTTGTGT
This sequence comes from Hibiscus mutabilis, assembly GCA_019671005.1. Taxonomy (NCBI): domain Eukaryota; kingdom Viridiplantae; phylum Streptophyta; class Magnoliopsida; order Malvales; family Malvaceae; genus Hibiscus; species Hibiscus mutabilis. The sequence continues at coordinate 38,755,126 of CM033721.1, forward strand.
GTTATGAGTTTATTCCTATCTTAACAAGTTTCAAATTCATTCACTTTTTTAAGAGAAGAATAGCGCACTATTTATTATTTTTATATACATTCACTAGCAATTAAGGTATTGATTTTGGTGTTGTTCTTTTCATATTTTACTTCAAAACTTTTTCTTGATTTTTAAAACATCTTTATGCAATTATGGGGAAATGATAGAAATGCAAAGGTGAGAATCCCACTTTAGGAGAAAAGAGTTTGGTGGAATGTTTATATAGTACCATTTCCCCTTTTTGACGAGTATTAGTCGACACATGTCTTGCATATGAGTGTCGTTGTCACTTGTCTAGTTTGATTCATGTTCATGGTTTATGAAAAATACGTTCAAAATATATTACGCGTGTGTATTCCTTTTGAAGATTTTTTTTTTATTTTTAAGAGTTGCTCAAACCAGCATTTATAGGCTAATTGATCTAACTATTGAAATCCCATATATTTTGTTTGTTTGTCTTTGACCATTGTAAAATTTCTTGTTCTAATACAATTCTAGCTGGTTTATGGAATTTAAGGTTGTTTGTTGATTGTTTTAGACAAGCCATTAATTATATTTATTGTTTTATTTTTGTGACCATTTTTACACCAAATCCAAGCCTATAAATAAAGTCTTTTTATTCATTTGAACATACAACAAAAACACCTCTTACTTTATTTTTCATATTTTCCTCTCTAACAATTCGAGTACTTTTCTAATCACAAGAATTATACCGAGAAGAGCAATATCAATGGTTTCCACTTTATATCTCATGTTAATAATTTTTGTGTAATACCTCAAAATTTTAGGTAGTGACCAAAATGAATAAAATGAAAGTTTGAAGACTAAAGTATAAACTTAGGAAAAGTTCAGGGACTAAATTGTAGTTTTCAAAAGTTATGTATTTTAGTCTCGTAAATGAATATTTTACCCCCAAGAATGATGTTTTCGTGTTACTTGGATTTTTGGTACGAAATTTGTGTTAAAAGATATAAAGAGTTAAAGTTCGAGAAGAATTCAAATAATCGGATCGAATTGAATAATTGAGATATTTTGTTAAAAGATAAGGAAAGTTTAAAAATATCTTTTCCATGATTAAATTGGAAGTATTTAACATGGACCAATGGATTGAAGTAGATTTTCCATGTTAAATATGAGCCGTTGGATGTAAAATGGCAAGATTGTAATTTTGAAAAATTACAAGGGCAAAGTTAGTAATTGCTAACTTATTGGTTTATTTTTTACCCTTGGATGAATAAAGTGACATGTTTTGGAGCATTGGATATCAACGGTAAAATAGTCATTTAACTATTAAGAAGACTTTTATTATAAATAAGACTAATATAATGCCATTTGGCAAAAATCAAAGAAATAGAAAAGTATAGAAATTTCTTCATCTCTCTTCATCTTGATGTGATCTTCTCCTAAGGCAAGGAAACATTTTCTTTTTGATTTTCAAGCCATTCTATTAGGAATTTTAATGAAAGCGTGAAATACAAAATTGATCTACATGAAATTCTCTATCATTTGGTATTAATTGTTCTTGCTTTCCATGCTTGATTATTGAGCTATGGAAATTAGTGGATGAACAGGATGTTGGATTTTGATATGTGAATGATTGATTATGCTTAGAAATGGTGTTTTGAAGTTTAATTCATGCTTGAATCAAGTTGGAAATCAAGTCTATAGTGACCTTTCATATTCGGTCAAAGTGAAGAGATTAGAGAAAATTATGGAAGAATTTTATTAAGGTTAGATATGTGGAGTTGATGATTCTACAAGTTTTAGAATGTTGTTTGGACCAAATTGGAAGTTTGTTAAGGTTAAAGGATTAAATCGGATAGTATGGAAATTAAGGGGTTTAAAATGGAAGTTGGTTAAATTGAGGTATCATGCTTGAATAATTGTTAGAATGATTTATGAGTCATTCTTAGATTTGGATATGAAAGGAAATTTGAAGTACTGAAATTGGTATGAATTGTATGAAGTAAATTAGTATCTAATAAACTTTGAAAGAATTTATAGGAATTTCTTTTCCTATTACTTACCTATGTTAGTATGATACTAACATGCATTTTTTAAATATACATGTGTTGTAAATGATGCACGTATAAATCGTGATCAAAATAAGAATCGAGCTAGCAACCAAGGAAAGCAAAAGGATCAAAAGTAAAGCTTAGTGAGGATTTAAATTTTGACATATATAAAGTGTTAAGGTGAGTGCAATGAATACATAACATGATACATGGATATTAGGAAGACTTGCGATAAGTCTACCTTGTTTATATTAGCATGATATTTATGTTATTAATTATATATTTGACTTGTTCTAAATATGTCAAAAGTTGAATATAAATGCATGGATCACTGTTTATATAAGATGTTATATTATAAATTTTATTTCGGGTATGAACTGTCCAATGTTAAATTATGTTGATATATATTGCCGTGGATAAAATAAATATGGAATTTATGCCCAAGTATGTCATTGAGGGACATGATATAGTTGTCATGCCATAGAGTCTAGCAACACGCTGCATACTCGGTTTAGCTCTATAGTGTATATAAAGGACACTTAGTGCATATGGTGGGCACGACCTTATGTGTATTAGCACTTCGGTGCATATTTGACTCGTGTACCCAAGGTCCTCATAGGCTTATATTTGGGTTATGGTTTATTGATTAATAAATGATAAACAAGTAAAACAGTTTATGAACTCTCAAAGTGAATGCAAGTATATTGGTAAGAAAGTTATATTCGGTTTATATTATGTTAATATATGATTAACATGATGGTAATACATATCTAGTGGTCTTGATGCATGATTATGGTTACATCTTTATATTTATAAGTATGTAGTATTGCACTAGATTTTATTATTGCCTCGCTAAGTGTATACTTAGCGTGTGATGATTTTCACGCGTAGGTAAAAAGAAGGAATCGAAGTAAGGAGCAGTTGACATCTTATCAGCAGAGAGTATAACTACGATATCAGTAATAACATCGTTTGATGTATTTTGATGTTACTAGATGGCATGTATATGTTAATATTAGTCAGTTTTAATATAGTCTTAATATGGTTTGTAATAACTTATAACCTAGTTTATGTTGATAATGAAGGGTGAGTAGTTATATTAAAATTAATAAGGGTTAGATGGATTACTAGTATATAAATCGAATAACTTTTTGAAAAATAATAAATATAACTATTAATTAGATTTTTAAATTAGGTAGTTTTTAGACAGTTATATTGCTTATAGGTTGTGGTTATAAAATGCTAAGTTGTTGTCTGGAATTTGAATTAATTTGGTTGATTAAAAATTAGATAAAGCAATTCTGTTAGGATAAAAAATGGTTTAATGATGTTTTCTAAATAAATGATTATTATAGATTGTTAGCAATTCATTATGTGACACTCTAACTAGTATTGGAGGTTAAATACTGGTAAGGGTGTTACATTTTGAATGTTTGTGTTAACCTCGAGGGGTGACGATCATTTTGATGATTGCACTAATCAAGACAATTTTACTTCTAAGGCAGTAGTTCTACTACGACACAGTTAACTCATGATTTTTTTTTTTTTTATCCAATCAATACAAATGAACTACTTTATAGTAGCACCATAATTTTCAACATTCCTCATTAGCCCAATAAGCTCAACTTAAAAATATCGACATACTAGTAGGCTAAGTTCATACTAATAAAATTTATGCTTATTAAATATAACATCAAGTTCTGTCATATGTTGTTATGAAAAGAGACCCACTAAAAGAGAGTTGAGAAAAGAAAAATCTAAAATGAATCTAACTAGATAGACTAGTGACCCTTTGTCCAATCAAGAAAGAGTGAACTACAAATTACCAACAGGCCTCAATATTTTTCATGTGAATATATAAACAATCAATCAAATTATAATCCAATTTGACTCATGAATTTAAAGTTAAGCTCAAGTTAAAATTGTTTCCTTTCCATCCTTGGTAAGCCTCTAGAATATCTTCCTTTAATTCATTTCTATATTGTAAGCATATAAATGGAGGTTAGTTTTCACTTTGTAGAGCAAACATCCAGAATAAAAATTTCTATTTGTGAGTGCTCAAACTCTTTTTTCTTTTTTGAACTTAAGACTTATCAAGGTAAGCCCTTATGGCGTTAACCCCTTATTCGAACTTATCACTTTCTTAATTGTGGCCTTCAACTTATATCGTAAGTTTCTAATTCTTTATAGTTACAGGGTCTCGGTTCTATCTTCTTCCTTTACTTTTAACTAACAATATAAGAAACGAGTCTTACTTCTTTACAAGTGTTGGTTCTTTCTTAAGTTTACTTATCCAGTTTTCAAGCCTATCTTTCCATACCCATTTTCCATCATCATAAGTTTACCTTTTTCCACAATTCATCATCATCACCTTATCATTGAATCAACTTCCATTCAAATACCATATATTGAAACCATTTTAGTTCCTTCAAAATATACTTACTTCATTCATGGTCGGACACACAAGTATCTCAAAAACATCCGCAACCGAAATCGTACCATTTGATATTAGAGCTATGTCGATCAAGTATCATATTTTTTCCTCTTGAGGTTGAAAAAAGAAGTAAAAACAAGTAAAAAGAAAAAAATTCAAAAAAAGAAAGAAAAAAAGAGGATCCAAGTTTGGCAAACTTGGATCAAAAGAAGAAGAATAAGAAAAAAGTGGTTTGTTTTGATCTTCCCGATCACAAGATTTGCTTGTTTACCACCATACTCTCCCACACTTCACCCCTATTTTTTAGCCTACCCTTTCACCCAACACAATTACTTACCCTACCTCAATTTGTTTCAACCAATTCCACAAGGTAATTTTTGATTTAGTCAATCTAGTTCACTTAGGAACTCAAGGAGAGAACATGAGTGGAAAAAGGAAAAAGCGTGTGAGCGCAATAGAGTGTTAAGAGTCATAAACATTGAGTGCAAACACGATTGGAGAGATAATTTATTTGTGTTAAAAGCTATAAACATTAGTGCAAACACGAGTATAGTCACTATTTTTGACTGGGTCTCAAGTTAAAATTTTAAATTTCCATTTAAATAGTCCATTTAAAAACAACAACCTTGAGACCAAATTATAATCAAATATCCAAAAACGCATACTCGTTGAGCCCTAAATTAACCCGGCTCATCCTAAACATATATCGTCTAAAATAAAGGGTCACTAAGCCCTAGCATTGACTGTGCCAATACCCATGACCATCCAACTCCTCCACGCCATTCTCGACATCACCACCACGTTAATGCCATGGTGACTCCTTTGCATGTACTCATCACAGTCTAATGTCCTCTGGTCCCCACGGCCTCCACGTAAGCATGAAGATTGAATCTATTTGCAACTCCCCTCATGACTCTTTCCTCCACAATAGATGGTCCCCTCTCTCATGCATATAATGGGACAAATGAAGAGAATTATAGCATAAAAACAAATATAGAGGATGCATTACCAATTGTAAAAAGGAAAATTATCAAAGCCAATCAGAGGTCTTCATCATCGGGTATAAAGCTAACGTAGAAAATTGGGGATTTTCATTTTTTTTATTTTTGACTTTTGGTTTTGCAAAAACAGAGATAATTAGAAAAGGGGAGTTAGCTTTTGGCATACATTGTTGAAGCTTAAGTCCCTCAGCCATCGTCATTGAATCGTTTTTGGAATTGACGAAGGTAGTTTTCATGAAAATTATTTGAGGATTAGGATTTTTAGTTAGGGATTTGGGCTTCTGTATGTGGGTTTGGGTTTCATTCAAAGGTGAATATGAACCGCGAGTCTTGTACGCTCATCCCCATTTACCGATTGTTCAACCCCGAGGTCCCGTCGCTGATGAACGGTGTGCCTGATGAAAGAACTGAGAGTGAAATGAGAGAACTTTTCTTTGTTTTTGTTGTATTCTGTTGAGATGGAATGAGAATGAGGGTCTTACATTTTTTTACTTTATATATGCATATATATTGATGCTAAACAGTGGCCTTCTAAGTCTATCTTGACTCAAGCGGTGACCTTTAACCGGGGAATGATCCATTGTTTTTTAGCAAAGGGGATATTTGCTACTTTGTCCCGTCAACTTTGGTTGCTTTTATTTTTAGTCCTCATTATTGTTATTTAATTATTCTGATTTCAACAACGCATTTTACATTCTTGCATTTTAGTTCTTTTATTTGTTTTATTTATTTACATTTCACACTTAAATTTTTGTTTTGTTTACACACCAGTCCTACGACCTTGCAGTGACTTACCCCAGGGCATGATATGCATTATATATGGTCCGGGTAATTTGGTTAATAAAAGCCTTTAATTTTAATATAATTACATTTAGTCTATGACTTTACGGTTACCTGCCCTGAGGTAAGATCCATATTATATATAGTTTGAATAATTCAGTTAATAACTACGAGTTTCGCCGACCTAACATTGATAAAAAGAAGCAAGTTTAATAAAGAGACAAAAAACCTCAATCATGGAGGATAACAAAGACAAATAAAAAATCCTCAAAATGGAGAAACGAACCCATATAAGAGTTGAAACCTCAAGATGGAGGATAACAACAAACAATACCACAAAATAGGAGGGAGTCTCAGAACCTCAAGATGGAGGACCATAGACATTTCATTGTTTCAATTCGATGAAGCAATGTACCTTTTCCAGCGTCTCAGAGCATCAAGATGAAGGGTGGTAGATATTTCACTGGCTTAATTCAAAGGAACATTAATTTTCAAAATTTTAACGCCTCAAGATGGGGAAGTATTTAATTTTCAAAATTTTAACGCCTCAGTCTGGGGAGAATTTACTTTTAGAGTTCCAACACCTCAAAATGGAGGAGAAATTTATTTTTAAGGCTTCAACGCCTCAAGATGAGGGAACATTTAGCTTTAAAAGTTCCCACGCCTCAAATTGGGGAAACATTTAAATTTCAAAGTTTTAACGTCTCAAGATGGGGGAGCGCAATTTATCTTGCATCAAAAAGAAAAATTGTTAAACAATGAATTAAGAACTAATGTTGAATATTTGACTTTTGCAAGTCGTATCTTCTCAAGCATGAAAGAGTCGCATATGCTACTATAAGGACTTTAACCTCAAGCATGGAAAGAGCAAGTACACATTTTATTAGAATGAAGCAATTTCAAGTAGGGAGAAGTTGAGAGCTCGACACCTAAAGAATAGAGAAGTCGGTCTCGGGAACTCAACACAAAGAACCAATAGTGGAGATCTGCCAAATAAAAAAAATATTTTTTATTTTATTCTCATTTCACAAGAATGAGCAAACAAGAACACCAATAATCATTTTTTTATTGGGCCTGAAGGCCAAACATAATTAAATTTTTAAATATCCATTTAAATAATCCATTTTACAACCTTGAGCCCAAATTACAATCAAATACCCAAAAACACATACACGTTAAGCATGAAATTAACCTGACTCATCCTAAACATACATTGGCTAAAATCAAAGGGTCACCCAAGCCCTAGCATTGACGGCACCAACACCTGTGACCCTCCCACTCCTCCACGATAATCTCCACCTCACCACCACATCAACGCCACGGTGACTCCTCTGCATGCAACCATCGCCAGTCCATTGTCCACTGGTCCCCACGGCTTCAACGTGAGCATGAGGATAGGAGCCATTTGCTACTCCCTCATAGCTCTTTCCTCCACATCAGATGGTCCCCTCTCACATGCATACAAGAGGACAAACGAAGATAATAATAGCATAAAAAATAAATACAAAGGATGGATTACCAGCTGTAAAAAGGAAAATTATCAAAGCCAATCAGAGGTCTTCACCATCGGGTATAAAGCTAACGCAGAAGAATAAAAATGAGGGAATTCATTTTTATTTTTTACTTTAGGTTTCACAAAAACAGAGAGAATTAGAAAAGGGGAGTTACCTTTTGGAACCCATTGTTGAAGTTTGATTCCCCAGTCTTCGTCATTGAACCATGGCGCAGGTAACCGCCGTCAAATTAATTTGGGGATTAGGGTTTTAAGTTAGGGATCTGGGGTTCTATTTGTGGGTTTGGGTTTCATTCAAAGAGGAATTTGATCCGTGAGTCTTGTACGCTCACCCCCATTTGTCGTTTTTTCAACTGCGGTCTCTTCGCTGATGAACGACAAGGATGAGAAAAAAGGTTAAGGTTTTTTCGGTTAAAACTGAGAGTGAAATGAGAGAATTTTTTCTTTGCTTTCGTTGTATTCTGCCAAGATGAATTGAGAATGAGGGTCGCCCCCTTTTACTTTATATATATATATATATATTGATTCTAAACGACGACGTTTTAAGGCCCTCTTGACCCGAGCGATGACCATTCCTCGGGGAAGAATCTGCGGTTTTTGGCAAAGAGGATATTTGCTACTTTGGCCCCTCAACGTTGGCTATTTTGTTTTTTAGTCATTATTACTGTAATTTATTTATTTCGAGCATCACATTTTACATTCTTGCATTTTAGTCTTTTATTTAATTTATTTATTTACCTTTCGCACTTAAATTTTTTTTTATTTGCACATCAGTCTTAAGACTTTGCGGTGATCCGCCCGGAGTATGATCCACATTATATTTTGTCTAGGTAATTTGGTTAATAAATGTCTTTAATTTTAATTTATTTATATTTAATCTACTAATTTGCGGTGACTCACCTCGCGGTATGATTCACATTATATATGGTGAAGGTAATTCAGTTAATAATCACTTTTAATTTCATTTTCTTTTAATTTAGTCATTTTTAGTACATTTATTTTAATTTTGCGTTTTTTATACCCTTATATTGTTTTTCTGCTTTAATGTGGTCTCTTAGTTAGTCTTTAGTTAGTATTTTAGATTAATTAGGAAAATATTTTTAAATAGTCCTCGCTTTTGTCAGAGTCCTATTTTTAATTATTCGGTTATTAATCAAGACTTAGGATTAAAATATATTAGAGCCTTTAGTTTTAGTTTTAAATCAAATAAGTCCTTTAATTAATCTCATAAATTGCACTTCACTTAGAATAAGTGTTTAGGGTTTTAATTAATTCACTTAGTATATAACTTAGTTAATTAGACTTTTTAGCAATTAGGAGAATAGTTTAAGGATAATCTCCGCTTTTTTCGGACTATTATTTCTTTATTATTCGAATGAAATTGTTAGGATAACTATTTAGATAAGAGGGAAATATAAGAATTTAATAATTCATTTTGGAATATGAAGAATTTTTCAAAATAAATCGTATGAGATGGGTTTGTCTCCACTTTTGCCGGAGTGCACTTTACCTATTCATTTAATAGATTTATTTTGCTAAATTCTTTATTAATTTGAAATCGATTCTTATATTCTTTAGAATTTGTCAGCCTTAATTTAATTTAGGCCCAATAATTGATTTTTTGCTTGCATAGCATGATTTTAAAAATCGTAAGGCAATGTTCATTTATTAGGGGTTGACAATATAGTCTCCGCTTTTGTCGGAGGTGATCATTGTTAATTCCCGAAATAAGTCAACATCCTTTAAAATAAATTTGTATTAATAGCATATCATAATTTAAATTTCTTTCGAACTTGTAATTTTCAATACTAAGACAATTAGTAATCGATTAGGTACAAGTTTTGGGCGGTGTCGGGGTGTGGATCATTCCCCCCACATAACTGACTCATGATCCCTAAAACTCAATTTTATCTAGTTATTCTACGGTGTTCGATCCACCAAATCCAAGTGATCGGATGTGAATCCATTTTCCATTTTCAAAATTAAAACTCGGGTTTCTCAAATGAATTCGAATTTTTGTTATTACAATAAGGTGTTGGTTCTTGAGGACTTACCTTTTTACAATCACTTTGTCTCTCCATGTTTCAAAGTTTCACAAGAAACAATGGCTTTGATGTTAATCGAAGTTTGAGCAGCCAAGACGTACCAGATAAACATCAACGTACAAATAAACATTTTTCAGACACGTTGCCACGTTTGAGGCAAGGTATGTAGTGTTGCTATAGACTTGTTTTCTGAACCTATTTGATGGGCTGTTTATTGAAACTGAAACGTTAAGACTAATTTTATTTGCCATATTTAGCTTGCGTATACAATTACCAGAGCTACTGTGTTAACCTTGGGGGACGACCGCCTACAGCAGTGATTACACACATCGAGGCAAAATCATTTTTAAGGAAGTGGTTTATACTACGGCACGGTTTCTTAATATGCCTTTAGTTTCTATTTATTATTATCTAGTCAGTGCTAACAGTTTACTTTTCCAGTAATATTACCAACAATTTAGAAACAAATTATATACTGCAATATGTCAAACCCTGTGTCAAAGTTCATGCTTGATTTGTCAAAACTCGACACATTGGATGAGACCAATTATCTGAGGTGGTCCCAACAGATAATCATCTTCTTTGAACAACACGACCTTAACTATGTGTTGCTCAAGTTGCTCTAGACACCAACAACTTCATCGTCCTTAGACATTGCTTTCAACGTTGTTGGTGGTGACGACATTCCTACCCCCACAAGTGTTGTCCAGTAGACTGCATATGTTCCTACTTCTGCTCAAGCGTCCATCGAAAATACGAGAAGGACAACAAAACTATTCGTGGCTTTCTCTTAAGTAACATGACAAACAAACTGATTGACATGTTCTTTATGGAGAAAAGTCCTAAGGCCATTTGGGACACACTGGAGAAGAAGTATGGAGCCGATGATGCTACAATAATGAAGTAAGTGGTCATCAAGTGGCCCAAATTCCAGATGTCTGACGACAAGCCAATCATGAATCAGGTCCATGATTACGAGAAGCTGGTCTCTGACATCCTCGCTGAGGGAATAAAAATGTGTAAGAATTTGCAAGCCAATATCCTCATTGAGAAGCTGCCAAAGTCCTGGTCCGACTACCGTAACTCCTTTAAGCACAAAAAGATGGATATTCCTCTTGAAGAGCTAGTGGGGCATATGAAGATAGAGGAGGCTAACCACTTAAAAGATAAGGTTACTTCTAGTCAAATTCCTTTAAAATCTAACCTAGTTGAGTCTGGGTATGCCTTAGGTTCCAAACCTAACAGGTTCAAGAAACAGGGCAACTAGAAAAATAAGGGGAATGCCAAAGTCCACAAGGGCATTAGCTTTTAAAAAGCCATGAAAGGAAAATGACCCACCAAGGCCTCTCAATTGCTATGTGTACGGACATGCTAGACACAAAGCTTATCAGTGCCAACAACGATCAGACTGCTAGAATATGAACAAACCACAGCTGAATGTTGTTGAAAATGCTGATGACATCACAACAACAATGGTTTATGAAGTCAATATGGTGGAAAATAATGCTGAGTGGGTTGTAGACACTGACGCTTCTAGACATTTCTGCGCCAAAAGGGAGTTGTTCATCGACTTCAAAGATGTGAAGAATGGTGAACAAGTGTACATGGGGAACTCTAGCAACTCTGAAGTGCTAGGCAAAGGAAAAGTTTTGCTTAAGTTGACATCAGATAAAACTTTAGCGTTGCATGATATTCTGTAAACTGTAGTGTTGCATAATATTCTGTATGTACCTGCCCTGCATAGAAATTTGATTAGTGGTGGATTACTTAACAAGGCAAGCATTAAACTTGTGTTTGAAGCAGATAAACTTGTACTTTCCCAAAATGAGGTTTTTGTTGAGAAAAGGGTTTTTGAATAGAGGTTTATTTGTAATCGAAACTCAGTTTAATGAAAGTAATAAAATCACCACTTCTGTTTATATTGATGAATCTTTTGATATGTGGCATGCTAGATTAGGATATGTGAACTTTCATTCACTAAAGAAACTCATTAAAATGAATCTTCTTCCTAATCTAGACGAGAAAAGCTTTAATAAATGTGAGATTTGTATAGAAGCCAAGCATGCTTAACCATCTTTTAAGATAGTTTCTAAGAGAAAAATAGAATTGTTAGAACTTATACACTCTGATCTAGCAGACTTAAAAAACTCTAAAAGTAAGGGAGGTAAACACTACTATATAACCTTTGTAGATGATTCTTCAAGATATACAAAGGTATATCTCCTAAGAACTAAAGATGAAGCTGACAACTTATTTCTTATTTATAAGGCAAAAGTTGAAAATCAACTAGATAAGAGAATAAAATGGCTTAGATTCGATAGAGGTGGTGAATACATATCTAATTTTCTTAAAGAGGTGTGTGAGAAGAATGGCATAATTCACGAAACCTCACCCTCCTATTTTCCTCAACAAAACGACATAGCTGAGAGGAAAACAGAACTTTAAAAGAGATGATAAACTCATTGTTGATAAGTTCTAGATTGTCTGACAATATGTGAGGGAAAGTCATTCTATTGGCCAATAATATTTTAAACCGAGTACCTCATAAGAAATTAGATTCTACCCCATACGAGAAGTGGAAAGGTTATGCACCCAATTTACAATTCCTGAAAGTGTGGGGATGTCTGGAAAAAGGTTGGTTTTCTGACTTTAAGTAGTCCACCATCGATCCTAAAACCGTTGATGCAGTGTTTATCGGGTATGCTTCAAACAATGTTGCATACAGATTCATGTATCTTTATGACTTCACTATTTTTGAAACTAGGAATGTTGTGTTTTTTGAGGATATCTTTCCTTTAAAGAAACCTAGTTTAAGTGCTGGAGCACAAGTAGAAAGTCGTGCCTTAACTTCTTCTAATCTTACAAAGGATTCTCTAGAGATATAATTAGAGCCTAGAAGAAGTAAGAGACAAAGGGTAGCCTCTACCTTTGGTCCTGAAAAAAAGTGATCAAAACTTAATGTTTGTTTCTATAGCTCAGACTTTTCTTTTAGATAAGGATCCAAAGTCATATGATGAAGATATAAGTTTAATTGACGCTAGTTTCTGGAGAGATGTAATAAATGATGAACTAGAGTCAACAATGTCTAATCACACATGGGAGTTGGTTGATTTGCCTAGAGGATTTAGACCTATCAATTCTAAGTGTGTTTTAAAAAAAAAACTTGGACCCGATGGGTCAATCCATAAATATAAGTCAAGAATAGTAGTCAAAGGGTTCACTCAGAAGTTTGGTATAGACTTCTTTGACACCTACTCTCCTATCACGAAAATCTCAACGATCTGTGCCTTGTTTGTAATAGAATCCATTCATAAGTTGCACGTACTTCAAATGGATGTAAAGACTGCATTTTTGAATGGAGATCTATACGGAGCAATTATATGTTTTGAGACACCTGGCATGGAAGGCAAAGTGTGTAGACTTAAAAAGCCTCTTTATGGCCTTAAACAAGCTCCAAAATAGTGGTACAATAAATTTCACAAAACCATTCTAAGTTTTGGTTTTATTGTAAATAGAGTGGATGCATGTGTGTATTCGAAAGTGTTTGGAACAGAATATGTCATCATAAGCATGTATGTTGATGACATGTTAATATTTAGTACCAACATTGAATCTATTAACAAAACAAAAAAAATTATTGTCCACTAAATTTGAGATGACAGTTTTAGGAGAGGTTGATGTGATCTTAGGAGTTAAAGTTATCAAAACTGAAAAAGGTATCTTCTTTAAATCAAACACACTATATTGAGAAGGTGTTAAAGAAATTTGACAGTTGTGATGTCATCTCTGTTAGAACTCCTTTTGACTCTAGTATACGACTCCTAAAGAATAAAGGAAATAGTGTTTCCCAACTAGAGTATGTCAAAATCATTGGAAGCCTTATGCTCTTAATGAACTATACTCAGCCTAATTTTGCCTATGTTGTGAGTAGGTTGAGTAGATATACTCATAATCCTAGTGCTGAACACTGGATTGCTCTAAGACGTTTACTTAAGTATCTTAAGGGTATTATGGATTGGAAACTCGATTTTGTTGGCTTCCTTCGGTCTTAGAAGGATACTGTGATGCCAACTGGGTTACTGATAATGATAAAGTAAGCTTTACAAGCGGGTATGTCTTTACCTTAGGTGGCGTAACAATCTCGTAGAAGTCTGCTAAGCATACTTGTATCGCTCGTTCTACCATGGAGTCAGAGTTTATTGCTCTTAACTTAGCTAGGCAAGAAGCTGAGTGGCTTAGAAATTTGTTGGTAGAAATACCTTTGTGGGGAAAATTGACTCCTCCGGTATCCTTATTGTGTGATTCACAAGCTACAATATGTGTGGCCCAAAACCAAGCTTACAATGGTAAGAAGAGACATATTTTCATAAGACATAAATCGGTAAGACACTTAATAAGGAGCGAAGTACTCTTTTTAGAGTATGTGAAGTCGGATAGGAACTTTGCTGATCCGCTTACCAAAGGGTTAAGTCGAAAACTGGTTCCAGATTCGTCGAATGGGTCTAAATCCCATTGGTTGAGGAATTCATGGTGGATACTCAACTTAGTTATATAAGTTCAATTTGGTCAAACGAAGCCATGAAAAGACTCATAGTGTACGTTTCTCTTACCTATCCCTATGATGAACAATGTACATGCACATGAGCTTAATTGCTCTTAATAAATTCATAGCCTAGACTTTGGGTGGTCGTACTAAGAAAGACTTGATGAATTTACCAAATTTTGGTTGAATATCTATTCTTAATATGTTCATAACCCAATTTTAAGTGGGTAGTCCTAAATCGCAATAGAACTAGGTAAACTTACTGCCAAGAAATGATGAGTTTTCTTAGAACTCTTAATGAATTCAAACCCAAATTTTTGGGTGTTCCCAGAGAGAAGGACGTATTGAATTCACCAATTAATGAGGTTAGATATTTATTCTTAATGATTTCTTATCCCAGAGTTTGGATGGTTCATTTAAAGTGAACTTGAAGAAAATCACCTTACCCTTTGTGAGGTTGAGCTGTTATAAAAGGCTCTTAATTATTTCATAGCCCTTGATTTGGGTGGTCCTTGAAAGACGGACTTGATGAAATAACCTACGTAAGTGAGAAGGTTTGCCACCTTCTATGAAAAACATTGGACCATTTTTCTAGTACACTTACTAGAATCCTGAAGAAAGAGGGCTACACATGTATACACATTTGTATATACTCTTTGTAGACACATCGAGGACTTCAGTGGGTGAAGAGGTTAGTTGTGTATTATGAGTTCACCCTAATCTTAGAAAGTTCAAGATTTGTTCACTTATCTAAGAGAATAATTACTCATCATCACTATGTACTAGTTCAAGATACGTTCACTAGTGCTTAATCATCTAATCTCGCAATTGTTCTTCTCTCGGTTTTAATAAAATTTGTCTGTTAAAGAACTTCTTCAGGATTTGTGGGGGAATATTGGTTATATGTATCCCACATTGGGAGGGCACATCCCTTGGGAAGGGTATATAAAGTCTTCCCTACCCTCCCTTGTTGAATGTGGTTAAAGAACTCTCTCGCACGCGCATGCCGCTACCGGCCAGCTCGGCTTGGTTCGGTTTGTTTTGTTTTGTTTCATTTCGTGGTCATGGTAACACGTGTCTTCGACACGTCCGCGCGCATTTGATCTTTTTGGAGAAAATTCAGAATAATTTTTTTAGACCTATTTTCTGAACCTATTTTATGGGTCGTTTATTGAAACTAAAATGTTTTAATTAGTTGTAAATTAGTCTGTTAATTAGAATATTATCATAATTAATTTTATGTTTAATTCTTGATTCTTATCCCCTAATTAAACGAGTGGCTTAAATTCATTAGTTGATCAGGCATGAAATACGAAAATCAGTGTTTAAAACTAATTCTATTTGGCATATTTAGCCCGTGTATACAACCTATAATAGATAGGGTTTTTTAGAATTCTAGCTATCTTTGAACTCTACTTTCAAACCTTGATTTTATTCTTTCTATTGAGAAGAGCAATTCTGCCGCAGTCCACTCCAATCTTTGGGTGTACGATTATCGGAGCTACCATGTTAACCTCGGGGGACGACCACCTACTGCAGAGATTACACACATTGAGGCAAAATTGTTTCTAAGGCAGTGGTTTATACCAAGGCACAGTTTCTTGATCTGCCTTTAATTTCCGTTTATTATTATCCAGTAAGTGCTAACAATTTACTTTCAGTAATATTACCAACAATTGCACTAACATTGCTAGCACTTTTATGGTAGAAAAACTCAGCCTACCAACCACCAAACATCCACAACCCTACAAGATCCGATAGCTCAATGATTATAGTGAGATTGAGGTCACTGAACAAGTTGTCATCTCGTTCATAATAGGAACATACAATAACGAAGTTCTATGCAACGTATTATCCCATGCATTCTGCACATCTATTATTGGGACATCTATGGCAATTCGATCAACATGTATTTCACGATTTCTTCTCCAGCCAATACACTTTCCAACACAAAGGGAGGAAAGTTACTCTCACACCGCTCTCACCGATAGAAGTCTAGGAAGACTGTAATCGTTTGAAATAAAGTTTTAAAAAATAAAGGCAAAAGAAAGAAGCTATGAAAATTAAGAGAAAAAGAAACAAGAGTTGAAATTTGTGGAAAGATTGTTGAAAAATTTGTCATTGAGTGTGAAAGAACAATAAAAAACAAATGAAATTGAAAAAGAGTGTTTTGAGAGTGAGGTAAAAGAAGAGCGTGAACAATTTCAAGAGAAAAAAAGAGTGAGAAACATAAACTTGAGATGAAAAAAAAAGAGTTTGAGAGTGAATGAATAAGTGAGAGTAAAAAATGAGTGTTTGTGTAAAAGAAAGAAAGTTCAGGAAGTTATTTTGCACTAAGGACTTTGACAATGAATTGCCTCCCCTCACTTTGTCTTTATTGAAGATTTTCGAGAGAGTAGTTTTATAAGATATTCGAAGCGAGCTTGCACACATTAGGGGCATCAAACATGAACCACCTGAAAAAAACATCAAACATTATAAGTGGTTTGAAATCTCATTTGATTTGGCAAAGGTATTCCTTAGAACTAAAACCACCTTGTTTTTTAGGGAAGTTGTACAATTTCAAGTAGTAACAAGAACATATTGTTGAGATATTTATTTTGATATAACTTAATGAAAAATGTTTTTGTACTTAAACATTATTGCTCAAATAATTAAAAGTCCAAATGTCTTGAAAAATATGTTTAAAAGGCTTTTAAAATGTTTTTGATTCATTTAAACATTTCCAATGTTTTCATGTGTCAAAAACATGCCTTGAGTACCGATACTGTAACCCTAGTACCGATACCAGTAGCCTGTACCTGTGCCGATATGTTGTGTTTTTCCAAAGTTCTAGTATAGAGTTTTGGTATCGATACCCAAAGTGTAGTATTGATACTCAACCCTTGAGTACCGGTGCGTATAGCCTTCAATGGTTAGTTTTGTTTGAATTTATTGTAGGTACGGATACCCACTTTCGAGTATCTATACCCACTGGAAAGAACTATTTTTTATGAAGGGAAACACCCTCCAACGGCTGTAAACATTCCCCAACGGATATAAATGGCTAGATTCATATTCCACACTATAAATACATGCCAAAGACACTTGAAGAACTAGATGATGGACATCCAAGCTTAAAGATCAAGAGAGTAGAGTTTTTCATTGTATATTTTTTGTTTTATCTCTTGTAATTCTTTAGTTCAATCCTAGTGAGCAAAAATGTTTAAACACCCACCTAGAGATGTATTAAGTTTACAAATGTCAAGATCTCGTTATTGAGGGGTTCTATCTATGCCTTTGAAAAGATAGGGGTGTAAATGTTATCTCTTTGCCCTTGAAAAATAAAGAATTCATTAGTGATTGAGAAATCCTTAGTGTGAATGCTAAGGTAATGGATGTAAACCTAGTTTTTGCTTCCCAACTTCACAAGATATCTTTACTCCTTTCATTGGCGATATTCTATTGATGGATTCGAGCCCAACAATTGGTATCAGAGTGAGACTCAATTGAAGGTCTAACCATCGTTGAGAAGATCATTGGAGTGCTCAATCCAATTCTACATTCAACAAACCTTGAAGAGCTAACTCAATCGACATCAAGCTCAAGGATTCATGTTGAACCATCTATCCTCCTCTCAATTGCAAAGGTGACATGCTCACACATTAAAGATGTATAACCTCTAAGCTTAATCTTTTCAATTATATAATTTTATTACTTATTTTTAATGATTTTTTGAATGTTTATGCAAATTTGATTATTAAAATCGTTTTAGTGCATAACATTCTTTGAGGCTTTGTGCATATGTGTCTTTAACTTGTTAATTCTTGTTAATGCATAAAGTTTTTAAAAGACTTGGATAAATTGTGATCTTAAACTTTTTCATCATATGTTGAAATTCAATAATTTTTCTCGAGTGTCAAAGTATTTTGAGCTAAAATTTAAAATGTAATGCATTTATTAAGGGGGAGTTTTTTGTTTTTCAAAATAATTTACTTACTCTCCATTGTTATTTTGAACCTTAAATGATTTGAATTGTTTTTGATATAACAAAAAGGAAAGAGATGTGTTTGAAAAATTAAATTTCAAAAAGAAAATTGGGGAGCTTAAATATTTTTCTAAAATATTCTCTTTTCTAAAATTATTTTTTAAGGGGGCATTTTCAAAAACATTTTAAGTGTTTCCGTTATATCAAAAAGGGAGATTGTTGAGATATTTATTTTAATATAACTTAATGAAAATTTTTTTAGACTTAAACATTATTTTAAAAATAATTAAAAGTCCAAATGTCTTGAAAAATATGTTTAAAAGGCTTTTTAAAATTTTTTGACTCATTTAAACATTTCCAATCTTTTCTAGTGTCAAAAGCATGCCTTAAGTGTCGACACCCTAACCCCGATATCGATATCCAATAGCCCGTACCGGCACGACATGCCTAGACCGATACACAGTGCTTTCCAAAGTTCCAGTATAGAGTTTTGGTACCAGTACGCTCCTTCGAGTACCGGTAACTAAAGCCCCATATAGATACTCAACCCTTGACTACCAGTACGCAGAGCTTTCAATGGCTTATTTTGTTTGAATTTATTGCAGGTACCAATACCCACTTTGGAGTATCGATACCCACTAGACAGAATTGCTTTTTATAAAGGAAAAATACCCTCCAACGGCTCCAAACCTTTCTCCAACAGATATAAACGACTGGATTCACATTACAAACTTTAAATACAAGGCAATGACACTTGAAGAACTAGAGTATGGAAATCTAAGCTTAAAGATCAAGAGAGTTGAGTTTTTCATTGTATTGTAACCCCTAAATCCGGCCCAAAAGAAAGGGGCAAATTTAGAAAGCCACATTCGAAACTTCTCCCTCAAGAAAATAATTCAAATTATGAGATATTAAAATAGCATAACATAAATCATTTTTGATAATAATATAAGGCATCTCAATAGTTATAAAATCCGAACGTTAAAATAATAATCTTATAATTTAAATAAAACATTTGAATTTAAAGTTTGGAAATGTATGCTGAAAAATAACAAAGCCCCAAAATAGTTTCAATTCCAAATATATCAAATCCCAAAATAAAATAATAAAATAAAAAATCTTTAAAATAATAAAGTTCATACTGTAATAATAATAAATTTGAAACGCAAGAGGTCCTCTAAGTACCAAGTCGCCTAGAGCCAAAGAATCTGAAAGACAAATGATGGTACTCTAAAAAGCATGTGTTTTCACTTTATTTATTGGTTAATTTATCCCCATTTAGTTAACATTTGCGTATATTTTAGCATTTTTATCTTTGTACTTGCATTTTCTTAACTCAGTAGCTCTTTCTTGAATTATTCTTGAATTTATTTCATTTTTGCTACTAATGTCGTTATATGAGTTTTTGTAGAATTGCAGCAAGGACTGTCGCTGCATTGGGATGTCGTTACAATACTAATATCACTGCATAAGCGTTGTTTGGATTACGTCCAGGACTGTCACTGCATTGACAGTTGTAAAAAACATAAGATAAAATGACTCTAGAGAGAAGATAAGATCAAAGGACAATGAGCTGCCAGTTAGTTACAACAACTTTTGTCCGAACATGATGTCGGTGCAATGAAACAGTCATTATCGGAGCAATGATAGTTGTCACAATAAGATCAAAGAATTATGAGTTGTCCATTAGTACATTTGTCTTATATGAAATTTTATTCAGAAAATCTATGAAGGACACATGTAAACACCCAATTGGAAAGTGATAAGGATACATACACATATATTCTTACCCTAGAAAAGGGAGGCTCATATTTTATCATCTATTTTCTTGATTTTGGAGCTTTCTCTTTATGGCTATGGTGGCTTAAAGCTTCCATGGGGCAACCAAGGTGAATTCGATGTAGAATTAAGTAGCCACAACGAATGCAAGGCAAGAGGAAGCATTAAGGAGCAATCAAGTTAGCTAGGAATAGCTTTCCCCATTTTGTTCTTAATGTTTCTTTTGTTTAAGTGCCGATGATTATGGTTTAATTTCATTTTGTATGAAAAATACTTTATGCATGTTAACTGAATATTTATCTTGTTAAGCTTTCCCTCTATCTTTTGATCTTTGTGTTTGAATGTTTTTATGCACGAACGTGTTTATTGTAGTCTCTGTCATCGAGAGATGCAGTGACAGTTCAGATTAACAAGTCATTACAACGAAAGTTGGATGAGGATACAGCGAGAGTTGATCCACATATTCTTTTATTTGCTTATTTAGCCATCACTGAAAGGTGTGGTGAATGGTTTCATATAAGTATTTGACTAAGGTAGAAGTTGAGATTGTTAAGATATTCATGTGCTTTATTGCATCGACAATCATCTTTTCTTTTGTTTCTTGCTACCATTCGTTATTTTGTTGATGAATCACTTAGGAAACCCCACTGCCATCATTATATTTTTCTTGTTTTAGTTTCTATACATTACATCAACATTACCTATATCATTTACCTTTCATTGCTTCGACATTACCTAACGTATTTACCTTATTTCTTTACTTATTGCACTAACATTTGTAAACATTCAAACAACCGTCCTCATGGGATCGATATCCCAAATATTTGTATCTGTCTACTATACTTGCATTGACCGTGTACGCTTGCACAAATCATGTGACATCATTTCACCAATTAAGTTTTATCGTCGTCGCCGGGGATGGTGTCACATCCTGAAAACTGGTTTAGTCAAAATTAGGTTATGGTGATCAGAAATTTTATACCGGTTATGCATGAATGGTGTAATTTCCAAATCTTTGTACCCAATTTTGAAGTCATTAAAGTTATTTGGGCTTAATTGAAGTTTTTGGGCTTTTTGTAAGAAATGGAGGTTAGGGGTTTTATTGAAAATGCTAAAAATGTTGAATCTGGGCAAGGCGTATCGATATGGTAGGACCTGTATCGATATGGCCTAACTGTTTTTAACTAACTTACCCAACTTAGCCTAGCTGTATCGATACGGCCATAAGGTGTATCGATACATGTCTTTGTCCAAATCGATTTAGTGTCCAATTTGTAAAGTTTAGGAATTGGTGATGACTCACCTACTTGCTTGCCACCCCTTCACATGAGATGGCTCAGAAATGAAGGAAAAAGAGGGGTCATCAATTGCCTTAAAATTATAAAAAGGCATGATTTAATGGAAGTTAATAAATTAAGCTTTCCCTTTGCCAAGGGAAACCTTCCTATTGGTTCCTAATGAGGTGGGGAAATGATTGTGGCTTTGGCTTCCTTAAAATGAATAGGAGAGGCCTCCTTCTTTGTTTTTGAATCTCCCGAAACAAAATCCCACATTTGCCTTGAAAACCAAGCACACACCTCCATTGTTATCTTCCTCCTCAAGCTCAAGCAAGCACCTCAATCTAATCCTTGACCTTTATGTGATTTCAATACACCAATTGAAAGCTTGTAATTGGGTAAGTAAAACCCCTATGTCAATTTGATGATTCCATCAATCCTTAGAGTTTAATTTCAAGATTTAAGTCTTGAATGTTCAAGCTAAGCCCATGTGTTAGATTGTTAATTTCCTTATGTTGACGTTGTCTACAAGCTTTGGTAAGCTTGAAAAACGTTTGTGAATCATTAGTTTCGATTCTAGTGTAATCCTCTAATTTTTGAACTAGCTCAAGTGGTGGAAGACAAGCCATCTTCACCATCTTCATTACCAAGTACTTCCAACGGCAAGGGGATCGTTATCTGAGAACCTTGAAGCCTCTTATTGCTAGGTGAGTGTAGTTGTGTCATGGGATTGGCTAGGTGCCATCCCGATTGCATTTGTTTATACTTAAAGTTGCATTGTGTCATGAGCTCAAGTAGAGCAATCATGTGTGGATTCAAGTGATAAGTGTGGTAAGACCATCGCATTTCTTCAGTACATTTTAAGCTTATACGTGATATTTGAAATATGTTATATGGGAAATTTGATATGAACATGTTATGATATGCTATTTAGAGCCAAGGCTCAATTTACAATTCGATATAATATGGCCTAAGGGCACAAAGGTGGGTTTTATGATAATATGAGTAAACTTGGACACTTGTGGACATTGGATACAATTGACATGCCATAGGGTTATTGAGCTCACTAAGTAAGGGATTGGACTACGGTCCGGGCTACGACCTATATGTGGGGAGAAAGGTTGGATTGTGTAAGGGACTCCAGAGCTGCGGCTCAAGGCTAAGGCCTATTTTCGATATGTGTGGCGTACAGGGAAATCCGCGTATCCATTGGTTGCTATGTCCAAGGGAAAAATGAATAATATGTGTTTTTCATTTGATTTATGAAATTATTATATATTGATGTTAAGCACGAATTACACATGTTAGAGTTATACGTTTGTCATTCAAGCATGCTTACATGTTATTCATGCCTTCAAAAGACTTATGTTGCATTTGTTATAACTACCTCACTAGGCTATGTAAGCCTAACATTCGTGTGTCTCATGCATTTCAGGACCCTAAAGCAATCCGAGCCTTGATCGTGTTGTTGAAGTTGCAAGTCACTCTCACCAATCTCATGTATGCTTACATTTTATTTTAAACTTCTAGTAAGGTAGCATAGGGCTTAGACATGTTACATTGGTCTATTTTGATATGTTTGTAATGGCCCTAAAGTGTCAAGGTGTTAAATATGGAATATGGTGTGTTTGCAAAATAGTAAAACTAGTTAAATTGGGCTTAAAGGCACTAAAAGGGTAAAAGCATAGTAAACGGATTCAAATGGACCTAATTTTTGACATACTAGTAGATTAAGTAGTTATAAACTTGCTGGTAAAATTTGGACATGGTTTGATATGTTAATTCGAATAAAAACCAGCTAAAATCTGTTATTACAGTGCAAGGCGTATCGATACAGGTGATGGTGTATCGATACGGCCTTGCATAATTGGTCTGGTCAACCCAAGTCAAAATGGGCGTATAGATACTGGATGGGGCGTATCAGTACAGATTTTGGTCACTAGAATCTGGGGAAATTAAAGGTATCAATATAGTTATAGGGTGTATCGATACAAAGTCAACCTGTATCGATATGGTTCCAGCTGTAACGATACGGGCTTGTTACCCTTGAATCTGGAATTTGAAAATCAGGCTTAGCGTAATGATATGGCCCTAAGTGTATCAGTACGGTGGTAGTTAATTCTGTTAAACGAGATAAAACACAGTTTTGCCTTAATTACAAAATGGTCACTAGAAATTGTATAGTTTAATTAGATAGTTAAATGACTTCTGTTTGTAATGAGATTTCACAGGCTAATAATTAGAAGATTAGATTTCAGAATAATAACATGAATTTCAGTTAAGGACCCGTAACTAGTAAAATTTACAGTTTAGTCCCTAAGTTCTTAAAGTTTAAATTGACCCCAATTTGAGTAAGTTGTTAATAAGTTTGTCCGATAGCTCATAAAAGAGATTAATAAGATATTCTGAATCAGATTTTGAACTTCGATTAAGTTTCTGATATCTGAATATGCCTTTCGATACCACTTTCTGACCCGATTCTCTACCACGCATGGAAGGGGGTGTTACAAATGGTTCTCGTTTAGTGCTTATTTTTGTCATTGTATTTTTTAATTTTTATTAACTTTATTTTTTTAGTTTTTTATTTTTTAGGTGTGCTAAAAAGAGAGAGCAACAAATATGTCGAAGGATAGACATCAAACCATTTGCGATTACACGATGTTCAACTATGACTTTCAGTATCCTATTCCAAGAGTGGTTCAAGTAAACCCTACTCTGGGTATTATTGAATGGAATGGAGTTTTTGCTCTTAGAGCTCAAGTTTCTTCTCTAGAAAACAGGATAATGAAGCCGCTCAACGAGTAGATGTCTCTACATTCAGCTGTGAGATTTGTAGTGACAACCACATCTATGAAGACTGTCCACAACTTCTATGAAACAATTCTTATGGTAATTCCTATTATGCTTCTGCATGTAATCAACTGTCTTGGGGAATTCATAATTTTGGGCAAAATGCTAGGACATACCGATATGGGAATATTTGGTCTGAAGCACTTATAATCAAAGAAAAGGGGAATTACACTCCACTGCAGTCACAATTCAATCAGCAATCTCAGATGCATCAGCAACAATATCAGGTGCAGACACAATATGTTCAGATCTCACATCTACATCCTCAAGCACCTATGTAGCAACAATACACCTAAGCTTCTACATCTAATCCCTTTGCAACTCTTTAAGCTTTGATACGAGAGCACTTGAACAAAAGCAATTGTTCAGGGGGAGTCCTCGTCGATTTGCGCATTAGAAGCAAAATTGGGATAACTTGCATCCATAATGAATACTAAACCATAAGGCACACTTCCAACTGATGCAGAAAATCCTAATCCCTTATAGAAGGAACATTGTGAGGCTATAACTCTAAAGAGTGGTAAACAAAATGGTAAGACAATCGAGGATTAGGAATAAACTATCTTCATAAAATGATGAAGTGACTCATAGCAAAAAGATTGCTACTGAAATTGTTGATGTACTAGCAAATCTTGTTCCAAGAATTGTCACTCACATGCCAGATGTGCGATAATCAACAATGTCGACGCAATTTGAAGTGTCCTCACATCCACCTTTGCCATGACAAGTTCATGACTACGTGCAAGGTCAACAAGATGTTAGTACTTTATCAATGGAATCTAAGCATGTATCTCTTGAGGGACCAACGATGCTAGATTTGAATCCATTAAAAGAAGGATATGATCATTTGGGAGAAGATACTCTATCCATGGTGACTCCCTTTGATATTATTGATGCATCAAATTATCTACTGATGAAGATGTTTGAAAAGCATGAACAAAGTGGTAGTTCGATGCTTGAAAATTTTCAGAGACTTGGTCTTTCACTTTATTTACAAAAAATTCTAGCAGAGGATTGCTACGACAACTAGCTAGAGCAGCAGATGTCACTACAACGAAAGTTACATTCAACTATGGTGGAAGTCGACGAGAAGGAGATAATCAAATGGTTGTATTTTGAAAATGATGCTTACATTGAATTTATGCCTTCCAGAATAGTAGCACCGTGGAGGGTACGCATGAACTTCAAAGGAAAATGAAAGAAAGACACATTCACCAAGGCGACAGAAGTCAGAATAATTTCAATCACATTGGCCCAATCTTTTTTGGGTAGAATTGTCACTTGATGAAGGGTGCAAATGGACTATAAGAAGTATTGAAAATGACCCTCCAAGGAAACCTCTACCACAACGAAATAATAAATGGGCGCTTATTGTTGGTGCACTCATATTTCACTAGAATAAGAGGAGGTTGATGATTCTAAAGTTGAACCAGAACCAGAGGAGGCACCTACATGATGAGCTAAGATGAGAGAAAGAAGGAGAAGATGATGAAGACGCTGCTACGAAAATTGTCACTACATCCGAGGCTGTGGATGCAAATGATGAGAAGAAAATGTTGTAGCGAGAAGAAGCACCATGCAGCCACATCGAGAGCAAAGGAACACTGGATTAGTTTGTTTTTAATTTTTTTAGTTTTTTTATCATGTATTTCATGTAGTTGTTGTTTTCCTTTTGTTACTGCATTTTGTCATTGCATCTATATGGTAATTGCATTCTGTTCTTTGCATTGGGGATAATATAATCTATAAGTTTGGGGGTATACACTTGGGATTTGAAATGCACCCCCATTTCAAAAAAAAAAACTAAAAAGAAAATGCAAGGTTCATTTTGTTCTCTAAATATTTTTCTTACATTCAATGCTTAAATCTTGAATCTTTTTAATTTTTAATGAGTTGGTTGGATACATGTGATGGAATGTTGCAATAGAATTCTGCATGAATGAATTTGAGTGCTTGAGTAATGGATACCTAGCATCATCTCTTAGATCTTAGATGAGTCTGCCTAGTTCAGCTATTGTTGTATATGTTTATAGATCATATTATGTGTAAATAAAGAACACTCCAATGTGGGTGCATAATGAAAGTAGCTTAAGAGGGAACACTAAAATACATGCGTTAGAAAAATAAATCTGGCCAATGGTTGTCGTTGCATGAGTATGTGTCAAAGCAATGAAGTACTCCATGGGGGTTTGTTGCACAACATCTTACTTCTCAAGACCTTAAGGTGCATTCATTCTTTGATATCTCTCGTTGCTTTAAAAAAGAAGAAAAAATATTATATGCTTATATAGTATAATGAAATAAATGTTGTTTAGGTAGAAAGAATCTGCAATATGAGGCATGATGCTAAGTACTGATGAAATTGCATGTTCATTCATTCATATTTCTAATTTGTTGATGCAATCTTCTATCATGTAGATGTAATTGATTCATTGATAGTTGAGATGATTCAAGTAGCTAGAATGTTCATCAATTTGTGCTCAACCTTGATTTTTTATTTTGCTTGAGGACAAATAATGAGTGTTCAAAAGTACTATTTTTATTACCCTTTTTACTTATATTATTGTTAGACTTAGGCACATTTTAGTTGCATTATTAGGCATTCATGCATATTTTCATAATTTCCTTCACCATCATACTTGATTTCATAATTTAGTTGATTTTGTGGAAAAAGGTACTGCTGATGCGTGTTTTTGTATATGCAGGTTAATTGCCTGGGCAAGTATTGCTGAGGCAATGAAGGAAACAAGGAAGATGACAATTTCTCCATGGATTCAGCCCTATATATAGTTGAAAATTCCAAGGAATCCTAGAGGAGTCGAAGTACTATGAGAAGATTAAATGGAGATCAAATTTCAAGAGATTTAGGAGGATTTTAAGGAGGAATAAAATAATGAAATAAAAAAAATCTATTTCTTTTATTATATTGTATTTAATTCCAACTTAACTTCCTCCTCAAGAAAGACTTTGACCTAGCCATTTCCTACAAATACAAGGCTTAGCCGCAACCCTTCAAGCATTGGAATTGAGAGAGAAAACACAATGGGCTATTCGAAGTCTTCTTCTTCTTCTTCTTTGTTTTGGTTAGATTCATGTTTAGGGATTATTCTTTGTATATCTTTTGAACCCAGCCATGAACTAACTTGATTGGCTAGGATTATTGTGTTTAGTGGTTGTGAGAAAATGATTGGATTTGTTTAGGTTTTTTTGTTTTGCAATTCAAGTTCAAGGTTTGTTCATTCTTGGTATTTATCTTTGCTTGTGATTGAATCGGGAGAGGATCTCGTGAATGTATCCATTTATCTAATATCGGGAGAGTTAGATTCAAGAAACGAATGAACATGGTTTTTACCCAAATCGATGAAGACTAATTCGGCTTAGGAATAAGTTACGAATTTCAAGGGCTAAAAGAAGCGCAAGATAGGTTGATGTTCACCCATGATTAACGCAGAGTTGTATTATTAAGGCATGCACATTGACTAGAGTTTTAAATTAGCAATAAGGAGAAACCATTGAAGAACGATTTGCTGAACCTTGAAGATTGTCGCCCAATTACCCAGGCAATCATTTCACTAGTAGCCCTAGCAATCACCTTACCAATTGCCAAGGTAGACGCTTCGTTAAGTGCCCAGGCAATCGTATCGTTAGTTGTCCAGGCAATCGTGTTGCCTATTGCCGAGGCATGTAAGTTGCATTTGCATGCAAAACCGAGACTGTCCATTCAATTTCCACACCACGATGCACTTTAATCCGGCCTATTCTCTCAATTATTCAACTTCTCTTTAGTTTACTTGATTTATTTGCTTTACTTGTTTATTCAACCCAATAATCATCACTTGTGTTTTTACTTTCTAACTGCAGGAAGAAAAATTCTTGAAGTAGCACCAATCCTTGTGGAGACGATACTTATCATTTAGTACTTGCGACATGTATACTTGCACCATTTGCGTAGCACTCTAAACACACAACAAGTTGTTGGCGCCGTTGTCGGGGATTGACAAATGGTGTTAGTTGTTTTTGTTATTGCATTTTTTATTATTTTTACTAACTTTACTTTTTGTTTGTTTTATTAAAAAAATTCATGTGCGCTGCAAGTTAAGGGACATCAACATGTCGGGAAATAAAATCCGATCTATTCGAGATTTGATGATGGAAGATAGGAATCAATCCAATCAAGAGTTTCTTACACTCACCGATGATTACCTATACCAACCGAGAAAAGCCTATACCGTGGAAAACTCGTGTGCTTGTTGTCGAGAAAATAATGTGTTTGAAGATTACCTTCACAATCCTAGTGCATATGGCTACATGGAGGACCATAGATGGAACCAACAGCAAAATCCTTCATGGTATGATCAAAAAGCTCAAAAAAATTTTACCATGACGATTTTGCCACAGCAACAGATATGCCATGGCAATATATTCCTTTTCAAGAGCATTCAAATTCCTTGAAGGAAATGCTTCTAGCTTTCTTGGCTAGACTTGACAGATCAATTGAAGAGATTCGAGAGCTATCAAAGCCCATGGATGCAAGGATAGCTAAGTCGGATGCACCCTTGAGGGATTTAGAAGATCAATTGAGGAGATTCACATATGCCATGGATAACATGCCCCAACAATCAATTTCTAGGGATAATGAAATCCTAAGGGAAGATGAGAAGGAGAAATACAAGGAGAGATCCCCGATGTGTGAGGATCAACTAAAACCTCCAAGTCAAGAGCCTACCAATGAGAAAGACTGCCCGACACTTGATGAGCCTATGGAACGAATTGCCACAGAAATGATTGAGGAGCCTAAATAGAGCAACATCGTGACAACATTCTGAGAGGCAATGTAGAGTAATGCTACAACAAATTATGAGGAATCTGATGCCTAGAATGTTACAACGTTGATGCTAAAGCAGGAATCTAGAGATTGCTTGCATCCACCTTTTCCACAGCAATTGCACGACCACATGCAAGATCAAGGAGATGACAATACTTTGCTAATGGAATATGAGCAGGTGATGGTTGAACCTTTTGAATTCTTTAAAAACTCACCTCATCCGTTGTAGGTATTTCTTGAGGAACCAACGCTGGTAGATTTGAAGCCATCGAAATCTTTACTAATGGAGATGTTTGAGGAGCTTAGAGAAAATGGTGTTTGGATTCATGAAGCTTTTCAGAAAATTGGTTTTTCCCTTAACTTACAAGCGAATTTTGGCAGAAGATTGCCACGACAATTGGCTTGAGCAAAAATTGCCACGAAAACGAAGGCTACATCCAACCATGAAGGAGGTCGACGAGAATGTGGTAATTAAATGGTTGGGTGTTGATATAACTTTTCCAATTATCCATGCCTTCAGGAATAGTAGCAAGGTGGAGGGTATACATGGACTACAAGGAAGGCATCTCCACCATGGTAACGCAAAAGGGAGTAGCTGCAAGCACATTGACCCAACTCTTTTTGGGCAATATTGTCACCTGATGGAGGGTACGAATGGACTGTAAGAAATATCAGAAACAACCCTTCTAAACCTTTCTTTTTATCTATATTTTTTTATTTTTAATCTTGATAATTATCCTTTTATGTTTATTTTTATTTTTTAGGATAAGAGTTTCAAGGGATAAGGAGTTTCCTAGTTTTCTTCTTCCTTTGAACTCTTAAGTTTTTATTTCTTGTTTCACTTTATTTTCCCAAACAAGAACCTAAAGGAACCACAAACCCATGGACAATTTCCAATCATGAATCATGCTCCGACAATTGCCAGGGCAACTAAAAATGACGTGGCAAGTTCACATGCCTTGGCAAGCCTTGATAAGATTGGCGAATTACTCATCTCTTTGGCGCAATGATTGGAGCGACTCGAGGGCCGACAAGTGCTTTTTATGCGGTATATGAAGGATCGTGATGTGGCCATCATGCGACTCAAATTGGAGAACTATCCCAATAGCACCATTCCCTTCCCAATTTTTCCTGTCGAACTAGTTGTCCCGACAACTGAAGATGCCATGACAACTATTGCATAAGAGGCAACACCAGCCATACACACTTAACCGTCATGACTCAGCAAACAAACCAAGTACACGACTTGAAGGAAATTGATCATTCAAGGTGACGACCTTTTCGACTAACTTATTTGAATTTTATTTTAATTTTTGCATACATTAAGGACAATGTTTCTCTCGATTTTGGGGAGGTATTTGTTCCTAGTTAGTTTCATGTTTAGTTGCATTCATCTTTAGTAATAGCATATATGTTGCATATGTTACTTGCCATGCCTTTGATTGGATTTAATTGCTTGAACTTGTTGAATATCCAATGATGAATTTTTGCCATTAGGATTGCATGAAAAGAACTTAGAATTTTACTATGATGCTGAAATTTTTATTACACGGTTGTGGCTTGTTGATTGAAAGAAACTTAGTGAACTTGGGTTACTTAAAATTTGGATAAATTGAAAATTAAATGTTAATTTCTTGCTAGAGGTGCCCGAAACTGGCTCTAGTAGTTGCAAATTAAAGATATCGCTAGAGGTGCCCAAAATTGGCTCTAGTCGACAAAAAAATTAAATAAGAAATTGCTTGCTTTACTAGAGGTGCCCGAAATTGGCTCTAGTAAAAAGATGAATAAATACCCCGGTAATTAAATTGATAAAAAGCCTATTGTTCATATAGAATCTTGAAAAT
Source organism: Hibiscus mutabilis (assembly GCA_019671005.1). Classification (NCBI taxonomy): domain Eukaryota; kingdom Viridiplantae; phylum Streptophyta; class Magnoliopsida; order Malvales; family Malvaceae; genus Hibiscus; species Hibiscus mutabilis. The sequence goes on from CM033721.1 coordinate 38,786,029, forward strand.
CAACTTGTACACAACTACGCACACACATTGTCACGAGCATTATAGTCTGGTTCCGGGAAATTTTTGTGCCATCCGAAAAATTTAAAAGGTGATCATACATTGTTCCCCGGTTTTGAGGTTTGAAGGCAAATTTAAAGCATTTCTTTGATAATTAAAGTCTTGGCAGGTAATTGTTAGTTTTGCATTGCTTGAGGACAAGCAATAGTTCGAGTTTGGGGGTGTGATGAGTTCCAAAAGTACTATTTTTATTACCCTTTTCACTCATATTATTGTTAGTCTTAGGCATATTTTAGTTTCATTATTTGGCATTCATGCATATTTTCATAATTTCCTTCAACGTCATGCTTGATTTCATAATTTAGTTGATTTTGTAGAAAAATGTACTATTGTTGTGTGTTTTTGTGTATGTAGGTTAATTGCCCGGGCAAGTATTGCTGAGGCAATGAAGGAAACAAGGAAGCTGGCGATTTCTCCATGGATTCAGCTCTATATATAGTCAAAAATTCCAAGGAATCCTAGAGGAGTCGAAGTACAATGAGAAGATTAAAGGGAGATCAAATTCCAAGAGATATAGGAGGATTTTTAGAAGGAATAAAATAATAAAATAAAAGAGATCTATTTCTTTTATCATATTGTATTTAATTCAACTTAACTTCCTCCTCAAGAAAGACTTTGACCTAGCCATCTCCTATAAATACAAGGCTTAGCCGCAAGCCTCCAAACATTGGAATTGAGAGAAAAAACGCAGGGGCTGTTTGAAGTCTTCTTCTTCTTCTTCTTCTTCTTTGTTTTGGTTAGATTCATGTTTGGGGATTATTCTTTGTATATCTTTTGAACCCAGCCATGAACTAACTTGATTGGCTAGGATTATTGTGTTTAGTAGTTGTGAGAAAACAATTGGATTTGTTTAGGTTTTTTTGTTTTGCAATTTAAGTTCAAGGTTTGTTCATTCTTGGTATTTATCTTCGCTTGTGATTGAATCGGGAGAGGATCTCGTGAATGAATCCATTTATCTAATATCAGGAGAGTTAGATTGAAGAAATTAATGAACATGGTTTTTGTCCAAATCGATGAAGACTAATTCGGCTTAGGAATAAGTTACGAATTTCAATGGCTAAAAGAAGCACAAGATAGGTTGATGTTCACCCATGATTAATGCAGGGATGTATTATCATGGCATGCACATTGACTAGAGTTTTAAATTAGGGATAAGGAGAAACCATTGAAGATCGCTTTGCTGAACCTTGAAGATTGTCACCCAATTGCCAGGCAATCGTTTCACTAGTTGCCCTGGCAATCGCCTTACCAATTGCCCAGGCAGAGGCTTCGTTAAGTGCCCAGGCAATCGTATCGTTAGTTGTCCAGGCAATTGTGTTGCCTGTTGCCGAGGCATTCAAGTTGCCTTTGCATGCAAAACTGAGACTATCCATTCAATTTCCATACCACGATGCACTTTAATCCGGCCTATTCTCTCAATCATTCAACTTCTATTTAGTTTACTTGCTTTCTTTACTTGTTTATTCAACCTAACTATCATAACTTGTGTTTTTACTTTCTAAGTGGAGGAAGACAAATTCTTGAAGTAGCACCAATCCTTGTGGAGACGATACTATACTTATCATTTATTACTTGCGCCGTGTATACTTGCACCGTTTGCGTAGCACTCTAAACACGCAACAACAAGCAAAACCTTAAGTTTGGGGGGTGTGATGGTACTCTAAATAGCATGTGTTGTTACCTTATTTATTGCTTAATTTTTCCCCATTTAGTTAACATTTGCATATATTTTAGCATTTTTATCTTTGCACTTGCGTTTTCTTAACTCAATAGCTCTTTCTTGAATTATCCTTGAGTTTATTACATTTTTTTGCTAATGTAGATACATGAGTTTTTCCAGAAGTGTAACTAAGACTATCGTCGCATTGGGATGTCGTTGCAATATTGATGTCACTGCATAAGCGTTGTTTGGATTGCGTCTAGGACTGTTGTTGCATTGACAACTGTAAAAAAGATAAGATAAAATGATGCTAGAAAGAAGATAAGGTCAAAGGACAACGAGCTGGCAGTTAGTTACAACAACTTTTGTTCAATGACAATTATTAGGATAAGATCAAAGAATTATGATTTGTCCCTTAGTACAACTGTCCTATACAAAATTTTATCAAGAAAATCTATGAAGGACACCTGTAAACACCTAATTGGAAAGTGATAAGGATATATATACATATATTCTTACCCTAGAAAAATGAGGCTCATATCTTATCATCTTTTTCCTTGGTTTTGGAGCTTTCTCTTGATGGCTATGGCGGCTTAAAGCTTCCATGGGGCAACCGAGGTGAATCCGATGTAGAATTAAGTAGCCACGACGAATGTGAGGTAAGAGGAAGCATCAAGGAGCAATCGAGTTAGCTAGGAATAGATTTTGTAATACCCCAACCCCTAGGCCTAGAAGATAGCATATTCTAGGAGAAGACAATCTAACTTGTGTAACAAGTTAGTAATCCACAGTAAGGACTCATGGTGAGACCTTAAGAGCACAAATCATTCGAATAGATCATCTATGAAGCATCAAGACATCGGAATACAAATGTTACAATTGGAGCTAGGAAACATATGATCTTCCTATAGTTTGTACTTAACAAGAATGTAAACAACAAATGTCTTAGTTATTTTAAGTTTTGATAATCGAATAAGAACCGATATGTGAAGGGCATGCCAATTTTAAGGATTTTAAGGTTATTTGTAACATTTAAATCTAAGACTTCCTTGACAATATGATCTAACCAATTTTACATGGACAAGAAAAAAGACTTCCAACTTATAATCGTGTGATAAGCTAGACAAGTATTGTTCAGTTCAATTCTTGACCCAATAGGTATTCACAAACTTCAATTACACACGAGCTTTATATCACCAACTTATTTCGAATAAATTAGCATATAACATCATCTAAATCAATCAAATCTAGCAACCAATTCAAGTCAAGCAATACCAACCACTAATAGACGTATTAAGCCAAACTCATAGATATATATATAGGTTTACAAACCCTTAAGAAGTTACTATTTACAAACCCCTTTTTCATATTAGACAAAATGTTATAATCTAACATTCCAAAATAGTGCCACTTTCTAGGAGTTAATTTAACAAACAAAACATACTTTTGATGCCTTTGGTGACCTTGCTTTACCTCCACGATTTTTAAGTATAGACTAGCTTCACAAGTACACCCAGTTAATTCTGATCTTGAATCACCACTCCTTTAAGTCTCTCATCCCCTTCACCGACTCCCTTCTTGTAATTTCAAGCATGCATGCATAAATCAAACTCCAATCTAACCGAAATCCAAGCAAGATAGACACCAAGAACAAACTCTCCCCTCTTTCTCTCAATTTTAATTTTCTCGGCCTAAGGAGAATGAAGATGATGGTGATTATTTGTTTGGTTTCTAACAAGAGTTTAATTAGCCACACAATTGTCCTTATACTAGCTTGCCATCTCATATATCCCTTGGATGAAATTAACTTACCATGCAAGACCAAACCTTTATGCATTAACTAAGTGGTCGCTTTAGATTATCTCTTCTACTCCTTAATCTTTCGATTCAGTCCTTCCAAGAAACATAAATATAGACACTAATTTAATGTCCTAAGGAATCATATCAAATCATTTCTTAAGTGACAATTTAGGGTGTTACAAATCCCTCTCCCTTAAGGAAATTCATCCTTTAATTTACCTGAGGAAAATAGGTGCGGGTATTGATCTCTCATGGTAGATTCAGGTTCCCAAGTAGCTTCTTTACTCCCATGGTTTCTCCATAAGACTTCAGGTTCCCAAGTAGATTCAGGTTCCCAAGTAGCTTCTTGACAAGGGAGATTGTCTTGTTTTGAAGTCTTCTAGTTTTGCGATCAAGAATTTAAACTGGTTCTTCCTCGTAGGAGAAATCTTGATTCAATTCAACTTCACTTGGTTCGAGGATGTGAGAAGGATCATATCGATAACTACACAACATTGATACATGAAACACATTGTGTATTTTGTTGAATTCTTCTGGGAGGGCCAACCGATAAGCAACAAGGCCAATCCTTTCTATTATATCAAAAGGTCTTATGAACCGAGGACTAAGTTTCCCTTTCTTACCGAATCTGAACACCTTCTTCCATGGAGATACCTTGGGAAACACTCTATCTCTGACATTATATTGAATATCTCATCTTTTACGATCAACATAAGCTTTTTGTTGATCGAAGGCTTCTTTTAATCGATTGCAAATAATATGTGCTTGATCTTCTATTTCTCGAAGCAATTAGGGTCCTAAATCTTTGTTCTACCTCAACTCTGACCAGTACAAAGGGGTCTTACACTTTCTTCCATAAAGGGCTTCAAAATGGGCCATTTGAATGAAAGATTGATAGCTATTGTTGTAAGAGAATTATGCCAAGGGTAAAGCTTTCTCCCAATTCTTCCCAAAATCGATTATACAAGCTCGTAACATATCTTCTAACACTTGTATGATTCTTTCAGATTGACCATCTGATTGAGGATGAAAGACTGTACTAAGATTGATTTTAGTTCCAAAAGCCTTCTGCAGAGATTTCCAAAATCTAGAAGTAAATCTAGAGTCCCGATCATAAATTATTAACGTAGGAATACCATGTAGCCTGATAACCTCTCGAATGTAGAGTTCAGCTAGCTGATCCAGGCTCATGTTTATTCGAATAGGAAGAAAATGAGCTGAATTTGAAAACCTATCTACAATCACCCATATTGCATCATTCTTCCTTAGTGATAAAGGCAATCCACTAACAAAGTCCATTGTTATTTGCTCTCATTTCCATTACGGAATTTCAATAGGCTGAAGTAATCCCGAAGGAACTTGATGTTCTGCCTTCACTTTCTGACAAACCAAACATTTAGATACAAAGTCTGTTATAGCAATTTTCATTCCGGGCCACCAGAAGAGACTCTTCAAATCTTTGTACATCTTCACCGGTCTAGGATGTATTGAAAAAGAACTATTGTGGGCTTCATGAAGGATTTCCCTTTTTAAATTTGAATCATTGGGGATACACACCCTATTTCGAAAATAGAGTAATCCATCTTCCTTTGGAACAAAGTCTGATTCAGTACTTCCATCAAGCTTGAGCTTAATTCTTTTTAATTCAGAATCTGATTGTTGCAACGATCAAATTCTTGATATAATATCAGAGTGAACTCGGATAGAAGCCAAGGTCCCTTGTTTCCGACCCAATCGAAGGCAAGCATTGATGGAGGATAAGGCTACAAATATTTGCAAGGTAAAATTAGATGATATATATATACACATCGAATAGGAATAAGGGGATGTTTGGTTAAATCGAATACTAACAACATGTATGTTGATGAATGAGTGCATCAGCCACAACATTAGCCTTCCCCGGGTGATAATCTGTGATTATGTCATAGTCTTTAAGCAGCTCGATCCACCATCTTTGCCTAAGATTAAGCTCCTTTTGAGTAAGGAGGTATTTCAAACTTTTGTGATCGATGTAAAGATAGCATTTTTCTCTATACAAATAGTGCCTCCATATCTTTAAGGCAAAGATTACGATAGCAAGTTTCAAATCATGGGTTGGGTAATTCAATTCATGAGATTTTAATTGTCAGGAAGCATATGCTACCACTTTGTCTCCTTGCATTAAAACACATCCCAATCCCAAGTGAGAAGCAGCACTAAACACCGTAAATTCTTTCCCTAATTCTAGTTGAGTTAACATTGGAGCTCGAGTAAATGCTTCTTTCAATTGGTCAAAGCTTATTTGTTGTTCTTCAGACCATATGAATGGTACATCTTTACAAAGTAGCTTAGTTAGGGGTGTGGCCAAAATTGGAAATCCTTTAACAAACCTTCGATAATATCCAGCTAAACCAAAGAAACTTTGGACTTCACTAACATTCCTCAAAGATCTTCATTCAATCACCGATTGAATCTTTTTTGGATCAACCTTAATTCCAGAGGCCGAAATTACATGTCCGAGAAAAGATACTTCGGGCAACCAGAATTCGCATTTGTTGAATTTGGCATAGAGTTGATTATCTCTAAGAGTTTGTAACACAATTCTGAGATGCTTTGAATGTTCAGCTTCATCTTTCGAGTAGATAAGAATGTCGTCAATGAAGACCACGCCAAACTTATCTAAATGGAGTTTAAAAACTCAGTTTATGAGATCCATAAACACGGCAGGGGCGTTTGTTAAACGGAATGGCATCAGTAGGAACTCGTAGTGACCATATCGAGTCCTGAAAGCGGTCTTAGGTATGTCTGATTCTTTAACCTTCATTTGGTAGTATCCAGATCTAATGTCGATCTTGGAGAATACCGAAGCACCCTTCAATTGGTCAAACAAATCTTCAATTCTTGGAAGAGGGTACTTATTCTTAATCATAACTTGATTAAGTTGCCGATAGTCTATACACAATCTCATTGACCCGTCCTTCTTCTTGACAAAGAGTATCAGGGCTCCCCAGGAAGATGAGCTTGGTCGGATGAATCATTTGTCTTGTAGTTCTTGCAACTGCTTCTGAAGTTCTTTTAGTTCAACAAGAGCCATTCTGTAAGGGGTAATGGATATAGGATTGACTCCCAGTTGAGTTTCAATTTTGAACTCCACATTACGTGTCGATGGTAGTCCCAAAAGTTCCTCAGGGAAAACATCGAGAAATTTAGATACAATCAAAATTGAATTTATATCAGGCTGGATTTTCACATTCCCAAGTATATTAGACAATAGGGCATTCGACTCTTTAGGTTTTTGATCAATTAGGGATATCGATTCTTTTCCCAAACCCCTTAAGTATAATTTCCTCTTTTGACAATCTACCCAAGCCTGGTGTTTTTCTAACCAGTCTAATCCCAGGATTAAATTGAATTCAAAAAAAGGTAGCACATACAGATCAATAGGGAAAGAAATGTTTTGGATGTATAGGGGACAATCTCTACAAATGAGATTTATGGTAAAAAATCCTCCTATAGGATTCGAAACTACCAGCCATTGATTAATAGTTTTAGATTTCAGATTTAATTTCACAAGCAAGGAAGAACAGATAAACGAATGGGTGGATCCCGAATCAATTAAAGCATATGCAGGTTCATTATTTAATTCAATAGTACCTGCTATTACATCAGGTGCTTCTTTATCATCACGACTCCGAATGTGATACACTCGAGCAGGGGCCCCAGACTCTTGATGAGTAGTAGTAGGAGCTTGGCCTCGAGTTCTCCCCGAGTTCCTTGAATGTGTTTGTCTCGGCCCTTTGCCCCTAGGAGATGGGAATTGATTTGAATTGGAGGCCACTTTAGCCAAAGATTTCTCCAAGGTTTAGGGACAATCACGAACATAATGATCTAAGCTTCCATACTGGAAACAAGCATTTGAATGCTTTTTGCATTGACCAAAATGATAATTCTGACAAATATTACAATGTCGTGCCTGTGGATCTTTGCCAGAATTCCCCGAGCTATTGATAGAGATTGACGGTGCAGAGGATTTGATTATTGTCTAAGGCTTCAGGATAAAATTACCCTTTGGAGAAGTAACATAACTTGAGGAATCCCTTCCTTGATTTTTTGGCTTCTTGAAAGGCCACTGAGACTTGCCATCATTCTGTGTCCTCTTGTCTTTCTTAGAAAATCTCTCCCTTCTTTTATCAGTTGCTTTCATCCTAGACTCGGTGGCAATCACTCGGTTCACCAAGTCTTGAAAATCAGTTATTCCAAGAGCCGTAAACATCAGTCTCAACTCATCACTCAGTGCTTCTATGAACATTCTGCATTTATCTTCCTCTTTCTTAATGTATTCAGACCCATACTTGCAGTATTTGCAAAAATCACTAACATATTGTTCTATGGGTCTACCACCTTGCTTCAGATACAAGAAACATCTTCTTCTTTCCGCTAGATATTGTTCGTTCACATACTTCTTCTGAAATTCTTTTAGAAATAATTCCCAAGTGATAGAGTCTTTAGGGGCGGTAAGGATTGTAGTTTCCCACTAGTTCAAAGCTTCATCAACTAGTAAAGCCACCGCACATTCCAATTTATGTTCATCATAACACTAAAGTTGTTTAGTCAGAATTCTAATGGTAGTTTCCAACTAGTATTTTGCTGCTTTCGAATTCTCTTCATCAGATCCCGCGAATGTATAGGTTCGATGTTGAGCCATTTTATCAGTTGGGGCCTGGATTAAATCTCTACAAGTGCAGGAGGATCATTTCGCTTCAGGTTAGTAACAAGTTTAATTCCATTTTGTATGAAAATACTTTATGAATGTTGACTAAATGTTTATCTTGTCATGCTTTTCCTCTATCTTTTAATCTTTGGGTTTGGATGTTTTTATGTACGAAAGTGCTTATTGTAGTCATTTTCATCGAGAGATGCAGTGACAGTTCAGATTAACAAGTCATTACAACGAAAGTTGAATGAGGATACAATGAGAGTTGATCCACTTGTTCTTGTATTTGCTTATTTAGCCATCATTGAAAGGTGTGGTGAGTGGACTCAAATAAGTCTTTGATTAAGGATAGAAGTTGATATTTGTAAGATATTTATGTGCTTTATTGCATCGACAATCATCTTTTCTTTTGTTTCTTGCTACCATTCATTATTCTATTGATAAATCACCGAGGGAACCCCACTGCCATCATTATATTTTTAATGTGTTAATTTTAATACATTGCTTCGACGTTACCAATATCATTTACCTTTCATTGCTTCGACATTACCTATCGTATTTACCTTATTTTTCTTACTTATTGCACTGATATTTTTAGACATCTGAACAACCATCCTCGTGGAATCAATATTTGATACATTTGCATCTATCTACTATACTTGCATTGACAATGTATGCTTGCACATATCGTGTGACGTTATTTCACCAATCAACAAACTATAGGGGAGTGAACTATAAAGCCAATAGTGTCTCTAAAGTGCAACAATCACAATCTCAGTTTCACCATAATTTCTCAAGGAAATATAAATCATAGTAAAACACAATGCACGAATGATGACATAAACAAAATGCATTTCCCAACTGCATACTCCAATCACAGTGGTCGCAAAGCGAACTGGTCACCGCAGAGGTAGTTCCCAAAACCCTCACCCTTATTTCACAATCAAAGTGTGGTCAAACCACTTCTTCCTCTATACAATCCCATCCCATGCATATAAAAATATTTTTTGTAAAACAAAATCAAATCACAGTTGTATCGTACTAAATACGAGGATCACAATTTTGAAATTCTAATAGTTTCATGAAAATACAATTTACCACAATATGCATGGCATCTCAAATCTCATGGAAATTACAACACAAAAAAGTAGTCATACAAGATAAAACATTTCACAAAATATGTAGCACAGAAAGAGAACAAACCTTAGCCCAAGCAAACCTAACCTACTGAAAAACGTGTTTCCCATGGTCAAAAGCACTAGGTCCAGTTGTATCAAAACCTGCGAGAATAATCTTATATTAACATTATTACGAAAGAATACTAACGAGTGGGCCTCAATACAGGTGCATGATCAGGATAAACAGGGGAAAGGGTGGCAATTCATCTTCCTCAAAGATGATGACGTTTGAAATATATATAAAAACTATATCAGATCTCATATCCAAATTCTCAGAATTTACTAAGTACAAAATAAATTGCAATTAGTAAACTAGGCTTTCAGGTTCGAATTAGGCGAAACATGCTACGAATTCAGACTTAGGACATCGAAAAATGGCAAGTCAAAGTTGACTAAAAAAGTCAACAATCAACATTGACTTAACTGGTCAAGAGGCTCAACGGGTCTGGTTTAGATCTAAGTCTGGTCAACTGACAAAAGAATTCTACCAGTTCGATTACAAGACCAGTTCATACACTGGTTCAGTTCCCTCAACCCGATTCGATCCAGCTTGGCTAAAGGCAGATCTGTCTAATCCCTTGGCCATTTGAATGACCCACAAATTTGGGCTCACATCTGAATCGAGCCCAACAGTTGGATCCTAACACCTCAACCTAAAAAAAATTTACCAGCCCACTCCTTTTCTCCTTTACCACAGATCTGGAACTAGAGTTCATAAACCATTGTCAGCGACGACAACTCAAGGGCAGTGCGACACTGATGACACGAAGGAGAATCCTACTACAACACAAAGGCACAAAGATGTCAACACAAAATTCAGCCAAAACAGGGGTTAAACACAACGTATTGGTAACAAAAACTTACCCAAACTCATATACGAAAAGAGGAAGGTGGAACGTGGCAGAGGAGATGGCGGCGCAAAGTGGTTTCCTACGATTAGCAATGACAATGGACCTCCGAGGGAAAATGAGGTGGTTGGAGTTTGGTTTGCACTCAATGAGGAGCACAAAGATGGGTGTAGTGTAACCCACAGACGACAACAACCCCTTCGACGGAGGCTCACTGAAAAATAAGGGTGTGGGTTTGATGGTTCTCACCTTTGACAAAGATGGGAACTAAAGGAGGCTGCTGAAAAAATCAAATGAGATATAGGATTTAGGGTTGAAAAGGATGATTATAAACCCATGGGAAATGGTTAAAACATAGAATAAGGGTCACTACTCTTCTGGCTTTTCAAAGAAGCCCTCAACTTTTGAATAACGACAATTAGGTCACTAAAATGGTTTAACTCAATTAAATCCCCAAATTGGATAATTAGGATTTCAGAATTTAATTCCAAAATTCTAGGGTTTCGAATTGGGAATCCTCAAATTAAACTAGGGTTTTAAAATAGGGATTTTTGGGGTTTTACGTGTATATTTTTATTTTATCTCTTGTAATTCTTTAGTCCAGTCCTAGTGAGCCAAAATGTGTAAACACTCACCTAGAGAGGTATTAAGTTTAAAAATGTCAAGACCTTATTATTGAGGGATAGGTTCTAGTTTAGCCTTAGAAAATAGAGAGGTTCTATCTATGCATTGAAAATATAGGAATGTAAATGTTATCTCTTTGCCCTTAAAAGAGAAAGAATTCATTAGTGAATTTGTGACAACCCAAAAACTGGCTCAGTAGAAATTTGATTTCCAATGATCAAAAATTTATTTTCCTATATTTAAACTCAGCTCATCAAAATATTGTTTCCATTCATCTATATTAATTAAGTCCAATTTTAAGGACTTAGAATGACGATGATCAAATTGTAAGGATATAAAGTATAAGGTCATAAGAGAAAAATGAAATGATCAAGTGCCTGTTGTAACGACCTGAATTTTGGGCTTTGTAAAATTGGGCTTCGAACCCAATTTTTTTGGGACTTAAGTTTGGAAGCCCAAATCATGGATAGTTGGGCTTTGTGATAAATTTAAAAGAAATGATACGAGTGAGGGTAATTTCAGAAGGAAAGAAAAGAAATGTAGGGGTGGGGGAGAATAAAAGGTGGCTGATGATATGATAGGGGAAAAGAGAAATGAGATATTTTGGGAGAGAAAGAAAGGAGGGAAATAGAGAAAATATAGGATGAGAGGCTTTGAGTCTCGATCTATGACCGTCGGAGTAGCCGTGCACGACACCGCCGGTACCATTGGAAAGGTCTCACCGAGCTGAGTCCAATGATGGTCCCTACTTTGCTATTTGAGTCGTCGTTCGCTCGAGTGAGGAAGAAGAGGTTTCGAGGGAAGCTCGTTCAACACGTTTCAGTCATCACCGCCGTAAATGGAGGCCACCATCAAAACCAACAACCAGAGAAAAGTAGGACTAGAGCTTGTCGATGCCGTCTGGCCACCTGAGGGCCTCCCAAACGCCACCACTACGAGTGGGCGTACGTCTGGCCAGACGGGTGCACCATGCTGCGGTGCACTGTGCCATACCGAAGCAGACCCACCCGGGTGCACATGAGCTTGCCCGCACGAGATAATGCCCTGCGGGTGCACTAAGGCTGTGGTGCATTCGTCTGGTATAGATCGCTTGCCTGGGGTGCATCGAGTCTCCCATTCACCTGCTCCGTACTAGATCCCCCAGGGATGTTGACCAACTGTTGACCGACTGTTGACTTTTTATGGGAAACCCAAAAAGGGGGTTTCTCGACGTTTCGAATCTAATAGCATAGTCTGTTTTGCCAAATTTGAACTTGGTAAGCTATTTTTACAAATTTGACCCTTCAAATTCTTTAAAGTATGTGTTTGAGTGATACTTATGATATTATTTGGTATACGAGGATTATTTGGGAACAAATATCATGTCTAGTAGAATATTCGGGAAGCTCAAATAAGGATTTTAGCGACATCGGCTTAAGGTTAGTACACCTTGAACTCCTATTGCTTCGTGAGCATCATAAACGTAATTGCCTTGCTTGTTAGTGGTTGTAAAATAGGTTGATGATAGATAAGCATGTGTTGAGACCGATATTATGACACTTAATATATCTATGAGACACATGATGATGTTACGAATATGATGAGACTCGTTGAAACCTTAGAGATCGTGTAGGGTCATTTAAAATACTCGTGTGATTACTTGATGTTCGAATTAAATGATTATGAAGGAGGTAATTAATATTAATTGATTAAATGCGCTAGCAAACAAACACTTTTGACTTTTATAAGCTTTAGGGATCGAATAGAGTATTGTTAAACCATAATTTATGCTGATGGTGCGAACCAGTGAATAGAGTATCGGTATGAGCTTTGATCTTACCGGTACGCGATTAGGGGTTGTATCGCTATAGGTCGACCCTTATCGGTACTTGTGGAAATTAATGATTTCCTGTGAGCAATTTCAGTATCGGTACGCATTTGAGTATCGATACTCAAGGGTACTGTATCGATACTTATGTACGAGTACCAGTACTCGATACGATAAATAATATATAAATGCAAGTTAAGGATAAAAATTGATATGAATATTAATAATGGAATTACACCTTGAATAAATGTGGTAACATGGATTAATGGAGCTAATGAATGAGATTAATTATATACGAGCCTAATGAGTAATAAATCGGTAAATGTTGAGCGACTTGTTTGTAACAGAAACTATATGGATCCTTGGTGGATCGTGTGGTATTGCATGCCAAGAATGAGCACTTGTTTGGTTGAGTTACCATTGATTGATGAGATCTGGATACCCAATGAGAGCTTGAGTGTGTTGCAACACCATGGTTGAAGACTTCCAAATGTAGGATCTTGATGTTGTGTGGACGCGTGCCTTATTTGAAGATGCTTGATGAGAGATCCTTAGCATGGATGTAGGATCTCGATGCTGTGTGGATGCGGGCCTTACCCAGAGTGTAGGATCTTGATGTTGTGTCGATGCGGGCCTCACTCAAAGTGTACGATCCCGATGTTATATGGACGCGTGGTCACTGTATGTTTATGGTATGACTTGTGTGCTTTTGCTCAGGTGATCTGTTGAGATCTCGAGTATGGTTGGGCCTTGTGGGCTGCTTATAAGATTGCTATGTTGAAAGCATGTGTTTAGGCTACTAGTAGTAGCGCCACATGTTTTTTTATCTATCTTTATTGCTCGTACTAGCTTGCATGCTTATGTTTATGATTAGCATGAAGTATAGTAGAGTAGATGTGTACCACTGAGCTTTGTAAGCTTAGCGCTCAGAATCGTTGTTTCCGAACGTAGGTTGATTGTTGGATCATGGGATCGATGAGCATTATTAGTACGAGATTCCAGCATGTGGAGGTCTTTGGAGTATGGTACTTGTGTTTAGTGGGCTATGTATTATAGGACCTTACGTGTTGGAGTCTGTAATCCTTATATTTGAAATTGTATTAATCGAGTCAAATGTTTAAATATTTTAATTTAATTGGAGCTCCTTGTAACATTTTAATTGTTTGTATAATTATTTTCAAATCGTTGGCTTTAAGTGTTTTTGGAATGCATTTTATTTGGGCTAAACCAGGTTGAGAAATTTTATGGCTTTTGGGTTTTATCTTGAGGCCTAAATGTGACATCCGGGTTGAGGGTGTTACAACAGTGGTATCAGAGATTATGTTTAGCCAGTTCTAGGAAACCCTAGGGTGGTATAGGTATTTTGGTAAGGTGTCTAGTAAATATAAACCCTTAAATTAAGTTTGTATTCCTTATGACTAGAATCTCGATGATACAACCAATGTTGCGACTATAAAATGGTTATGATCATGACCGAGAGGGCTGAGTTAAGTGTATTGAGTTGCTCATGGAAGTGATTCTAGGGTCGGGGATGCCCCGGATTATTGAGATACGAGTTAGTTGAATGATGCCGGAGTCAAGGATGTGTCCTCCTCCCGCCATCTAAATGGTGTCTTCGTTTCACATTGTGAGAGTTTGTGGCAAGGAATCTTTATCATTATGCATGAATAGAAGTTGTGTTACGGGTTTGGACAAACCGCTTTCAAAATCGATTAGTGGATACATGTTGGTTAGAAGACCCTTTGTTCACTTAAAAGTGTGTTTTGTTGACACTTGGAGAGTATCATCACCCTTCTTGGAGGCGTTTCTAGAAGATAGTGGTTTTAGGATCCACTAGTGCATTAGAGTGTGGCTGGAGTTAGACGTTCTACGAGTGTGAGAGAGCTACCTTCTTGGGAGTTGTTGCACCCTGGAAATTGTTTTGGTTAATCAAACGCGATGCTAGCCAGTAATGTTGAGAGTGGTGCTCGAGACTCCAAGACCTCGAAGGAGCCCTGCCTTTGGTAATGAGGATGTTTGTACCATTTCTCTTTTACCATGATTTTTATGGGGGTCATTTTGAGAACGAAACAACAGGGTTGTGAGACATGTTTGAATGGTGAGCATATGCCAATATGTACAGTTCGATGCTTGGGATCTTTCAAACTGTTAGAGTGTTTGTTTTTTCTTCTTGGATGAGTCGTTAGGACTTCTTCCCTATCAAGAACATGAGTGGATGTTGAGAAAAGATCGCGTTGGACGTCGGTTTCTATCGTTGTTGTTAGAGGACATCAACCCAGTTAAGAGAGTCAGAGACTTAATTGTGAAGGCGCGACCTATACAAGGTTTCTTTTGTCTAAGTGTTTCACCCAAAGGAGAGTCGGGCTTGTTTGCTAGTAAGAAGTTGGTTCGTTGAGGGGATGCTTAAACCGTTGAAAGCTTGTTAAGTGACAATGGAAGACTGTTACTTGTCTTCTGAGGTGGATGACTCGTTTAACCGATTGTGAAGTACTCGTGTGTTTTTCGGGATTGGTTTGTGAATGAGATGGTTATGGTTAAAGTGTTGGAGGCTAGTAGTTTCAAAATAAATTTTTGGATGAGGATTTCTCTCTTTAGACCATGTTGTGGTAATGTTTGATGTTATAGTAATGTTTGGGGTGTTTTAGCGATGATAAGGTGGGGGCCTATTATGTTGTCTCTCGAATGTAAGTTGATGCTTTGCATGGCACGTGTGAATGTACTAGGAATATGAGATTATGAGCGTTGGCAATATAATTACCATAATGACCTTGTGTATGAGAAATTCTACTTATCGTGTAATCAGTTAAGGAAGCAAGGGTTGAGACCTCGTAAATGTTTTTGTTTGTAATGTGGTTTCCTTGGAAGCAGCCAAGGAACATTGGTAGAGATTCGATCCGCATGAAACCGTTATGTTGTGACAATGGTGTTGACCCGATAAAAGTTGAGTAAGATTTCGAGACCTCGAGGATGTTTTCTTGTATCATCAGGGCTGCATTTTTGTGCTAGAAGATGGAAGTCTGTGCTTAACCCAGCAGTGTGAAGTTTTGGTTACTTGATCTTTAAGGAGTTTGAGTTTTGGATAACGACCTGATTTGGGTAGTTGAGAATTTTGGATCGTATAACCGATCACCACCCGAGTAAAGTGAACTTGGTAAATGATGGAGCGTATGTAGTTAGTTCAAATTTAAGAATCAGGTTGCCCATGTGGGACGATCAAGTATTTCAAGTGATGGTCATGTGGGACGATCAAGTATTTCAAATGATGGAGAGTACGGTGTTGCCCATGCGGTACCGGTACTTGTTTCTTTCGGTGTCGATACTGATCGACCAGTATCGATACCCATGTGGGTTATATGGTCAAGCTTCATGTTGAGGATTAGTTAGTTTTGGAAACCATGAGAAGTATCAGTTGCTTATATTTAAGTGGGCTTAGTGTTATGATTGGATTTAGGTCCGATGGTTTTTGATGAACCTTGAGATCTTGTTGTAAGTGTTCTAAAGAAAATGTATCATGGCAAAGGATTCTTCCTATATGGTACAGTGGTACAAATACAACAAATTTTGAGAGTGACAGTTTGTGCGTAACTTTTGTAGCGTGTTTTGGGAGACAATATGAAGTCTTGTGTTTGAGATAGTGACAAGTGGTTGACTTGTCATTAGTTGGGGGTTGGGCTTTGAGGTTGTCAGAGTTGTGTCGATGTTTGGATATTCCTTAGTGGAAATTAAATGGATGACCATGGATCTCATAAAAGATTGGTGAATACACAGTTTTGATTAGATTTCCTTGAGTAATGGTATTTTCCTTGGTAAGAATTGTTCGTTATTTTTGGTAAATGTAAGATCTAGATGGAAAGTCTATTTGGTTTGGTTGTGAGTCAATTTGTACGACACTACGGTGTGTACATACTACCTTTTGGGTACAATATTCAAGGGTTGTGTTGGAACCTTCTCCCTTGGTGGGATTTCATGCGAGGATAGATCTGAGTTATGAGAACTACTTTAGTTGCTGATATGAGTTATTATGCCGAGGATAAGGTAAGTTCTTGAGGAAAGTTGAGATGTCGTTAGTTTTTAGAAGTCTTGCACCGAACAAGCAATGATAATGGTAAAGGACAACATTAGAGTTTAAGTCTCCTTCATGAGTCTCCATGATAAGAAATCATTTTGTTTGGTTGTTAGGTTATCCAACCTTCTGTTCCTTTAGATCATACGGAGTGGTGGAAGAATTTTGTTGTGCAACAATCTTGTGGGATCTACAACATAAGTTAAGTTTCTTTGATGACATATTTGTGTGACGCTTTGGTCAAGGTACCGTTGGGTTTGTTCTATGGCTTTGGGTATGCACCAAATAGTGATGGATCTCTTTAATGGAAATGGTCAGTTGAATTAGGTTGTACCGAGCGGGGATGTATTTCTTCTAAGAGAAAGGATTAGTTTAGATTATGTTTGTACCGATAGAAGACAAGGGTTGTAATTGACAAGTGTTGTGAAAGATCAAAGTAGCGCATCGGGATATGTTTGAGAACGTTGGAGAGTTATAAAGGTTTTAGCATCTTCTTGGGTTATGGATACAAATTTTGAGGACAAAATTTCTTTTAAGGTGGGGAGAGTTGTAACGACTCGAATTTTGGGCTTTGCAAAATTGGGCTTCGAACCCAATTTATTCAGGCCTTAAGTTTGGAAGCCCAAATCATGGATAGTTGTGTTTTGTGATAAATTTAAAAGAAATGATATGAGTGAGGGTAATTTAAGAAGGAAAGAAAAGAAAAGTGGGGGTGGGGGAAAATAAAAAGGTGGTTGGTGATGTGATAGGGGAAAAAAGAGAAATAAGATATTTTGGGAGAGAGAGAAATGAGGGAAAGAGAGAAAATGTAGAATGAGAGGCTTTGAGTCTCAATCTACAGCCGTTCGAGCAACCGTGCATGACACCACTAGTACTATTGGAAAGATCTCGCTGAGACGAGTCCAATAGTGATCGCCACCTTGCAGTTTGAGCCGTCCTTCACCAGAGTGATGAAGAGAAAGTTTTGGGGGAAGCTAGTTCAGCATGTTCCATTCATCACCACCACAAACGGAGGCCACCATTAGAACCAACAGCAGGAGAATAGCGGGACTGGAGCTTGTCGCTGCCGTCCAGCCACTAGAGGGCCTCCTACGCACCACCGCTGCAGGTGGGCGTGCGTCTGGCCAGGCGGGTGCACCATGTTGCGGTGCACCGCGCTACACTGAAGCAGGCTCACCCGGCTGCACATGAGCTCCCCCACACAGGATAACACCTCGTGGGTGCACCAACAGTGCGGTGCAGTCGTTCCCACTAGATCACCTGCCTGGGTGCACCGAGTCTCCCATGCACCTGCGCAGCACCAGATCACCTGAGGCTATTGATCAGCCGTTAACCGACTGTTAACTTTTTCTAAGGGATCCTACCTGAGGTTTCTCGATGTTCTGGATCCAATGGCACAATATGTTTCGCCAAATTCGAACCATGTAATCTATTTTTACACATTTGACCATTCAAATTCTTTAAAACATGTGTTTAAGTGATACTTATGATATTATTTGGTATACGAGGATTATTCGGGATTGGATATCGGGTCAAGTGGAATATTCGGGAAGCTCTGATGATGATTTTAGTGATATCAACTTAAGGTTAGTACACCTCCAACTTCTATTGCTTCGTGAGCATCATAAACGTAATTGTCTTGCTTGTTAGTGGTTGCAAAATAGGTTGATGATAGATAAGCATGTGTTGAGACCAATATTATGACACTTGATATATCTGTGAGACACGTGATGATGTTACAAATATGATGAGACTCGTGGAGACCTTAGAGACCATGTAGGGTCGTTTGAGATAATCATATGATTACTTGATGATTGATTGATTGGTTGAAGAATTGTGATGCTTGTATGCTTATTCGAATGGTGATGTTCGAATTAAATGATTATAAAGTCGGTAATTAATATTAATTGATTAAATGTGCTAGCAAAGAAACCCTAATGACTTTCATAAGCTTTAGGGATCAAATAGAGTATTGTTAAACCGTAATTCATTATAATGGTGTAAACTCATGAATAGGGTATCGGTACAAGCTTTGGCTGTACCGGTACGCGGTTAAGGGTCGTATCGATACGGGTCAACCCGTATCCGTACTTATAGAAATTAAAGATTTCCAATGAGTAGTTTTAGTATCGATACGCGTGTGAGTATAGATACTCAAGGGTACCGTATCGATACTTGTGTACGAGTACCGGTAGACGATACGATAAATAATATATAAATTCAAGTTAAAGATGGAAATCGATGTGAATATTAATAATGGAATTACACCTTGAATAAATATGGTAACATGGATTAATGGAGCTAATGAACGAGATTAATTATATACGATCCTAATGAGTAATAAATCGATAAATGTTGAGTGACTTGTTTGTAATAGCAACTATAGGGATCCTTGGTGTATCGTGTGATATTGCGTGCCAAGTATGGGCACTTGTTTGCTTGAGTTACCATTGATTAATGGGATCCGAATACCCAGTAAGAGTTTGAGTGTGTTGCAACACCATGGTTGAAGACTTCCGAATGTATGATCCTGATGTTGTGTGGATGAGGGCCTCATTTGAAGATGCTTGATGAAAGATCCCGAGCATGGATTTAGGATCCCGATGCTGTGTGGACGCGATCCTCATCATTACGAGTATAGGATCCCGATGTTGTGTGGGCGCGGCCTTACTCGGAGTGTAGGATCCCGTTGCTGTG
Organism: Hibiscus mutabilis; assembly: GCA_019671005.1. Taxonomy (NCBI): domain Eukaryota; kingdom Viridiplantae; phylum Streptophyta; class Magnoliopsida; order Malvales; family Malvaceae; genus Hibiscus; species Hibiscus mutabilis. The sequence goes on from CM033721.1 coordinate 38,805,456, forward strand.
TGGACGTGGGGCCTCACTCGGAGTGTACGATCCCAATGTTGTGTAGACGCAGATGTCACTCCATGTTTGTCGTATGACTTGTGTGCTTTCGCTTGGATGATTTGTTAAGATCCCGAGTATGGTTAGGCCTTGTGGGCTATGTATGAGATTGCTATGTTTAGAGCATGTGTTTAGGCTACTAGCGGTAGTACCACATGTTTATTTATCTATCATTTTTGCTCGTACTAGCTTGCATGCTTATGTTTATGATTATCATGAAGTATAGTAGATTAGATGTGTACCCATGAGCTTTGTAAGCTTAGTGCTCAGAATCGTTGTTTCCATGTGTAGGTTGATCGTTGGATCATGGGATCGAGGAGCATTATCAATACGGGATTCCAGCATCTGGAGGTCTTCAGAGTATGGTACTTGTTTTTAGTGGGCTATATATTCATATGACCTTACATGTTAGAGTCTGTAATCCTTATATGTGAAATTGTATTAATCGAGTCAAATGGTTATATGTTTTAATATAATTGGAGCTCCTTGAAACGTTTTAATTGCTTATATAATTATTTTCAAACCATTGGCTTAAAGTGTTTTAGGAATGCATTTTATTTGGGCTAATCCAATTTGAGAAATTTTATGGCTTTTGGGTTTGGACTTGAGGTACAAATGTGACATCTGGGTCGAGGGTGTTACACCTATTTTTGTTAAAACTTTTTGGTGTCCTAAATTGAAAGAATGTAAACCTTTTTGACATATGTTCAAGAGGTCGAAACTTTAAGGGTTAAGCCTTGATTAAACCAATAAATGATGAGTCATATGCAAGGTGTCATTGTGTACATTTTCCCTAACATTTCTATTAAAAAATGATGATTAAAATATGCTAATTTGTCAGGGGTGAGTTTCAAAAATGGGCAAAAAGAAAAGGAGAAAGGTTAGGCTTTCTTCAACCTTCCTCACAACTCCATTGAAGAACACTTTTGGACCTTAAATATTTCAAGATCAAATTCTTGCAAATTAGCCACTAGTTTTTCAATCCAAGACCTTATGTGGTAAGTACATGCTCTTAAATTCTATTTGGTACCAATTTTGTAAAGTTTAGAGTATAAGTATTTTTGAGTCAAACACTAAATTAAGGATTTCTATGTGAACTAGGATTGATTCTAAGCCTAAACATGATTTTCTTATAATTTTAGCTCATAGGAATACTAAATCTTAATTCCTTAAAGATTAAGAATTTTCATGTCTGTTGGTTAAGGTTTTATGCATTAAAGTTTAATTATTATTAAAGGATTCTTAGAATATAACTTGTAAATTATTAAACATGCTTATATTTCCTGTTAAAGTGACTAGATAAGTTAAAATCTTGGCTTAGTCGAGTCTGCCTAGAAACATGTACACTAGCAGCAGATTTTGAAAAATCAAAGTAAATTCTACATGTTGAATTAGAAAATGTGCCTTATATGAGAATAATCATGTGTATGGCTAGTTTCATTTAAAACAAATGGTGATTTATTTTGAGTCCTGTATCAAAAGATATGAATTTTTATTCGAAAGTATGTCAGAAAAACTAGAAGCAATTTTCTTCTCTGGACAGTTTTTGTTTCGGGACTTTTATGAATTTTCATAATTTTTGTAGATTTTATTAAATTATGGGGCTTATCCCATTATAACCTTAGTTGAATCTAGTTTTAGTGGTTTAAAGAAAGTTAAGTTCCAGTGTGTATTCTATCCTATAGAGGTAATTCTTTGAAGGTAGCGCAAGCTACCAAATACTAGAAATAATTAGGTAACAAAGAAGGGATAGAATGGAAGAATTTGTAGTGAATTTCTTATTGAATTCTATCTATTTGAAGATTGATAATAATAGATATGCATTTAGAAAGAGGTAATTGAAAGTATTGTTGTGTTTTGAAGAGAAATGAATGCAGTTTTGAAAACATGAAACTAAGAGAATTTAATGGTCTCAATGTATAAAATTTGATGAAGGATCATGGTTAACTTTGATACATAAATTCTGATTGGTAAAATGAAATGTATATTGCCCTGTATTTGTTAGTTTAAGGACCATATAATAGATTTGATCTTTGGTCATTGATTAATTGATAACTTTTAAACTTTGAATTAAGGAATATGTGTGTAAATTGTTTTGAATTTCATATGGCTATTATAGTATTATATAACTTATGTAAATCGGATTTGTAATGAATTTTTATTGTCATTGTAATGCATAAAAAACTTGATGGATGTGGATGAAACGAAAGCTTTGAAAGGAAAGTCGATAAATAAGTAAGTAGTATGTGAGGTTTGAGATATCCCGTAACTTCGGGATATAAGGTGAGTGTAGTTGCATTTGTCTTGGGTGACACAACGTCATTTTGATCTTTGTTTCTATGATATGTTATGATTAATTCATGAGCATATGCATATGGCTCACATAGAGCATATTGTGTGAATACATTCATAGCATGGCATCTTTGATAAGTCTTTTGGTTATGTTTGCATTACATATGCATCTTGTGCCTTTCTATGCTATGTTTTGTAATGGAAGATTATATATATTTTGTTATAAAGCTTTGAAGCTAACTTTTGAACTATAATGCCATAAGATTCTAATAAAGGAATTCAATCTCAATGTTATAAGCTCATGAATTCTTAAGCCCTAAGAAGCTAAAAGCTCACCTTTTGTCATAAGATTGCTCACCCGATGTTAAAGTATAAAATGTATAAGTTGTCTATACAATGTAAGCCCTTGGACACTTTGGCATAGTACTTGGAATATTGGGACTACGGTCCATGAGCTACGGCTCAGGGGTGATGACCCCATATTGTGATATATTGGCGATAGTAAGAGGTAATGGGGGAGGTGATAAAGGAGAAGAGGAGATTGATTGATATGTTTTAACACTAGCCATTGCTTTGTGCTTTGTGGTATGTGTAACACGGACCAATACGGTTAAACACGAACCAATGCTACCTATGTTCAAATGTGATTCAAGGCAAATGTTCTAAAAGATATGAACTCATATATGAACCCCCCAAATATGAACTCAGATACAAAATTAGATAAGAACTTTGAAAGAATCCCGATAAGCTTTGAATAAGATATGAAACCCTTAAGACTTTGAATAAGACTCTGGATAAAGCTTTCATAAGACTAACTAAGTATAAATTAAGATTAGGACTTAAGTATACTTTTGATATTATATGCTTTGTTTTCTTTGGATGGTGTCATTCATTATCGTTGACATTGTGATATGATATCATATGGTCACAACCTCATTTAGGCTATAAAAGCCTAATGCATTCATCTCTCATACATTTTCAGTGTATAGAAGCTTCTAAGGACATATCAAGGTTGGAAGTTGCAAGTCATTCCTCTAATCCTCTGAGTAATGTTTATGCTTTTCTTTAAAACTCCTAGAATGGTGGCATATTGTAACCCTCTTGATCCGGCCTAGACGTTAAACTCAAACCAAGAAGATCACATTAGGTTTGCCGAAGCAAACCTGAACAATCTTACTTGAATTACGGTCCATTTTTTCTTTTAACTTGTCTAGATGCATTACTAAGAACTAAGGTCTTCATACAAGCAACGGTTTAATTTCCATTCGATTAGAATGTCGATAAGGCACTCAATAGCAAAATGGGTACTTTAGGGACCAAATTGTAAATCTGAATAACTAAATGAACTTACACATGTTTTTGGTTATTGATTACTAATTGCTCATATTTCATGCCATCATGTCAAATTTCAGCTTCAACAGATAACAAATAAGCGCCCAATTTAGCAAAATACGAAATTAAAGACTAAATCATAAAATAACCAAAATACAGGGACTAACACATTTATAAAAGCTTCGTACAGCAATTAGATACATTAAAAGCATGTTTGCAAAATCTCAGGTCAAACGGACACCATTCACCTATTCAATTGTTGCAACAACGTACAGTGACCAAAACACAAAGAATCTAAACTTGGTAAAATCCATTAACTGAATTAAACACCAGTCATTCTGATACTCGGGTTGCACAAAAATGCATTTTGGGGATTCGAATCCCAACTCGAACTTATCCAAATTACTTATAACAACATTGACATGCTTCTAATATTATACAACTATTAAACACAGGCTCAAATAATTACATATCAATTATTCAACACAATTCATATTCATACAAGTAATCTAGAGGCATGCTTCCTAACAATATAAATCAATATCCAATAAGCACAAAATGGTCAAGATCTCAACATAGGCTTAAAGAATAATTAAGGAATTAAAGCATATGACCATAAGTACTCATTGGACACAAATAATCAATCTAATCATTATTTAATCCATTTAAATCATTAGATCATAGCTATCAAGTATACAAAGCATTAATGTAAAACCAACATCTTAATCATTAAATACAACTATCATCTAACGTAATACAAAATCAATCAAGTTATCATTTTTTAAATAAAACAATTTATCCTATTATTTTACCCACATTGCCTTATTACAAATAGTGATAATACTATAAACATACTCTTTTAACATGTTTGTCTCCGGATCCCACCTTGCCTCGTACCATAACCCTGCACTTGCTTTATTCATTGCATTGACAGAGAGAAAAGAAAGCCTAAGCATATAATGCCTAGTGAGTGCGCTCAAAAAGTAAAACATCAATGCATTTTCAAACCAAAATCAATATTAGAAACTTGTATCAAAGCAAGTCAAATTTGCATTTCCAAAGCATTTAAACAAGTGTATAAACCAATCTTTGGAACTAGATGTTCATTTGCTAAAATCTTTCAAATCATTTACACATAACCTTCAAAACATATTAAATCAAATGCATAATCATGTATCATGGATTGCGAGCATAATCATTTCATTTGTAAAGCTTATAGAGCATTCTTTGAAATAAAGAGAACATTTGCTAAACTTTTCAAAACATATAAATAACTCAAATCATTTTAGCTCATAAGCATAATCATGTGTCATGGATTTCATGCATAACTTTCATATCCATCCTCAATTTAAGTCTTCACATGCTTATTCTTCCAAAAGCAAAGCTTAAATAGCGCAATATGTATAAATCATATTATACTAAACATAATCCATTTACCATGATACATTAATTCATATATTGTCATTAAAGTGACCCAAAACCAAACACTTCCATTTGTAAAAACACATCAGATACACGGATTTCACAACTGACTCCTTCGACCACTTCACATACATCCTCGAACCGGAGCAAACGATACAATTAACCCCTCAATGGTTATGATGTATAAATCTACCAGTGGGAGAATACGGCACAATTAATCCTTTGACCGTTGTGGTTCTCATGGTGGAGATACAATACACTCACAACCCCTCGACACATGAGGCGACTTATTATAGTGCAATTTAAACTTTATGACATATCAACTATATCCGATAACATTTATCCATTGTCACTTGTCAATATATTTCATTTAAACATGTTACCTCACTGTTTTATATGTGCATCAAACAAACCAATTTCCAACATCATAAACCATGTTTGTAAACCAACATAAATTCTCCTTTCGAAAATCATTTGCCAAACTCGATGTTTTTATTCGATGAGGAGAATCATCTAGCTTCGCCCCGGTGGTTCTCCGTAAGCTTCAGACTAGGACCCTCATCTATATCACATTCTCCCTCTAATGTAGCGTCCAAGTCTTCCTTATATAGGTAGTGAAACTAGGGTTTCAGTACCCTAGCTTTGGTGCGGCTTCATTAAAGAAAACTTTGGTTTCCCGCTTCATTTAATGTTGTGTATCTGGGAGAAAGTCCATGTGGGCAAAAATAGATTCATCTCCAACTCTCCATACCTCGTCAGCTCCAACCATGCAATATGCTTCTCTCCAGCTCCAGCATCCTGCATATACACCACAAAACACCACCTTTCTTGTGAAAAGCACCAATATATATGACAATTAAAGCACAGGTGGTGTAACTCCCTATCTACATGCAAATATGTACAATCTAACCTAAATGTAACCTAAATGAGCTTAAAACATGCAAAAGTCAAGGAATATGGGCTTATAAAATAGATGAAATAAGCATTCGTCACCAATCATTAGATGATTGTAAAAGACATACTTATTTTATATTGTTTATTAATATGAAGCCATTGTTATTGCTATTTCAGTCGTTATTCTGCATACATATAAAAGTGAATTATAATAAAGTCCTTAAAAGATTAGTCTTAAAAGGTCTTTAGTTGAGTATCTTTGAGAGCGTGGACAACAATAATGCATTACGACTAATATGTAGTTGATTGATGACAAGGTGTTGCCATTGACGTGGAGATGTCAAAATCAATACATGAGTATGTGTTAGAGAACGGCTGTAACACCCTCTTCCCGGCCTGGTAGAGAAATGAGTCGAAGTATGCTACCGATGAACATTACGATGATTGGTGTAATAATTTTAATCAAAATTAAGTAATTTAACAAAGACATTCTTTTCAAACGATACAATATTGATTCAATAAGCTTAATAACTCAGTATAATACTATGATTGTCGGTCTCCGACCAATTTTAGACTTTTACAAGTTTTAGGGACTAATTTGTGAATTCAATATTTTAGAGGTCCTTTTTCAAAAATAATCTTACTATATTGAAATTCGGCCTATATTCAATGGTCATACGAATTTTCAAGATAATATGAGTCTAATTACCTCTTCGATTTAAGCATACAATGTTAAGTGACCAATATGCAATGTTCCAAACTTATTCCAACTGACTTTTAACAGATTTACCTAAATTGGTATCGGTACTCGAGAGGTTGTACCGATACGCTTGTGTCATGACCATTAAAACGGTTAAGGATTATGGAGTCTGCATCGATACAGTGACCATCCGTATCGATACGCAATGCATGGCTTATGATTATTAGGTTCCAATGTTCATTACCGGTATCGATACAGCTGGGAACCGTATCGGCACGTGTTGACCAGTTTGACCCGTATCGATACGCCCTACACTATAATGACAGATTTTATCTGGTTTTTACTCAATTTGACCTACTAAATAATGTCCAAAACCAATGAAATTTTACCAGCAAATTTATAACACTATAGTCTACTAACATGCCAAATTTTGTAGCCATTCAAATCTATTCATTATATTTTTTTATCTTTTTAGGCCAAGTATTCAATTTGGTCACTTTTAAGCCATTCAAAAGGGTCATTTAGGGCCTAAAACACAATTACAAACCAAGGCAATACATACATACCAAAAAGACCATAAGAGACTAGTCTAACTACTTTGCCACCATTTTAAGAGTTCATAGGTTCGATATACATTACTTTAGCTTGGTTGAGACTTGCCAAAATCTTTGAACTCCTCCGATCTCCAACAATGAACTTCTTAACCTAAAATGTATGAGATGAAATGCATTAGGTATATATTTCCTAGTGAGGTAGTTACAGACAATGACGATAACAATGAAATGCATTCCAAATCATTTTTAGCAATAACGATAAAATGAATCAATGATGACAATGCAATATTCATATTCAATAGCAATTATATCATGTTTCAACAAGAACCCTTGGATCGATTAGGGATAACGGATACGCGAATTCCTACGCCTCACCAAATCAATGAATGGTCTAGTCCCTCCGCCTCGCCAATATGACCAATACCACCAACATCCCTCCGCCTCGCCACAATATAGGTTGTAGCCCAAGGACCGTAGTCCACCCGTACATTGAGCTCATAAATTCTATGGCATGCCAATTGTATCCAATGTCCTTTCGAATCCAAGGTCCGGTGACAATATTAATAATCAATGTTCAACAACAATAGCATTGTTCAATGTTTCCAATGTCCATATCAAAAAGCAATGTTCCAATACCAATGTTCGATGACAATAACGATGACGATGGCAATGTTCAATGATCTCAATAACAATGTCAATGGTCGATGCTTCAATATCAATGTATCGATAACAATAACTATGCCTATATCCATGCTCAATGACAATGACTACAATGGCTATAACAATGACTATGTCAATGTTCAATGACTGGTGTTCTAGGTAACTATAATTCGATGGTAATAACGATGATGATATCAATATCATTGCTTGATGACGATGACAATATCGATATTCGATATTCATTACAAAGCTTACGGATACTTACCAATGATGCCTCCTAAGAGGTTCGATGCAATATCCTTTATCAAAAGGGTTAGCAATACTAAATTCAACAAAAATGAAATCGGGAAAGGCACCTAGCCTAACCTCGAGACTCCGACTACACTCACCTCAATATTCCGAAGCTCCTAAGGCTCTTGGATTACAATCACTTTGTTCCTAGCTTTCGATGGTTATGGTGGTTGATCTCTCTCCACTTTTTGAGCCGATCAATATCTATGCAAAGGATTCGATAAACTGAAGAAAAGCTAAGCTTGAAACCTAGCTCCAATGGAGGTGCTTGCTTAGGTTGAAGACAATAGAGAGGTGCTTGTTTCTTTCCTAATCGGGTAAGCTCTTTTCACTATCCAAATTGGTTTTAATAACAATAGCTTTCCTTCAATTCAAGGAAAGTTATATGAGCATTCCACGTATGGTTAACTAGGCTTAGGGAGGGGCTAATCAAAAGGTTAGTCCCTCAATTTTCCATACTCTATGCTTTTGCCTCCAAATTTTTTATATCTATAATTTAGTTACTAACTGACTTCCAATGTAATCAATAAGGTCCCTAAACGATAAATTGAATTAATTAGAGTCTAATATCAATGTAATTGACCATACGGTCAAAGTCAATACAATATTTGGACCTTTCTGATGTATGGTTTTCGATCACTGAAACACAATTCTGACTACACCGATTTTCGGGGTGTTACAACACTCTCCCCTTAAGAAAATTTTATCCTCGAATTTTTACCTGAGTCAAAGAGATGAGGATATTGTTTCCTTATCATTTCCTCTAGTTCCTAGGTTCCTTGTAACACCCTCTTCCTAGTTTGGTAGAGAACCGGGTCAGAAAGTGTTATCGAAAACTTATTCAGAGATCGGAAGACAGAATTAGAGTTCAGAACTTGTTTAGAATATTTTATTAGTCATTCTCAAGGCTTATCGAACCTATTCGTTACTAGTCGTATTAGAATCGGGGTTAATTTTAACCTTTTTCAAACTTAGGGACTAAATTGAAAACTTTACAAATTAGCGACCCTAATCCGGATTCTTTATTACAAATTTGTAATTAAGCATACCAATTATTAGTCTGTGAAGTTATATTACTATCGAATATTGTTAACCTGATTAATTAGACCGTATAATTATTAGTGATCAATTTGCAAACTGCCTAAAACTTCTTTTTATTCCTTATAACAGAATTAACTAACACCGTATCGATGCCCTAAGGGTTGTATCAATACACTAAGCCTAATTTCAGATTTCTAGATTCGAAGGATGTTAAACCCGTATAGATACAACTAGTTTAGTATCGGTACGCGTGGACCCCGTACCGATACGCTCTATGACCGTATCGATACCTTTTTCCCATCTAGATTCTAGTGACCAAATTCCGTACCGATACGCCCAAACTGTATCGATACGCCCTGTTTGACAAAGGTTGACCAGACCAATTACGCAAGGACCGTATCGATACACCATCACCCGTATCGATACTCCCTGACTTGTAATAACAGATTTTTACTAGTTTTTATTTGAATTAACCTAGCAAGTGTTATCCAAACTTTACCAGCAATCATAAAAACAGTATTTCTAATTGTGTGACAACTTTTAGGACGTTTCGAATCCGTTTACTAGGATTTTACCAATTAGTGCGTTTAAGCTCATTTTAACTAGGTTATCAACCCAAAATATACCATTTTACACATTCATCCCTTAGGCTATTTTAAGCTTATGCAAACATATCAAAATAGGTTATTTCAACACGTTTGGTCCTTATGCCACCCTACTAGGGGTTAAGAAACGAAAGTAAACATACATATAACTTGCAAAAGTGACTTGCAACTGGGAGATTACACGATCGAGCTTGAGAGATCTCAAGATCTTGAAAAATGCATGAGACACACAGATGTTAGGCTTATATAGCCTAGTGAGGTAGTCATAACAAGCGTAAAAAAATAACATGGCATGCATGGCAATCTATCATCAAGAATAGCATGGTAACACAATTAGGCATCATGTTTGGGATCATTTTCATATTTTCACATAAACATAGCATAATTAAACACACATTAATTCTCGTGGACAATGTAACAAATGGATACACGGATTCCCCTTTACACCAACACATAATCGGAAAATAGGTCGTAGCCTTGAGCCATAGCTCTGGATAAGTCCCTTACACAATCCATCCTTATTTCCCCCACATATAGGTTGTAGCCCAGGACCGTAGTGAACCCTTACTTATACGAGATCAAATAACCCTATGGCATGTCAATTGTATCCAAAACTCACAAATGTCCAGGGCTCACATATATCAATGTATTTTCTTACCTTTGTGTCTGTAGGCCATTGCATATCAGAAATGAAAGTGAGTCGTAGCTCCATAACATATCATCATACATGTGTACATCGAATCATCACATAGCTATCTCAATTTCACATAAGATAACATAGTTTGTTCATATTTCAACATACCATTTTCATAGTTCATTTATATCGGATCATATGTCACGTGTATATCCATAACCATATCAAAATGACACAAGGGCTTACCTAACCTTACCGTTCAAATTCATAGCCGATTGCTCTACTTGAGCTTAACATAATGCATAGTAAACCACAATAATGCAACGGGATGGCACCGAGCCTATCCCCTGACACGACTACACTCACCTTGATTATGAGGCTCTTGAAACAAAATTTCGATGTGCCTAGCTTCCTTCGGGGATGACCAAGAGTCTTTCTCCAACACTTGAGCTAGCACAAATTAAGGGTTATATTAGAGTTCGAATTAAGGATTCAGAAATATATTTCGAATTTACCGGAGCTTAGGGACAACATCAAATTAACAAAATCAAACTCCTAATTCATGGGTTCCCACATGAACCGAGAAAGTCTAATTTCGAAATTAAGCTCCAACAAAGATTGGAATCATTAAATCGAATGAGGGGTTTTGCTTACCGATCTATGAGCTTCCAAATGAGGTATTGAAGTCAAACGATGATCGAGAATTGCACCAAGGTGCTAGGTTAGCTAGAGGTTGAAGACAACAATAGAGAAGCTTGCTTATTTGGGAGACAATGTTTGGGTTTGCTTTCAGGAGTTCAAAAGATGAGAGATAAGAGTTTCTCTTTATTCATTTAGTCATTCAAAAGGTTGAGGCTTAATCATTTCTCACCTACATGCCAACCAATGGAAAACTTACCTTCCATCAAGGGTTTGCTTATTCCCATTGTCAATAGTCTTTTCTATTTAGCTATTAACTTCATCAATCACCTATTCAGATGATTTTCACGTGGGCATTGTCAAGCAAGAAGGTGAGTAAGCACCTAGCTTACCTTCTTTTCAATTTTGATTTTGAACAGTTTCAAAATAGGGGATCCATATCGATACGCTCGTGACTGTATAGATACGCTCATGCCCAGACAGATAAGTTAGTTAATGGCAGTTGGGCCGTATCGATACTGGCTTGACCATATCAATACGCCTAGCTCAGAATTTGCATTTTGGCTTTGAATTTCGTACAAAGGAGTTCGTCCACTCAAATAGGACCAAATTGTGATTTCATTACAAAAGAGGGGTACAATGGTCATTTATTACAATATTTATCACATCGAATTTAAAATTTCTGATCATCAGAACCTATTTCTGACTGGGCCAGTTTTCAGGATGTGACATTGCTTCTTTAACAGAATGACTCCTCCAAAGTACTTTAACCAATGGAACGGATTTGTTGTGAAGCATTTTAACTTCCTTTGTAAGAATCTGAACCGATTCCTCTTCATAGGACAAGTCTGGTTAGATTTCTATAGATTTAGGCCCAATGATGTGCGAAGGGTCAAAGTGATACTTTTGAAGCATCGATACATGAAATACATCATGAATCTTGCTTAGTTCTAAAGGTAACAATAATCAATAAGCCACAGGGCCAACTTTCTCAATAATCTCAAAAGGTCCAATGAATTGGGGACTCAGCTTCCCCTTTTTGCCAAATCTCAGAACTTTATTCCACGGTGAAACTTTGAGGAAGGCTTTCTCACGAATTCTGTAATGTATATCCCTTATCTTGAGATCAGCATAGACCTTCTGTCGGTCAATCTGTTAGTCAAAGGAAACTTTCATATGATCATGTATGATGGTAACCTGTTCTTCAGTTTCCCGAAGTAAGTCAATACCCAACACCTTGCCTTCACCGAGTTCAGACCAACACAATGAAGTTCTACAACATTTGCCATACAATGCCTCATATGGTGCCATTTTAATGGAAGCTTGATAACTGTTGTTGTAGGCAAACTCGATGAGAGGTAGGGATTTCTCCCAAGAGCCTTCAAAACCAATGATGCACGCACATAGCATGTCTTTTAGAATTTGAATTACCCTTTCCAATTGGCCGTCAGACTGAGGGTGAAAAGTAGTACTAAGGTTAACTCTGGTGCCCAGAGCCCCTTGCAATGATCTCCAAAATTGAGAAGCAAACCGTGGATCCCGATCGGAGATAATAGATTGAGGTACTCCATGGAGTCATATAACTTACTTGATGCACAAGTCAGCCAACTTAGGAAGACCGTAGTCCATCCTAACCGGTAAAAAGTGTGTTGGCTCGGTGAAACAGTCTACAATGACCCAAATGGCATCATGTTTAGCAGAAGTCGAGGTAGACCTCTAATAAAATCCATAGTGACCTTCTCCCACTTCCACTGTGGTAGATCAATGGGTTGTAATAGGCTGGTCCGGACATGATGCTCAGCTTTAACGCGCTGGCACGTAAGGCACTTGGACACGAAACTGATTATGGCTTGCTTCATGCCTAGCCACCAATAGAGCTCCTGAAGGTCCTTGTACATCTTTACAGAACTCAGGTAGAAAAAGAAAGGACTCGAATAAGCCTCTTTGAGAATATCAGTTTGAAAAGATTCATTATTGGGTATGCAAACTCGATCACGAAAACACTAGAGTCCTTTAGGACTAATCTTGAGGTCAGAGTTATCTTGTAGCTTGGTAACAATAGATTGAATTTTAGAGCCTTGCTCTTGCAATGCATTAATCTTTGATATGATAGTATACTGAACTTGGAGTTTAGCTACGAAATAATAGTGCTTCCGAAGTCGGAAGGAAGCATTAATAGTTTAAAGAGTAGGCAAAGGTTTGCGGTTGAGTGCATTAGCTACAATGTTGGCCTTGCCCAAATGGTAATCGATGACAAGATACTTGAGGCTATTATGATCGGTAAAGAGATAACATTTCTCTCTGTAGAGATAACGTCTCAAGATTTTCAATGTAAAGACAACTGCAGCCAATTCCAGGTCATGAGTGGGATAATTAATCTCATATGGCGTTAGTTGTCTGAAAGCATAGGCAATGATGACCTTACTTTCTTGCATCAATACACATCCTAACCCGAGATGCGATGCATCACTGTAGACGGTGTAGCCTTTTCCAGACTCAGGTTGGGTTAAGATCGGTGCATAGGTTAACACTTACTTCAATTGATCGAAGCTTCTCTATTGTTCCTCGGTCCAAACAAATGGGACTTCTTTCCTCAGTAACTTAATCAATGGAGCTGCTATCATAAAGAATCCTTTAACGAATCTCCTATAATAACCAGCAAGATCAAGGAAGTTTCTCACTTCACCAATGTTCCTCGGCGAATGCCACTCAATAATGGCTTGAATTTTCTATGACTCTACCTGGATACCCGAATCTGATACAATGTGCCCAAGAAAGGCAACTACAGTAAGCCAGAACTCATACATAGAGAACTTGGCAAACAACTGCTTCTCCCGAAGGGTTTGAAGCACAATGCGGAGGTGATCTCGATGCTCAACAGAATTCTTAGAATAGATCAAGATATCGTCAATGAATACCACTACGAATTTATCAATATAAGGCCTGAAAACTAGATTCATCAAATCCATAAAAGTTGTCGGTGCATTGGTTAGCCCAAAGGGCATCACCAAGAATTTGTAGTGTTTATATCTTGCTCGCAAAGCTATCTTGGGTACATCACATTCTTTGACTCTCATCTAATAATACTCAGACCTTAAATCGATCTTGGTAAACACAAAGGCATCCTTAAGTTGATCGAATAAGTCATCAATTCTTGGCAATAGATACTTATTCTTGATGGTTACCTTGTTCAACTATCGATAGCCAATGCACAATCTCATGAAACCATCATTTTTCTTGACAAAGAGAACCGGGGCTCCCTAAGGCAAGGAACTCGGTCGAATAGAGCCTTTATTCAATAGGTCTTAAATTTGGGCCTTCATCTCCTTGAGTTACAGCTTCCATACGGTAGGGTGCAATAGAAATTGGGGCAGTCCCAGGTTGCACTTCAATGCCAGATTCAACCTCACATGTTGGAGGTAAACCTAGAAGTTCATCAGGAAAGACATTAGGGAATTCGCACACTATGTCAACATCCGATAATAGAGGTTCATCCTTGGCTTCCAATGTCAAAGCATTCAAGGAAAGATTTCCCGAGTTCATCAATACAATACCCTTCTTGCCAAGGCCTCGAAGGTACATCTTCCTCATACTACATTCTACCCATGCTTGATGTTCCCTAAGCCAATCCAATCCCAATGTAACATCAAATTCGTGGATCGGTAATGCAAGTAAATTGGCCGAAAAAGTAATCCCTCTAATTAATAAGGGACAGTTCTTGCATACAAGGCTTACGATGACATAATCACCCAAATGATTGGTTACAAAGATTCTCGATACTATAGGTTCAGATGATAATCTATGCTTCTTGACTGATACGGTACTTATAAAGGAGTGAGTAGAACCAAGATCAATCAATGCATACAAAGGGTATGAATACAATTCAATAGTACCTGTAATGACATCAGATTCATCCTCATCTTCCCTACTTCTCACATGACACATCTGGGTAGGAGCCTTCGATTCTTACCTGCTCGGGGCCTTCTTAGAGCCACCAGGTCTTCCCGCAGCTCCTAAGGATCCTTAACTTAATCCCTTACCTTGAAAGGACTAAGTAGGGGTTGCAACACTAGTCGGTGTAGCAGTAGACTTGGTTGCATTAAGAGGGCAATCTCGGATAAAGTGGCCTTCCTCACCACAGTAGAAACAAGCTCCAGTCTGTTTACAACACTGACCTACTAGATGTTTGTTCTGACAATAGTTACAAACTGGATACTGTGAACCCCTGTTCGAACCTCCAATACTCTCAACTGAAGTGGTCTTAGCAAAAGAAGAAGTCACAATTTGGGGCCTCTCGACGTTCCCGAAATGGGAAGGCTGTGGAAACATATTCTGCTTAGGGCCAGAGTACTTCCCTTTCTTGCTCTATTTGTTAGGCCGAGAATCATCTCGAAACTTCTTTTCTGATTTACCCGACCTACCGGTCCTTTGGGCTTTCTGCGATGCTTTAATGGCCTTAGCTCGGTTCACAAGGTCTTGGAAATCAGTGATACTCAATGCTATGAACATAGGTCAAAGCTCGTCACTGAGCCTAACAATGAACATGCGACACTTTCCTTTCTCCTTTATGTATTCAGCACCATATCAACAATACTTACAAAAATTATGGATGTACTGCTCGACAGGTCGTCCACCTTGCTTGAGGTGGAGGAAGATGTTGCATCTCTCTACAAGATAGAACTTGTTGATATACTTCTTTCAAAATTCTCAAAGAAAGAATTCCCAGGTTACTATCTCCTCAGGGACCGTGAGAATAATAATCTCCCACCAATGAAGTGCCTCATCAACAAGCAAAGCGAGGGCACACTCCAGCTTGTGTTCGTCCGAACACTGCAGCTACTTGTTCAGGATTCTCAGGGTGTTATCCTACCAACACTCGGCCACTTTAGGATTGTCATCAACTTGACCAATGAAGGTATAAGCTCGGTACTATGATAACTTGTCAATAGGAGCCCGAGTATGTTGGATACGGGTGCAATAGGTTGTACAATCTACTCAGCTTACATAACAGCCATAAACTGCTTGAACATGTCAGCCATGTTCCGATAACATTCTACTTGAGCAGTCGGTACCTCAAGTCCGGTGTCCTGTACATAAGGGTCCTGCGGATTCGAAGGATCTCCCCCTTATCTCCTCGCCATGCGTCGAGGAGCCGGCAGCTAGCTCATTAATATGAGCTTCAATCGTATAGGTGTCACAATTTACACAATATATCTCATAGGTGTCAAAGTAACATAATAACAATACAATAGGCTTCGGTCTAGTCTTAGAATCGTTTAAACTCTAGCTTTGATACCACAAATGTAACACCCCTTTCCCGGCCTAGTAGAGAACCGGGTCGGAGTATGCTACTGATGAACAATGCGATGATTGGTGTAATAATTTTAATAAAAATTTAGTAATTTAAAAAAGATATTCTTTTCAAATGATATAATATCGATTCAATAAGGTTAATAACTCTCATAAAGAACAATAACATCCACAAGCTCAGGAAGTGGAACCCTAATGACTCTATTATTTGTTTAATAACTCCCTTTTAGTCGTTTAAACCCTAAACTTATATCCAAACTAGATTAAAACTAAGTTAACAACTTAGCCCCACTGTTCACGTTTGTATAACCTAAATCTCTTTGATATTAAGCCACAGATCAATAGTTAACAAGCCTCTATCGATAGCTCTTACAACTAACTATGCATTAAGAACATGAACATAATAGATAAAGATGAAACAACTAAAGCATTGAAATACAATAATTAAAACATAAAATCCTGGGATGCAATAACCCAACTAAAAAGGTTTAGCTCATGTCTTAGCCTAAAACATTCATAATTAAAAGTATAAAGTATGACAGTTTATCAAGAAAGAGAAAAGAAAGAGTCGAGTGTCCTAAAAAAAACTCTCTCTATGCCCTCTAACTGTGTTGTAGGCCTCCTCTCCATCAGTCTCTCTCGATGGCTTTGTTTGATGAGGAGAATTGTCTAGCTTCACCCCAGTGGTTCTCCGCAAGCTTCGGACTAGGACTCTCATCTATATGCGCTCTCCCATTAAAGTAGCATCCAAGTCTTCCTTATATAGGTGGTGAAACTAGGGTTTCAGTACGCTAGCTTTGGTGTGGTTTCATTAAAGAAATGCCTTTGGTTTCCCGCTTTATTAAATGTTGTGTATCTGGGAAAAAGTCCACGTGGGTAGAAAAAGACTCATCTTAAACTCTCCATGCCTCGTCAGCTCCAGCCATGCAATCTGCTCCTCTCTAGCTCCAGCAATCCTCCAGCATCCTGCACATACACCAAAAAACACAATATTTCCCATGAAAAGCACCAATATATATGACAATTAAAGCACAGGTGGTGTAACTCCCTATTTACATGCAAATATGTACAATCTAACCTAAATGTAACCTAAATGAGCTTTAAAACATGCAAAAGTCAAGGAATATGGGCTTATAAAATAGATCAAATAAGCACTTGTCACCAATCATTAAATGATTGTTAAAGACATACTTATTTTATATTGTTTATTAATATGGAGCCATTGTTATTGCCATTTCAGTCGTTATTCTGCGTACATATAAACTGAATTATAATAAAGTCCTTAAAAAGATTATTCTTAAAAGGTCCTTAGTCGAGTAACTTCATGGGCATGGACAACAATGATGCATTTAAGACTAATATGTAGTTGATTGATGACAAGGTGTTGTCATTGACATGGAGATGTCAAAATCAATACATGAGTATGTGTTAGAGAACGACTGTAACACCCCCTTCCCATCCTGGTAGAGAAACGGGTCGAAGTATGCTACCGATGAACAATGCGATGATTGTAGTAATAATTTTAATCAAAATTCAGTAATTTAACAAAGACATTCTTTTCAAACGATACAATATTGATTCAATATGCTTAATAACTCAGTACAATACTATGATTGTTGGTCTCCGACCAATTTTAGACATTTACAGGTTTTAAGGACTAATCTGTGAAATCAATATTTTAGAGGTCTTTTTTCAAAAATAATCTTACTATACTGAAATTCAGTCTATATTCAATGATCATAAAAATTTTCAAGATAATCTGAGTCCAATTACCTCTTCGATTTATGTATACACTGTTAAGTGACCAATATGCAATGTTCCAAACTTATTCCAATTGACTTTTAACAGATTTACCTGAATCGGTATCAGTACTCGAAAGGTCGTACCGATACGCTTGTGTCATGACTGTTAAAACGGTTAAGGATTAAGGAGTCTGTATCGATACGGTGACCATTTGTATCGATACGCAATGTATGACTTATGATTATCAGATTCCAATGTTCATTACCCGTATCGATAAGCAGAGAACCGTATTGGCACGTGTTGACCAGGTTGACCCGTATCGATACTGAAACACTTGCACTTGTATTGGTATGCCTTGCACTATAATGACATACGTTATCTAGTTTTTACTCAATTTAACCTATTAAACAATGTCATCACCACAAATGAAATTTTACCAGCAAGTTTTTACTCAATTTACGAAGATGCATGAATCAAAGGAGCAAAAGGATGGGCCGATCAAAAGTGTATTAGATGCTTGAGAAAAAAGTTCCATCATTAGTTTATTTTGGTTTTCCCATTGGCTTGGGATGGGCCACCTTATTATTACAGGATATAACCATTGCATTTATATTTTCTACTTTACATGTATGTGATACAATAGATTTTTATTACCATGATAGTAACTGATTAGATCATAGTTGAAAGGTGAGATTAATTTAACAAAACCCTTGGTTGGTGGATGGTAGGCTGTGGCAATCTTTTGTTTGAATAACCAACATAGAAAGCCAAAGAATTGCTTCTTGTTGAATATACCAACCTCTCGGTTGCACAATGAAAGAAAATATTTTGCCATGGTGGTTTTGAACAACCACCTTAGAAAACCAAAGTATCTTTCTTTGTAGGTCTCAAGAACCTTTGATCGGACTCAGCACCCTAGTAGTGCGTAGGCTCTGCTGCTCCTTTCTCCTTTGATGTCGAGGCATGTTTGAGATGATTTGGTAATTGTTTTAGTTCCAAATTCAGTGGCTCCTCACTAGATGGTTTTAGTGCTCTGATCTTTCTACCAACCAACTCAAGTGGCTCAGATCTCTTGTAATAGCTCATGACTTCATTCAGCATGGTTGTTCTTTAGATTCTTCACTCGTCGTATCTTCATCATCTTGCTACATGGAATCAACTTTTGTACCCTGGCAGATCTGTGCTATATCCACATTGAAATTAGACTCAACAGTTTGGCATTCCTTAGGTTCATCTGCACACTTAAGAGCTTGAAAAACATTAAATGTAACCTGATGGTCATTCATACGCATAGTAAGCTCACCTTTTTGAACATCAATTAAGGTCCTACCCGTGGTAAAAAAATGGTTTCCCAATATTATTGGAATGTCAACATCAGCCTTATATTCTAAAATAATGAAATCAACAGAGAATATAAATTTATTTACCTTTACCAACATGTCTTTAATCTTACCCTTGAAATGTGTATAAGATCGATCTGCCAGCTAAAGTGTTACGGCTTCTCCAATACCAAGTTTCTTGAAGACTAAAATTGGTATTAGATTGACGCTGGCACCCAGATCACATAGTGCTTGCCTATGAATTTATTGCCAATCATGTAGGGAATAGTGAAAATCCTAGGATTTTTAATTTCGGTGACAATTTGTTGGTTATCATTGAACTGCACCCCTCATTGAGTGCTATAGTCACAAAATCTCTCATTCTCCTCTTTTTGGACAAGATGTCCTTCATGAATTTAATGTAGCTGGGCATTTGTTCGAGAGCTTCCCCTAATGGAATATTAATCTACAGTTGTTTAAGGACTTCCAAGAATCGCTTAAACTACTGATCTTGCTTGTGTTTCTAGAGCCTCTATAGAAAAGGTGGTGAGGGTAGACAAATGCTGGCTCTGCTGGTTTTATCGAAGTGGTGTTGGCATCGGATTGAGTTCTGGCATTGCTAGTACGTCACCTTTCTCACCCTTCTTGGTTTCTTCCCCTGATGCTGATTTGTTCTCATGGCAGACAATTGGTTGTTTTGTTGGTGTTGAATTCTCAACTTATTAGCCACTTCGAAGAGTGGAAACTTTGCATTGTTCTCTCCCTTTTTGCTGAGCATCCTCCATATCACCCGACAAAGTTCCTTGGGGTCTAGCATCAAGTGCATGGCAATCTGTCATATCTCAACTTCCAAGTTCCTCATGGATGTGGCTAGACTCTGGACAGTTGCATCATTATACTCCATATAATCTTTCATGGTGTTCTCATTGGAAGATCTTTGCACTGGAGGTAGATTGTTTTGCACTCTTTGTGGCATCACACTCTGGTTGAAATCTGGTGGTGCATTGGTGCTCTGATATTCGGTATTAAATCGGTTACCTCCTCGGTTCAACCACAAAAAGTTTGGATGTTGCTTCTACCCCACAATATAAGTATTGGAGTACAAGTTGTTATTGCAGTTGTAGCTGCCAACAAAATACACCAACTCTAGGTTTGCTGGGCATTCCTCCGCGATATGGAAATCACCACAAATAATACAAGATGGTTCTTGTAACACCATAAAAACTTGTCCGGTCCGAATTAGGTTCCGGTGATTGGAAACCCTACACCAAAAAGGTCTAAATATTGCATTGACTTTGACCATATCATAAATTACTTTGATATTGGACTCTAATTGAGTCAATTTATTGATTAAGGACCTTATTGAATTTATTGAAATATTGTTTAGTGACTAAATTGTGAAAATTGAAAATTTAGGAGCAAAATTGTAAAGTTCAGAATGTTGAGGGACTACCTTTGTAGTATTCTATTTTGGGATGATTCACCTCTTTGCTTGCCTCCATCTCACGTGATATTGATCTTCTTTTGCCTGAGAAAATATAACAACTTGATGGGTTGTTTTGAATTGAAAAAGGAAAGAAAAGATGAAAACTTTTAGTTTAAGCTTACCTTTTAAGGAAGAAAATCATCATCAATTCTTTCTTTAATGAAATAGAGAGTTTTAAGATGTTTAAAACTTATCCTCTATTTTTTACAACAATACACCAAACCATCTCTTTCTCGAATATTTCATCCTCTATTTTAAGATGTTGTCTTCTTCCTTGAGCTCAAGCTAACACCTCTAGTGGGGAAGCTTTAAAATCTTAGATTTCTTCCACATATTGAACCTATCCGCTCTCGGTTGAGCAAGCTCAAGCCCTTAATTAATTGTAGATTCCATGGATAGTTAATGCTTAATTTCAAGCTAAAGTTATTAAGCACCTATGATAAACTTAGGAGTTTCAAACTCTAACCCATGGGAATTTGATACCTAATAGCTATTTCGAGTTGAATATTGATTTTGATATCATGGTATTGATTTTAATGTATCCTCTTATTTTACCTAACTCAAGAGTTGGAGAAGGAAAGTCCATCATCTCCATCAAAGGTTAGGAATAAGGGAGTGGTTATCCGAGAGCCGTAGGAGCTTCAGAAAGTAAGGTGAGTGTAGTCGGAGTCTCAAGAATATGTTAGGTATCTTTACTAATTTCATTGATATTGATTATTGCCTAGCTAACATTGTGTCTAAGGATATTGCATCAAACCTCTTGGAGGCTTCATTGGTAAGCATCGATAAGCTATTGTATCGAAACATTGATCATAGTATCATCGTTATTGTTATTGTCACCATCGACATATTGATACATAGAAATATTGACTATTGAGCATTAAAGGTATCATTGTTATAGACATTAGACATTGAATTAGGCATTGCTATAGCTAATGATCATTGGTATTGTTATTGCCATCAAAACATTGATATTGAAACGTTGATCATTGATATTAATATTGGAACATCGACCATTGATATTGATATTGAAAATATTGATCATTGATATTGCTATTGAAACATTGAAATCGATATTTATATTGAACCTTGGATTCGAAAAGACATTGGAAACAATTGGCATGCCATAGAATTCATGAGCTCATTGGTACGGGTGGACTAAGGTCCTTGGGCTACGACCTTTACTGTAGTGTGGCAGAGGGATGATTGTGTTATTGGTCAATTGGTGAGGCAGATGGACTAGACCATTCATTGATTTGGTGAGGCGTAGGAATTCGTGTATCCACTATCTTGATTCGATCCAAGGAATAATATTGAATTATGATATAATTGCCATTGAATATGAACTATTGCATTATCATTGATAAAACATGATTTGGAATACAGTTCATTGCTATCGTTATTGTGTATGACTACCTCACAAGGAAAATTATGCCTAATGCATTTCATTTCATGCATTTTCAAGTTAAGGAGTCGATGTTGCGAGATCCGGGAAATCGAAGGTTTTTTGGCAAGTCACAACAACTATAGAGTAACGTTTATCGATCCCATGAACTCCTACAATGGTGGCATAGTAGTTAGTCAAGTCATATCTGATCATTTTGATGTGTAATTATTGCGTATGGCTTGTGTGTTTTAAAAGGCCTTAAATGACTCTTTTGAAATTGCCTAAAGTATTAAAATATGCATACTCGGCCTAAAAAGGTAAATCATAGTAAACATATTCACTTGGCTATGAAATTTGGCATGATAATAGATTATAGTGTTATAAACTTGGTTGTAAAATATCATAGGAATTGGACATCATTTGACTGGTCAAAAGGTATAAAAACAAAACTAAATCTGTCATTACATGCCTTGTTGTACCGATACGGTTCATGGCGTATCGGTACGAGTAGGTGTTTTAAGGCAAAACTATAATTATTCAATATGGCGTATCAATATGGTCTTTGGCGTATCGATATCATTACTTGTCACTGGAAAATCATTGTAGCTGGGTATCGATACGGGCACAAAACTATCGATACCTTATGTAAAATCAATTTGGGATTAGGGCACACGTACTGGTACGGCTCAGCCTGTATCGATACGGTTTCTCTGTTCGGAGGAATTAATAGTCTTAATGAAATAATCGTATTGATACGGATTTAAGTGTATTGATACACGTCTTGGTCACTAGAATTTGATAATGTGCAAGATATGCATGGCGTACCGATATACCCCCTCTAGTATCGGTACCGTTATAGGCAATTCAGATAAAAGTTACTAGAATACTTTTGAAAAGTTACAAATTGGTCACTATTTAATAAATGGTTTAATTACACTTCGTTAGGTATATGTTTAGAAATGACCTCTAATTTATTAAATTATAGATTAACCCCTAAAACTTGTAAAAGTTTGAAATTGATCCTAAATTTGTAATCATTCTTTGTCTCGAATTACTAACCTCATCGTACTATTGTAATATCGTATTGTGTTGTCGATAATTATCACATTGCTTCTGAAATACCGAATTATTGATTATTGATTAAAAGTATTACACTAATCATTGTATCAAACATCAGTAACATACTCTGACCCGATTCCCTAACAGGCCGGGAAGGGGGTGTTATAGTTCCAATACCTTTTCTACTCAGACTTTAGTAGGCTTTTCCTTTATCTTCACTATATTAGTGAGATTGGCAATTTGAACATTGATTGATGAAAGTGCATCAAGTCCCAAATTTCTAGCTGCTCTCGTCCCGGCTTTCAATCTGGTGGTAGGGTATTGGAGATCATTGGTGGCAATCTTTTCTAGGATTTCATATGCATCATTATAAATTTTATCCATTAACGAATATTTGTCGAGGAGTTTACAATGGTCTTAGCATGAGCATTGAGTCTGGTATAGAAAATCTCTATTTGGTTCCAAGTAGGGAATCCATGCATAGGACATATTCTCAACAAATCCTTAAATCGCTCCCAAGTATCGTAGAAAGTATATTCATCAGCTTGCCTGAAAGTAGTGATTTCAATTTGTAGCTTGGCATTTAATGTAGAAAATGAGAATCTCAGTAGGAATTTCTGGCATAATTCGAACTATTTAGTGATTGAACCTGGTGGCAAGGAATTTAGCCACAATTTTTCCCTATCTCGCAAAGGAAATGAAAAGAGCATTAGTTTTATTGTCTCTTCAATCATATCAAACTGGTGGAATAGTTGGCAAACCTCCATGAATTGCTTTGAATATTGCCTTGGGTCTCTAGTAGGTGATCCATCAAATTGACCTACATTCATTAGCATTTGAATCATTATAGGTTTAAGCTCAAAGTTAGCCATATTTACCTCTGGACCGATCAGTCCTTGTATCAAATCATCTATGGTGGGTGCTAGGTGTTCTCTGATAGGTCGTTCTTCAGGTATCTGAGCAGCAATAGCAGGAGCGGGCGGTATAACTGCAGGTATTACCGGTATCTTCTGGTTATTGGCATTATTTAGGACACCTCCTAGCTCATCATTCTTGTTACGAGCCTTTTCTTGGCGTTCTCTTCCTAACCTGTGTAGGGTTCTTTCAATTTTCGGAACGTACTGTAAATCTTCTTTCATAGTGATGCTCTTGTACATATACCTAGTGAAATAGAAAAAACAAAAAATGAAAACAAGTAAAAATCAAAGCAATTAATTTCATTGCAATCCCGATAACGGTGCCAAAAACTTATCGACGGAATATCACATGGCAAAAGATTAAGTATTTTGCTTGTCAATTCAGGAAATAATGCCAAGGATGTCTTTTACGTACAGGTATACATGGTTAGCAAGTAATAAAGTAGTGAGATGAGTATCGTCTCCATAGGGATTGTTTACGAATTAATTGTCACGATTAATACTTATGAACTGGAAAATAAAGGTGATGGCAAATGATTAAGGTAGCGTGTAAAAATAAAAGAAATAAATTAATTAAAATGATAAAGGAAAATAAAGTAAAGTCAGGTAGATTGGCAAACAACTGGTGTAATGATGCTTGGAAGGCTTGGCAAGGGATGTTTGGATTTCACTCTAGTAAAGGCAACAACTAATAACACTAAACTTTAGTTTTAATGCCGAGCATATTTTAAGTTGGTATCGCCTATGTTGATGGCAATACCCTAAGTTAATTACTTTTAACACCTATATGTCTATAGTGAGTTTTTAAACAATTAACTTGGTGAAGATTCAATCTTTACTCCTAAGGGGTAGAATCACTTCAGGTGTAAGTTCATCTACTTGAATATCTTTTGTCGAAGCTTCTCTCCTTAGTATTTGACAATTAATTGTTATCTCCTAAGTCTTCTAAGATATCAACGGTTAATGATGTTGGAAAATATCGGTACACCCCATGGCGCAGCGGAAAAATTATCCAGCGTAATCCACCAGTGGTCCATGTACAAGGGATGAATTCGGGGTGATAAAGGATGAAACGTTACCTCAATAAATCTGGAAATCCGCAGTGAGTATAGGAGAATCCAAATCGAATCTGATTTGTCTCAGCAGCGTTCCGACCTCTACGCAATCCACCCAAATAAAACGAACAATATTTTCTCTTCTCTAACTGTTAGAGAGGTTTTCCGAAAAGCATACATATGGCCGTTAGACCTCATGCCTTTATATAGCATTTAAAACCCTAATTCTAATTAAATTCGGATTCTTTAAATATACATTATATTTATTTGAATATAATTAAATATGTAGAATTTGATTCTACTTCTATCAGGTTTCTCTAGGGATATATATTTTAATAGTATCTTATAATTACATTAATTATCTAGTATTAAAATATATATAACTGAAATTATCTATAATTCCAATGATCATAATAATTTCGGTTTTTACTTATTTCGTGCACAACAAGTTTGTACACATGCTATCTAGTCGATATCTGTTCGTTTTAATCATAGGGTGTGACCCTTGTAGGTTCATGTAACGTTAGCAGTAATATCTAGAACAATTCTAATATTACAAGCAATGAGTGGCATCTAGCAATACATCATTGCTACCTAAGTTACATGAAGTCGTGGTTCGATTTAACCTTTTCTGTGATTAACTTTTTTATGTATTTCATCTTTTTGTCCACATATTTAGATCAAACACAAGTCATGGATTAGTTACACTTGTATAGTCCATCTAATATTTCTTGATATCTTGAGTAGACTATTATAAACAAATAACTATGATATCCCATATCAATTAATTCGAGCATGGCCATGCATTTTCTAGTCTCACTAAATCAAATGGCCTATGATATTACTCCTATTATGTAAGAGGGACAAATCCTATCTTGATCAACCATATTCCGCTATATAGATTATAACATATCCAATATCAGTCTTTATAGTGTAGTCAGTTACGACACACATTTGACCGTATCAAAATATGTCACTCACGATGTTGAAATAATGATGATCTCAAGTCTGAGGATCATGCATGTAGTTATCACCATGAGAAATGTTGTGACTGTCACATAATAATCCAAGAAACATGCTCATAGCGGGTCAGTCTAATATGTCGTTCTCTAACACATACTTGTGTATTGATTTTGACATCTCCATGTCAATGACAACACTTTGTCATCAATCAACTACATATTAGTCTTAATATATTATTGTTGTCCATGCCTACAATAATACTCGACTAAGGACATTCAAGAATAACTATATTATTTTGAGGACTTTATTATAATTCAGTTTATTTATAGATGCACAGAATAAGATTGAAATAATAATAATGGCTTTATATTAATAAACAAGATAAAATAAGTATGTCTTTTACAACCATCTCATGATTGGTCTTTGGGCATATTCCAACAAATGAGTATTCAATGCCAACTTTCGATGGCAATAAATATATGAAATGTATGAACATGCAAAATAGACAATAATGCCAAAGCACGTAATTATTAAAAACTAAAAATACTAAGCTTTCATCGCAAACACCCCTAGCCAATGTAAAAGATTAGTTCATGGCTGGGGAAACCCACAACAAATCATCGTTTTGATTCATCATCACAAAAATGAGAAATAAATTCAAGAGATAAGAAACAAGGAAGGAGCTCTTTCGATGCAGCCCTTCAATGGATCTAGAGCTCTCGACAAATTTGCCTAGGTTGCTTCTACCCTTCTCTTCTTCTCATGTATCTAGCCTTCTTTTCTTCTCATTCTTGAACTCCTTTATATAGGCATTGACAAAGCCCTAATTAGGGTTTTTCGGTGCCGCACTCTTTGGATGCAGCATCCACACTTTATAGTAATTAGGGCTGATGTCATAGTCCTTCATTATTTTGCCAACCAAGCTTGACATTCTACTCTTGCCAACCAAGTATGGCATTCTGCTCTTGCCAACTAAGCGTGGCATTACGCTCTTGCATTTGCACATTTCCTTCCTCCATTCACTTGCTCCAATCCTGCTGATCATGCGCACCACAGCAAGAAAATACACCTGGCAATAAAACTATACATTCCTCAACTCCTAGATACAAATGCATGAATCTTCTAACTGAATGCACAAATATGTACCCAAAGTCAATCAAAAGCATGACAAAATATATGTGAAAAATGGATCTTTTGAGGAGTTAGCAGTTGCTTACCTAAGTAAAGCCAAAGTTGACTTAGGATGAAATGAAATATGGATCCTTACCCACAAGAAATACTTTATAGAGAGTTTTCCAATTTTGAGGGTTATTAATAGTGGGACTGTTATTATTTTGCATTTATAAACGTGATAAAACGTACTCATAAAGCATATTTTATCGTTGTAGATTTGTTATGGCTAACTCAAACACGTAATCGTTGTGATCTGTACTTGAGAAAGACAAATTGAATGGCTTGAACTTCCTTGACTGGTTCCGCAACTTGAGGATTGTCCTCAAATAAGAATGGAAACTACAAGTCATCAAAGAACCCGTCCCTAAAAAACCACCAGATGATGCCTCCACAGATGAATTGGATGCTTTTAAGAAATACTCAGATGACATGGTAGATGATGAGTGTTTAATGCTTGCGACCATGGCTCCTGAGCTTCAGAAGCAACATGAGGACATGTTTCCCTATGAGATGGTTAAAAATCACAAAGAATTATATGATGGGCAAACTCTTCGAGAGATCTATGAGATCTATAAGGCTTTGTTTTGATGCAAAATGATGGAGGGAACTCATGTTCTCAAAATGATAGGCCATATTCAGACCCTCGAAAAATTTGGCTTCCCTCTAAGTGTTGAATTGATTACTGATGTTATCCTACAATTGTTGCCGAATAGTTTTAATCAATTTGTTCTTAATTTCAATATGAATGAAATTGACAACTCATTGCCACGGTTACTTGGTCTGTTAAGAATAACATAAAACAACATGAAAAAGGTAGGTGCAAGCTTATTCTGATGGTCCAAAAGGATAACAGAAAAGGAAAGCCCAACACCAAGGCAAAGCCAAATCCCAACAAAGGAAAGGCTGTATTGAAACCCAAATGAGGAATCTAAAAGAAGGAAAGTGTTTCCATTGCAACAATGCTAGACATTAGAAGAGAAATTTTCCTGTCTATCTTGAGGATATCAAGAAAGCAAAAGAAAATGGAAAGTCCGAATCAGGTATTTATGTTATTGATATTAATATATCAATATCAACTTCTTGGGTATTAGATACCGATTGTGGTTCTCATAATTGTATTTCTATATATGGACTAAAAAGGAGTAGAAAATTGGCAAAAGGAGATGTGGACCTACGAATGGGAAATAGAGCAAGAGTTGATGCACTAGCTATAGGAACATATACTTCGTCTTTACCTAGTGGACTTGATTTAGTTTTAGAGGATTGTTATTTTGTACCTAATTTGACTAAAAATATTATTTCAATTTCTTGTTTGGACAAGATTGGCTTTGAGATTGTTATTAAGAATAATAGTTGATACTTTCATCACAATAATGTTTTTTTGTGGTGCGACACATTTAATAAACGACCTCTATATTTTGGATTAATACAATTCCATACACAACATAAATATGAAAAGATCAAAAACAAATGAATCTAATCAAACTTATCTTTGGCATTGTTGATCGGGTCATATAAATGAGAAACACATATCAAAACTTCATAAAGATGGATTTTTGGATTCTTTTGTTTTTCGAACAACTTGATATATGTGAACCTTGCTTACTAGGAAAAATGACCAAATCTCCTTTTAATGGTAAAAGTGAGTGAGCAAGTGATTTATTAGGCTTAATACACAATGATGTATGTGGACCAATGAATACATAAGCTAGATGAGGGTTTCAATACTTCATTACTTTCACTGGCGACTTCAGTAGATATGGATACGTTTACCTAATGCATCATAAATCTAAAGCCCTTGAAAAGTTTAAGGAATTTAATAATGAAGTACAAAACCAACTAGGAAAAAGTATTAAAGCTCTTCGATCAGATCGAGGAGGAGAATACTTAAGCTTAGAGTTTGCTGACCTTCTTAAGGAATGTGGGATTGTATCACAACTTACACCTCCTAGTACTCCACAACATAATAGAGTTTCCAAAAGGAGAAATCGAACACTGTTAGACATGGTCCGGTCAATGATGAGTCATGTTGATCTTCCAATTTCTTTTTGGGGACATGCGCTAGAAATAGCTGCTTTCACACTAAACAGTGTTCTATCTAAATCGGTTAAAAAGACACCATATGAGATATGGACTGGGAAGTGTCCTAGCTTGTCTTTTATGAAAATTTGGGGATGCAAAGTTTATGTTAAACATCAGATGTCTACAAAATTCAAACTCAAACCTCATAAGTGTAATTTTGTGGGATATCCTAAAGAAACTAAAGGATATTATTTCTTCAATCCATCTGAGAACAAAGTATTTGTTGCTCGAACAAGAGTCTTCCTTGAGAGAGAATTTATTTTCAGAAAAAGAAGTAGGAGAAATATTAAACTTAAGGAAATTCAAGATCAACCACAATTATTAAAACAAAGATTGAACATCAACCAGTTCCACAAATAGTTGAGGAACATCCAACGGTTTTTGAAACACAACAACTGCGGAGATCTATGAGAGAACGCAATGCGCCTAATAGATATGGATTTCTTGTTACATTGCATGGTGATGTTCTCCTCATGGATCAAGATAAGCCTAGGACTTATCAGGAAGCAGTGGTGAGCCTAGACTCCGAGAAAATGCTAGAAGCCATGAAATCTGAGATGGATTCCATGTCAGAAAACCAAGTATGGACTTTGGTTGACCCGCCTAAAGGGATTAAGCCCATAGGGTGAAAATGAGTTTTAAAAAAAAAAGACCAACATGGACAGCAATGTACAAATACAAAGGGCGTTTGGTCGCTAAGGGTTTTTGTCAGATTCATGGTATACACTATGATGAAACTTTTCCCTTGTTGCTATGTTTAAATCCATCCAAATATTGCTTGCGATAGCTGCATTTTATGATTATAAAATCTGGCAAATGGATGTCAAAATCGCTTTCCTTAATGGTAAATTAGATGAGGATGTGTACGTGACACAACCTAAGGGTTTTGTCAATCCAAAAGATGCCTAAAAAGTATGCAAGCTACAAAGATCCATTTATGGATTGAAGAAAGCTTCTCGAATTTGGAATCTTCGTTTCAATGATGCAATCAAAGAATTTGGTTTTATCAAAAAGGCTAAAGGGTCAAATTTGCCCTTGTAATAATCCGAAATCAGCAATGTTGCCCCTACTTTTTATTTTTCGTAATTTTGCCCTCGAAGTCGGTCGATTGTAGAAATGTTGCTCTTTGACCGACGTTGACCGTTAAAGTGCTGACATGGCAGTTAACGTGAAGTGATTCATGCAATTTTGCCCTCGAAGTCATCCAATTGCAGTAATTTTTCCCTCAATTTATTTATTTTTTGAATAAAATTTGATAAATAAGTTTTTCGACTTGAACGTTTACAAATAGAATATATGAAAAATCGATTAACAAATTGGTGTAAATATCCTTTGGGTCCTTGATAATTTTAAAAATGAGAAAAGTAAGAACTCTCATAAAAATCAAAATATTCTTCAATTTTTTAAAAAAATCCTTAAACTTAATAAAAATAAATAAGATATTCAAAAAAATATTGAAATAAAATCTAATATAAAAATTAAGATGTATTAAAAATTATAAAATGATAAAATATAAATATAAAAGTTAAAAAGTATTTATAAAGTATTAAGAAATTGAACAATTTTACAAAATTTTCTTTCACTTTTCTACATTACACTGATGTTCATTAATATTTGATAAGTTTTATTACTACTCTAATGGAATGATGAATCCATTAAAAATATGTTCAAGGAATATTAGCTGGTTTAGCATAACCAGAAACGGTTAAAGACTTTTTCAATGGTTTTTTAAAATATTTTGAAATTTTAATTTTTTTATATTTATAACTTCATATTTAGATTTTTTTCATTTAATGAAATTGTTAAATTTTTCAATACTTTATAAATACTTTTAAAATTTTGTATTTATATTTTTTATGATTTTATAATTCCTAATACATTTTAATTTTTATATTAGTTTTTATTTTCAATAATTTTTTCGAATATCTTATTCATTTTTATTAAGTTTATGGATTTTTTAAAAAATTGAATAATATTTTGATTTTTATGAGAGTTCTCACTTTGCTTATTTTTAAAATTACCAGGGACCCAAAGGATATTTACATCAATTTGTTAATTGATTTTTTTATATATTTTGTTTCTTAAAGTTCAACTCAAAAAATTAAATTATTTATCTAATTTTATTCAAAAACTAAATAAACTAAGGGCAAAATTGCTACAATTGAATAACTTCGAGGGCAAAATTGCATGAATGACTTCACTGTTAATTGCCACGTCAGTATTTTAATGGTCAACGTTGATCAAAGGACAACATTGCTGCAATTGACTAACTTTGAGGGCAAAATTACGAAAAATAAAAATAGGGACAACATTGCTGATTTTAGATTATTACTGGGGGAAAATTTAACCCTTTAGCCTATAAAAATGAAGACGAGCCATGTGTTTTCAAGAAAACTAGTGGGAGCACTACCACATTCTTGGTATTGTATGTTGATGACATACTAATAATAGGAAATGACATACCTACCTTACAGTCTATAAAGACTTGGTTAGGAAAATGCTTTTCTATGAAAGACTTGGGTGAAGCAACCTACATATTAGGAGTCAAGATTTATAGAGATAGATCAAGACGACTCCTAGGACTAAGTCGAAATACATACATAGATAAAGTATTGAAAAAGATTCAGTATGGAAGAATCTAAAAGGGGATTCTTACCTATGAGACATGGTATTTCAATCTCAAAGGAAATGTGCCCTTCAACGCCTCAAGAAAGAGAGCACATGAGTAAGATTCCATGTGCTTCAGCCATTGGATCTATCATGTATGTCATGTTATGTACACGTCTGAATGTATCATATGCATTAAGTATGACAAGTCGGTACTAAGTAGATCTCGGTGAAGGTCATTAGGTTGCAGTAAAAAACATCCTTAAGTACTTGAGAAGAACTAAGGATACATTTCTTGTGTATGAAAGAGAGAAAGAGCTAAGTATAAAAGGTTGTACTGACGCAAGCTTCCAAACTAATAAGGATGATTCTCGATCGCAATCAGGTTTTTTATTTTGCCTTAATGGAGGTGTTGTAAGCTGGAAAAGTTTAAAGCAAGATACAGTAGCATATTCTACAACAGAAGTTGAGTATATTGCAGTAAGTGATGCTGAAAAAGAGGTTGTTTGGATCAAGAAGTTCATATCTAAACTAGGGGTTGTGCCTAGCATATCAAATGTTATAGATCTACATTGTGATAACAACGGGCCATTGCACAAGAAAAAGAACCCATATCTCACTAGTGATCCAAACACATATTTAGGCGTTATCATCTCATTCAAGAAATCATTAATCGAGGGGATATGGAAATATGTAGAGTGCCAACGGATGGTAATATCACCAATCCACTAACAAAGCCTCTGAAGTAGCAGAAGGATGATCATCACACTAAGTCTCTTGGTATTAGATACATGAGTGATTAGTCTTAGTGCTAGTGGGGATTATTGGAGTATGCCTAAAGACCAATCACTAGATGATTGTAAAAGACATACTTATTTTATCTTGTTTATTAATATGAAGCCATTGTTATTATTATTATTTCAGTCGTTATTTTACGTACATATAAACTGAATTATAATAAAGTCCTTAGAATGATTATTCTTAAAGGGTCCTTAGTCGAGTATCTTTGTGGGCATGGATGACAATGTTGCAATTAAGACTAATATGTAGGTGATTCATGACAAAGTGTTGTCATTGACATGGATATGTCAAAATCAATACATGAGTATGTGTTAGAGAATGACATACTGGACTGACCCGCTATGAGCATGTTTCTTGGATTATTATGTAACAGCCACAATGTTCCTTATAAGTGATAAATACATGTATGATCCTCAGACTTGATATCATCATTATTTCAACATTGTGAGTCACATATTTTGATACAGTCAAACGTGTGTTGTAGTTGACTACGCTATAAACACTCATATTGGATATGTCATGAACTATATGGTGATATATGGTTGGTCAATATAGGATTTTCCCTCCTACATAATAGGATTAATATCGTAGGCCACTTGATTGAGACTAGAAATGCATGGCCATGCTCGAATAAATTGATATGAGATATCATAGTTATTCATTGATAATAGTCTAGTCAAGATACCAAGAAATATTATATGGATTAAATAAGTGTGATTATTCCATGAATTGTTTCCATTCTAGATATAAGGTGTAACCCCCTTGACCCAGTCTAGACGCAAGACCGAATTGAGCGAGCTACATTGTGTTTGCCGAAACAAACCCGTAAAGAATAAACTAGAATTACCTCTATTTTTTCTTTTATCTTATGTAGATGCAACATTATAACCTATGGTGTGCATACTAGCAGCGGGTGAAATTTCAACTCATTCGGGCATCGAATCGATATCCAATTGTAAGCAATTGCAACTTAGGGACCAAATTGCAATTACAAAAACTTGCAATTACAAAAACTTACATGGACTTTACCCATTTTATAGTTACCAAACCCTAAATATTCAAATTATATGCCCACATGTCAAGTTTCAGCCTCAAACAATCATCCAAACTCATTCAATTACATACATATCATTTAGGGACCAAAATGGAAGAAACATAAACTTCCAGTCATCACATTAACTGTAATAATTGTTGCCGTATCGGTACACGAGCAAGTTTATCGGTACGCTTTGCTATTCCTCAAAATCCCAGATTCTAGTAGCTCAAAACCGTACCGATACAACTCTTCGCGTATCGGTACGCCTTGCTAAATGCCCTTGCCCATACCGAAACAGTTTTTCGTGTACCAAAACGCAGTCCCAAAAATAGCTTACCCGTACCGGTACAGTGACACATGTACCGGTACGTTTGGACTTGTAATGTACACTTTTGCTGATTTTTCATGCTTTCAAGGATCCATACACATTTTAACATGCCTCAAACTTATACACAACTAAACCAAGGATCAATCCAAGTTAAAACATTACAAAATTAAGATCGAAACATGTCATTATGCTTCAAAGGGTAAACTAGAGGCATGCTTCCTAGAAACCAAACCATTAACTTTCAAAACATAAAATCAAAGCCACAACCAACATAAAAGCCCAAATACAAATCCAAAGCAACATTACAAACATGCTCAGACAGGGAGCTTGGCATAAACCCTCCCAAAACAATAACGAAACCATGTTGCCTTTATTACTACAAGTCTAATTCGAAATCATACTTTCAATACTCGAAGTCCTTGGTAATCCCTTGCCCACACACTGCCTTGCAACCTTTAATTCTCTACATTGATGGACAAAGAGAGCGTAAGCACACAAGGCTTATTGAGGAGTGCTCAAACAACACACCATCAATGCAGTTAAAACCATTTTCCAAAACCACATTGAAAATACCATTTCAAACATCTTATAAAACATAATACCTTGAAAACCATGCACTTAACACTTTCAAAAACCAGCATATTAAACCATATGCAACATGTATCATGGATCAACAACAAATCCCATTCCTCAATTTAAGCCTACCCATGCATAACAACCCATATGCAAAGCTTAAAGAGTAAACATGTATAAACCAACATTATACATTAACAACCATCAACATGATACATCAACAATTATATTGGCTTTCAAGTGATCATTAAACAAATCCACTTTCCAAATTATTACATCGGATACACGGATTCAACAAGTGTCCCCTCAACACTTCATGCCATCTTAACCAAAATTACGGTACCACTTACAACATGGGGACAACAACCCCAATCATCGGTTAGATGCATAATCCACTAACGGGAGCTTTCGGTACCATATAACCCCTCAACCGTTAGGGTACTTGGATAGAGTATTCAGTACACCGTATAAATCCCTCGACATCCAAGGTGACTTTTTATAATGCACTATTAATCCTATGGCCGACCAACTATATTCGATAATATTTTAAACCACATCACTTACCAATATAATTCATTAATAACCATGTACCTCACTGTTTTTATATGCAACATTCCAAAACCATTGCCAATGCATTAAACCATGTATTTACAAGTATTCCTCATACTTACATCAATCATTTTCCCAATGAATCCATCATTAATGTTTGATCAAAAATCAGTATAGACATAACACACGCATAAACAATAGGTACCATGTAATTCAAAAACGAGTGCATAAAATTAAATTCGCCAAAACACAACCGAGGAATAAATCTCATTATACTTACTTACAAGTTTAAACCAATGTTTCAAGCTAAGTTTAACCTCCCAATATCACCTTTAAACTATTTCAAAGCTGAAATCCACATTCTCACTCACCGACAACGCAAAGCTTTATTCATAACAATAGAGGATTAATAGCCTCTAAAGCCTCCGAATCTTCACTAATAACCTTAGGATCACTCTCCATGTTTTAATCACATAACAACGGAGGATTAATGCATCATGCATTCATAATCCCAACAACACCACTCCTTATCTTCGCTTGACAAACAACCTTTAAATGCCTTCCGAAACAACCAAAAATACCCTTCAACTCAACCTCAACACAACCCCGCCATAATCTAACATTTCAGTCCATCAATTAACATCAATTTACATCCAAAAACAACCTAACACTAACCTTATACCTCCAGCATACATTAAACCTCCACAACTCCTCAAAAACACATAACTACCAACCTAGAAAATTAGAGATTCACAAATCTTCGGGATTCCAATGTTAAAATCAATCCATTAACATTATAAAACATCAAAATATCAATTAAAATCAATCAAGAACCCAACAAAACATATCCAATTCGAAAATCATATAAACTCATCAAATAAATCTTGATTTAGCCAATTCCATAATTAAACCATTAAAACTAGATAGAAATCATTTATAAAGAGTCAAGAACTTGGGAATTTCAATAAAGAACCATTCATTAGAGGAGAATAACGAACTTTACCTCCAATGAGTGAGTTTCCTCTCAATTGGGTGTTTTCTCTTGAAAAACAAAGAAATACAATAAGATTTTGGAAAACAAAGTTAAGAAATCCATTAGGAAATCAAAGGTTTAAGAAATCAAGAACACTACCTTATTTTTCTGATGAAAAAGAAAGTGTTTGGCTGAAGAGAAGTTAAGAGAAAATTTTGAGAAAAAGAAAGTTACGTCAAAAAGTGATTTTAGGAAATAACCACCTTCCTTAATTAAATCCTTTTTAATTTCCTTAATTAAAACTCCTTTAAAATAATCCTAATTAAGAGAAAACCCATATTATACCAATTGGTAAATTAGCTCCTTAAAGATTCAAAGTTTTGACTCTTTTACAAAACAGTCACTAAAAATAGTTTCTAATCTTTACATTTTGGTCATTAGCCCAAAATGTCTGATTTCCAAAACTTATTTTACAAAATTGAATTTACCAAAAATATCCATATATTTGATAATGATTTTTAGATATTTTTCCAAATATTTTTCTTATCTAAAAATATTTAATCTGATTTTAAATACTGAATCCGACTTGAATCTCTAACCCGATCCACCAGATCGTCTAATCAGCCTATAAACCTCTAGTCCTAGAACCGGGGCATTACATAAGGACAAAAGGATTTGATACATAAACATTAATCATAGAAAGGTTATGTCGAACCACGACTTCTTGTATCTTAGGTAGCAATGATGTATTGCTTGATGCCACTCATTGCTTGTAATATTAGAATTATTTTAGATATCATTACTAATGTTACACGAACCTACAATGGTCACACCCTATGATTGAAACGAACATATATCAACTAGATAGCATATGTACAAACTTGTTGTACACGAAATTAGTTACAATAAATATATATATACATATTTGATTTTACTTAAAAACGAAATTATTATAATTATTATAATTATAGAGATAATTTCGTTTATATATATTTTAATACTAGATAATTATTGTAATTATCAAACACTATTCATATATATATATATATCCCTAAAGAAACCTAATTTAAGTAGAATTAGATTCTACATATTTAATTATATTCGGTTAAATATATTGTATATTTAATAAAACTGAATTTAAGTAGAATTAGGTTTTTGAATGCTATATAAAGACATAAGGTCTAGTAGCCAAGATTATGGCTATTGCTAATAACCTCTCTAACAATTAGAGAAGTAAAATATTGTTTGTTTCATTCAGGTAGATTGCGTAGAGGTCGAAACGTTGTTGTGATGACTAGGATTCGACATCATGCTAAAGGAATTAGATTCTCCTTACGTCCCTACGGTTTTCATATTTAATTAAGGTAAAATCTCATCCCTTTTCACCCTGAATGTGTTCCTCGTACATAGACCACTGGTGGAATTTGCCATATATTTTTTCGTTGTGCCATAGCTGTACTGGCGTTTCCCTTCTGAAGTTTAGTTATCAAATTGAATAATTGATCAAAGTGTAGTGACCATTTGTGAACTTTACCCTTAATAAAATTATCATTCGGCCCAATTTTATTTAGTTGGCATAGCACCATAGTCAATAATCATGCTATTCTCTATGCAATTGGTCTTAAATGATAGTGCCGTGAATCTTGGTCCACCAACTCTAAGCGCTGAGCCTAAGGAGCGGATGAGCTGATCAACTAAACTATTCTCACTTTCCTGTTCTAATCACCAAACTATTATTTTTAGCAAAATCGTCACTAACGTTACGTTTTTTTCTATTTTAGTCACCCGCTATTAAAAACTCGCGAAAAAACGAATAGTTTGGTGACCAAAATAGGAAATAAGCAATAAATTGGTGACCAAAACAGGAAAAAGTAATAAAAATGACCAATATAGGAAAAAAAACGCAACATTAGTGACAGTTTTGCCAAAAGTAATAGTTTAGTGACCAAAATAGGAAAGCGGAAATAATTTAGTTATCAATGGTGTTGTTTACCCTTAATGTTAACTAAAAATATGACCAAATTGAAAGAATTTCTAAATAATGTGGACTAATATTAATGATTCTTTAAATTAGTATTATATTGATTGAATGCATAAATATGGAGGATTAAATGTACTATTATACAAATTGTTGTACTTGTCACATCACCTATTTAACAGTAGTTAAAGGCCTAGTGACCATTTTGTAACAAAAACTAAAGTTTAGTACTATTATGTAACTTATAAAAGTTCGGTGCACATTTGTATTTTTTGAGATAGTTTAGTGACCATTTGTGTACTTTACCCATTAATTTAATCTATAACTCAAACCAAAGTTACAAAAAGAAAAGGTAAACATAAATACATTAAATATTTAATTATTCTATCTATATTTGTATTGTGACAGTTGTAATAGAAAGAACAAAATGTCTTGAACTCTTGAAATCTTGTAGAACAAAATTAAATAATAACCAGCATATACTTATATTTGTTAACCAAATGAAGAATTTAAAAAGTAAAAATTACACACCTTCATTCTTGAGAGAATTGAACTTTGAAAATAAAAAATTGTGTGTTTAAGAAAAAGATAAAAGATAAAAAGTAGAAGCAAAAGCCGTAGAACCTAAAGAATTTTTATTTTTTAGTGAGCTTTTACTATTTTGTTGTGAATAAAATAACGAAGAACAATAGCAAGAACAATGAACAAGAATAAAAGAACAAAGAGATGAGAGAAAGAGGGAGATTTGTATTGTTCTCAATTTTATACTTGTATACAATGCCCTTTAGAGACTACGAGTGTAATAGGAGCATCCGTCGACAAAAGGATCACCCTAAGATGATCATCTCATGGCTATTGAGAACGACTCAAATCAGATGTTTCTATTTCTCAATCTTTCTGACTTGCTCCTACGGAACCAAGGTAAAAAAGATTGAGAAAAATTAGTCATTCACAACCACTGATGAAGGATTCCTCGAAAAGTTAAGGATTAGTAATCCATTTTAGAAATCGAATGGGTTCGATCTTATACATACGCGAGGAAGGTAATCAAAAAAAAAGAAAGAAGATAAGTTCTTACATTATATGGACTGGGTTAAACGGGTCAGTCATCCTAAAATTAGGATTCATTTCTTGTTGCAAATATTCACTTATAGCATACCATATCTCAATAGATTGGCATAATTTTTCTACCGAGTGTACATTCCCAAAATGATGGTGTTTTTCCAAAATCAAACTTTGTTGTTCAGCATCTTGGACTAGCCATCCCTTAGAAGGTATTGTTAAAAGATCATCAATTCCTAATGAAATGGATGTAGCAGTGGCTTGCTGGAAACCCAGAGTTTTTACTTGATCTAGGATGTGGGATGTATATGCCGACCAATCATTCCTAATTCACATCTTTACTGAAAGAATTTCTTTTGTAATTCCTTACACATCTATTTATAGGCATAAGAAGTACATAATACATTGAACTCTAATTAATGTAGATAATATTCATAATGATAAAGTAAGTCAAATCTCCTTGATAAAGTTCTCATCATGATAGACATCCATATAGATAAATATTCATAACACTCCCCCATTGGATGTCTATGAAGATAATGTGCCTCGTTAAAACCTTACTAAGATAAAAACCCAGTGGGAAAAAATTTCTTTACTGAAGGAAAAAGAGTACACACATCTTTGATACGCATAACATGTTGCCTCATTAAAAACCTTACCAGGAAAACTCATTGGGACAAAACCTCAGTTAAGGGAAAAAGAGTGCAACGCGTATTTACTCCCCCTCATGAAAACATCACATAAGATCTTTGAATCTTTATAATTCAATCTTGAATACTATTTTTCTAAAGATCGCGAGGGATTAAACTTTGGACTAATAAGTTCCATTTTGTCATCTTTGATGTATCCATCTTTCGATTGAGATATACATCTTGCATTATCTCCGCACAAGATAGCTTTGCATTATATCTTGTGAAAGTAAATCATATATCTTCTGGATATATTGGGTCAATTGTCTTAGCCAAACACATTTTTGGCTTGGCTCATGCATAACAATTATTTCTACAAGATTTGAGGAGGCATCGATGAATGTTTGAAGATCTAGAGTTAATGATCTTGTATATCCATGGATATTTCTTGACCAAATAATATATGGTGCTTCAAAACCAAGAAAAGATATAATTATCTTTATTCACATCCAACAATCTTACAATTATTAGGATACTCAATGGATATGCTTTATTCATATTGAATCTAGTTAAGATTCTTTTAGCATGTATCCATTAATAGACAAAAAATGCATATTTAAGTATTCGATCTTTAGTAAAAGACAAAACCCCATCTCAAGATTTTTTTTCTTGAATACTTTCATTAAATACTTTGAAAGCTCTTCATGAGTTTTCAATTTGAAGCTCTTCGGGAGTTCTAATGATATTCAAATTATCATAATGAATCTTGATCCAAACTCCTTTATAAAATACATAAGGAAATATGATCATTCTTACAGTATTTCCTTAATTAGTACTCACTAAGGCGATTATACCAAATGCGCCAAAATATAAATATTCAAAGGGCATATCTAAATAAATTTTCTCAGAAATTTCCAAATGCTTCTAGCATTTTAAATCCATCAATGATAACTTTCCTTTTATAGGGATCCACAAAATGATTAGACGGATATAAAATATTTCATAACTGCCAAAGTAATTGCATCCACCATG
Source organism: Hibiscus mutabilis (assembly GCA_019671005.1). NCBI lineage: Eukaryota > Viridiplantae > Streptophyta > Magnoliopsida > Malvales > Malvaceae > Hibiscus > Hibiscus mutabilis. Next base: position 38,846,621 of record CM033721.1, read on the forward strand.
AAGTAATTAGAATTCTTCATAAATCATAATTCAAGTCGTATTTACGACTACTTATTTGTGCCTCACTTACATTACACCTTTAGGTGTTTGGACTGTTGGTCCAAATACTTCTCTTTTAGAAGTTCAAAGCGTCTTTCTACATTGGCCAATTCAATATCTATACTTCTGGATAGATTTCTATATAAGATCCTCATTTTCTTTCTTTACTTCTATAGAAGTATTCTACGTAAAATTGTTTGCAGAATCGTTGTCGACAACTTTTCAATTTTCTGGTTTCATTCTCGTAGTGACATAACTCATCGAGATCTCTTCAAGATTTCAATCTTTATTTCAGGTACCTGAAACTCTTCAAGAGTTTCATTATTAGTTATGTCTTGGGTCTTTTTAGGAGCACTCGCCTCCAATATATGACCATCTCATACTACTTTCCATTTACGAGAATTTTGATCAACCAATTTCAACTATCATGCTCCGGGCATGATTTACATCCATTCGCTCTAACATGTATTCAAATTTAGAGCATTTTCAGCTAGTATATGAGACTTGATTACTCTCATTAGGTCAGTAAATATGTCTGGCAGTTGACATACAATAACTTAAATTATCTTATGAACTTTTATTTCATATTCGAGGATCTAAATAATTATAATTCATTTCCTTCTTTATCCAGCTGATTATTCTCCCCCCTGATGTTGAGAAAAAAAATATCATCTCATAAATGATTATCTAATTAATGTTTAAGAATTTAAACATAAAAGGAAACTCGTACTCAATATATATTCTCAACCCTTTTTATTTACCCATTTTGTGCGTTGTGGTGGAGCAATTCATATCGCACATTCAAAATTATAAAATGGGAAATGTATGGCTTCTGACCAAAACCAATCATAACGGGAAATTTATTATAACTCGTTGGCTTGAGGCGTATAAGTGCTGCTATATGTGAAATATTATATAGATAATTTTGTTCTCATAGTTTAGCTATTAAAGAGGAGGCATCCAATTAAATTTTTGCTAAACTATATTTTTCATAACCAATAGGCTTTGTAACAACTGATATAGCCTAAAATATAAACCCACTAGCTTTTGCAAGATGAATAGTCTAATTGCATAATCTGAATCCTTTTAGAATCAATCTCACAAACTTCTGGTTGTAGGTTGATAAATGTAGATGCATCTACTGAAATCATATAAAACTTTCCACATTTGTGGATATATGGGCCCATATTTCATTCAGATATGCAAGACATGCAGTTTCAACTTTCGTATAAGAACTTCAAGTTCTTTTGGTAAGTGGGATCTTAGTCATTTCCTTTGAGAACAACCAACACAAGAACTCCGTGTTCTTTTAATAAGTGGAATTTAATCAATTCCTTTTAGAACAAGCACCACAAGAACTCCAGGTTCTTTTAATAAATGTGCATATAAATTTCAATAGCTTTTGCATCATTATTAATCAAGATGGTCTAACCGATCATGCCAACTATATATACATGTGAGTGTATATATTTCTTAATTTGTAAAGTTCTTGTTTACCATAACATGTGATTAAATCTCACTCGTACATGTCTAGTACGACCATCAAAATTGTTCCTTTGAATATGAATATATTTAGCTCTTTCGAAGCTTTCAATGGAAATTATCTTTTGGTAGCAATATATAGCTCTTCTAGAGCTTTCAACTGACTTTTTGGCTACCAAAACTTATATCCACATTGGTTTATTTCAAATGTCAATTGATAACATATGTTATCTATAATTCCCAAAGGATTATTTTGTGAACTCATATTGCTCTCTTTAAATTTCCACTTGTAGTGGTGACGATATCATTACCATTAGCGGTAATTATTACAATATTCGCAATATCGCTCTTTTCAAATGTGCTTTCTCTCAAGAACTCATTGCTCTTCTGGATCATCAATATTTTTAGTACTTTAAGATATAGTACTCACATTATCTCTTACATTAAATGGGAAATATATCTTATGCTTCTACTAAGCATAAATCGTCACTATAGGTCGTATTTGATAAGTAATTATGTGAAATAAAATAAATATCATAATATATAAATATAAATATAAAACGTAAATAATTAATGTGTAAAGTAAATAAACATAAAGCAACATAAATAAAAAAGATAAATAATTCTCTTCAAGGTTATAAGAATAATTAGAAGATGATTTATTCCCTTCGAAGGTTATAAGGAAATCAACAACGTCCAAATGAGTTGGACCATCAATGTCCAGATAAGTTGGACCAATATCATCTTCGTCATTTTTCGCAAACAAAATTTGCTTCTATTTTCTTTTCTTTATCATTCAATGATTGTTGATTTTTCAGCGTACGACAAGTACGAGACCAATGGTTTATAACATCGCATTGGTAATTAAAAGGATTTTACTTCCTTAGAAAAATCTTTATCACTCTTATCATCCTTATAACACCACTTCTAATGGGTATAAACATTCTTAAAATGACCATATTGTCCATGTCTATATTCATGGCATCGACCACGACCACAACTTCTAATGTGGCTTTTATTCTTTCCATAATATAATCTCACACTCACTTCAGGGAATGGAGTAGAGCCAGTGGGCCTTTGAAACTTTTTTCACGATATTGTGTCTGAGGACAACATTATATGTCGTGAAAAGTGGAGTATGTTTTTATTAACATATCCTCATCATAGAGAACAAAGATTTAATCCTTGTACGCGGCATTGTTAAACCAGTTCACAAGGTCCTTTAAAAACCTCATTTGAGACCAGTAGCCTTGCAGAACAGGATGTCCAGCCAATATACTTGGATTATATAGAAGTGATGTTACCAATTGAATATTGATTTACCATGTTTGCATTCACTTCAGGGAATAAAATAGATCCAATAATCGCATGGAATAAACATCATGCTTGCATTCACTTCAGGAAATGCCTCCCATAACACTTTTTTTTGGATCAAAACAAATTTTCGTAACTTGAACTTGGGAGAAGTCAATAGTCGAGTTTTTCCGACGTAGAAGAATTATTGCTTTGGAGCAAAATCACCATGATTAATCGCACTTTAAAATCGTAGTATAAAGAATAAAAATAAAGTTAGAATTTATTGATATTGGTTTCCTCTCGATGGTTTCCTCTCGAAGATAATGGAGACATAGTAAATGACTAAGACAGCTTCTCATAAGAATCTCGTCTCTTTCCCAGCTATTATATCATGTAAAACTCAAAACACGGTTAAAAATACCAACTTTTACCAATAGAATATCATAAACAAATATTGATATTTAATTATAAACTAAATAAATAGAGAAATCTCAATAAACTTACATCAATAATGCTCACATACAGTTTTAATTGAGAAGTTATTGATATGACAATATTTAATGGAAAACACCAATTGTCCATAGTTAAAATTGAATTTAAAGTAAATGTAGACTAAACTAAATAAAATAGAAATATGAGGAACCATATGCAAGATTATCCCTTTCCATGAAAAATAGAGGCTCATGCGCACACAAATTACAAACGCATACATGCCATATCAACTTAACAATTTAGAGTTTAATTTATATTTTAGCCGTATTTTCATTTTTTTGTTTATTTATTTATCCCATAGGCCAATATATATAAATTTATCACACCCAAACCAAGATTTAACAGTATAGTTCGATAGTTAAAAATTTAGAGCATTTAAACAGTTAATTTGATAAAAATACATTGTAAGCAATTTTAAAAGTAAAGCAAAAATAAAATGAAAAGGAATTATGATTTTCACTTACGATGCAATCTTAGTTTTACCTATGTTGGCAATATTGACTTCACCTGGCAGTATCTAAATGAGAGAATCGTTGCAAGCATGATGAAAGGAAAGCAAGCTTAAGCAATGGCATACACAATCGTCTCCGCCTCTATTGGTCGCCACATGAATTTTGATATTATAATAGCTCAGCAAGATCGTGCTGATAACGTGTTGTGAATAAAATAACGAAGAACAATAGTAAGAACAATGACTAAGAATAAAAGAACAAAGAGATGAGAGAAACATAGAGATTTTGTATTATTCTCAATTATAGACTTGTATACAATGCCTTAATCAAATCATCTATTTATAGGCATAAGAAGTACATAATACATTGAACTCTAATTAATGTAGATAATATTCCTAATGATAAAGTAAGTCAAATCTCCCTGATAAAGTTCTTATCATGATAGACATCCATATAGATAAATTTTCATAACATTTTTTAGCTTTTTATGTAGGGTTGTTAATGAACTAAGCCCAGATGAATTGTTTGCGGACTCCTAAGAAAGAATTAGTTATTACTTACATCTTTAGTCAGTTTTTTATTATAATTTATATGTGGGTGAGGGACAAATAAAATTTCAGAGTAGGCACAACTAAAATTTCAGGGGCACAATCAAACATTTTCATACATGGAGTGACCATTTGACCTAAAATGAAACGTTGTGTATTAAAATGCTTTAAAAAATAGGAAACATAATGACTATCTAGTCAAACGTTGTGGATATTTTTTTTACATTATGCCTATTTTTAATATATGAGTATCTTTTATAATTAGATTTAGGATAAACTACATTAGTAGTCCTGAACTTTTAAGGCATTTTCATTTTGGTTACCAAACTTTTAAACTTTATAATACAATCAATGAACTTTTAATTCACTTTCATCATGGTCACTGTCATTAAGAAATGCTGACGTGACATGTTAAAGTCTTATTTTCAAAAAAACCCTAATTTTCTAAATTGACAACCGTCACAAAGGTTGAGTTTGTGATGAATGGAGTGATCATGGTCAATTCTAACAATGGAAAAGCTTTAATTTAGTCAAACGATTAACATGGTTCAGTTTCAAACTAATTTGACGGTTAACGATGCTGAATTGGAAAGTGTTAGCTTTTTGTTTTGATTGGACCATCGTTTCTGCCAATATTTGCTGGTTTCTCTAGTCGAAAATGTCACCGAACTACTCATTTTCTTATTCTCTTTATTTTATCCGCTTCAAACTCGTCAGAAAACCTTCAAAATCTTCTTAATCTTAATCAAAACTGAAAGCTATTTTTTTTCGACCTGCCACTGCCAACCGTTGGATCAGCTTGAAATTGAACTATGTTAATCTTCTGGCGAAATGAAGCCTTCCCACCACTGTGATTGATTGACGACCATTTCGTTAATTAGAAACTCGATTTTTAGGACGACTGCCAATTTGAAAAGGTATGATTTTTGGGAGGAAGAAGGCTTTATCGTGCGTGCCACATCAGAACTTTTAATGAAAACTAACAACAATAGTAATAATAAAAGCGAATTAAAAGTTTAGTGTATGTCATGCAAGTTTTTAAAGTAAAATGACCAAAGTGAAAGAAATTTAAAACTTTAGGGACTGCTCGTAGTATACCCTTAAGTTTAAATAAAAAAATTATTGGTTTAAGAGTGTAAGAAGCCTTAAACTTTTGAAAAAGAGTAAATTAATATACTAAACTTTTTTGCATCCAATTAAGTCCCTGAACAAATAAATTGAATAATTAAGTTCTTTAACCAATATTGACTATTGAATCTAACCATTTTTTTGGATTAGTTGGTGCAGCGCGATGTGGCACGGTGTTGTTACTCGTCAATTTAAAAAAAATGTTTATTTAAAAATCTTTAAAATTCCTAAAATTAAAAAAAAAACTTATAAAAATTATATTTTTTTAAAAAATCTATAAATTCCGCATGATAAAGCTGTAGTTTATCACGTGATAATAATATCTAAAGAAAAAATCTGTAAAGATTTAATGATCAAAATTGATCAAGGAGCTTAATCGATTTAACTTAGTAATTTAAAATTTTAATTGGGTAATCAAAATTTATGGACTTGATTGATTTTTCTATAAATTAAGGCTTCATGCACCCTTAAACAAAAAAGAAAAAACTTTGATACACAAGCCGTGTAAAATAAAGTTTACATGTGCATTTCAATTTTAGGGGTTAGAGTTTTAGTTTAGGGTTTAAAGTTTAGGGTTTAGATTGTAGGGTTTAGAATTTAAGATTATTGTTTAGAATTTAGGGTATAAGATTTAAGGTTTAGGGTTTGATTTTTTAAGATTAGGTTAAAAATTTAGGATTTAAGTTCTTATAGTGTAAATAGACATGCTTGTATCAAAGTTTTACCCAAACAAAAATCATTCATTTATTTAATTTGAATTTAGACGGAACCGAATGAAATAAACTCAAAATATAAAAAGAATCCGTCCAAAACCCTGCCCGTATATCCATGGGTTCGACAATAAGTAGGCCCAACCCTTTCCCTTCTAACATAAACGCAAAACCCTCAGAAGGAAAAGCTAAAATCCCTCACTCTCACCCCAAAGGAGAAAAAGCTTAGAACTAAAAGCTTCAATGGCGGCCAAGAATCAACAAACGCAAAAACCCAAGAAGAGAAAGCAAATTTCTAGCTCAAGCATCGACCGAGATAGCTCGAAATCGAAGAAGCCGAAGCTACTTGCTTTAACCGAACAAAAAAATCTTTCAAACAAGCAGCCGAAATAGCCTTGCAACTCATCCAAACAAAAAGCGAGAACGCCCAACTCATTCAAATTTTAAGAAACCAGAATCTGGGAATGAAAATAAAGAGCTTACTAAGCGAGAGCGTCGAATCCAAGCAAAGGTCATTCGGCTTTTTTCCCTTTGTTTATCGTTAGAAATTGTAGAATGCAACCCATGTTTTGTTATTTAACGTTTGTTATTTTATTGGTTTGGATAAGAATTGGCAGAAGCTAGAAAGAAGAAGAGGAAACCGCATTATACTCTTGAACAAGTAAGTTATGTGTCTTTTCCTTTTTTCTTGGGTGTAATCGAGTCAAGCTCAGTTTGAAGTTATTTGGTAAGCTTGACTTGAATTCGATGCTCGAGCTGAGGGTCATTTGTAAAGCTCGAACTCCATTGGAGAAAAATTGCTTGGGCTGGCTCGATTATGTTCTTTTTCTTAGTAAAGGATGAGCTCAACTCCCATTCTCGATTTCAAACTTGGTTATACCTACTCAGCTCAAGTATGAGTGTGAGTTCGAATTGAAGTTTTTCAATGCTAATTTGAAAAGAAAAAAAAGTATTACTCCGGTGCTTGAGTCAAGTATTAGAATACTCGAATTCTATTATTTCTATTCTATACTCGGAGAGAAATAGATTTTTTTCAACCCAAATAGCTTATGAGCATAAGCATCTCATTTGCACCCCTATAGATATTTGAATCGAACTATTTATGAGTTGGTTAGAACTTATATGATGGCTGACTGTGAAGTTTTGGCAATTATCGAGTTTTTTGTCTAATGCAAGTTTTGGTTCTTTTACATTGTATTAGGAGCTTGCATCTCTATGGGAAAAGATAAGACGTCGGAATATTGCTAAAGAAGACAGATCAAAGTACGTTTTTCAAGAACAAATATAATGCGTAGTAATTCAATACGGCTGTTTTTGGCCTAAAATGTTATTTGAATTGTTCTTAGGCTGATAACTGAAGCTCTGCAAAAGATGAAGGGAAAGATTCCAGAAATTGCTGGCTCTCATGTTTCGTCTCGTGTTCTGCAGGTGGGTTGTTTTGGGCCTTTTCTTTAAGTTTCAAATTAGTTCCACTGCAGTAGGCTATGGTTGTTTAACCCTTTTTGGTTTGGCCTTAGAGACTGTGTTAAATCTTGCTCATAAATGTAAAGGGATCTTTGTATTTTCCGAGCTTCAGCCACACCTTCTCACCCTTTCATGCAATGCCTACGCAGTGCATCTTGTGAAGAAAATGTTAGATACAGGTATACTTATGTTAATTCAACAACTAGTTTGTATAATTATCTTCTAGGTGATGCTAATCCTATTGTTATCATCGCCTTACATTACAACTAAATGCATGCAACATCTAAAACACAGCTGGCAGGGGTTATCTCGTCTATCCGCGGGCATGCTGCTTAACTTCTTCGGCACATGTTTGGATCTGTAGGTATGTTAAAGTTTATTTTGCTCACCTAAATTTGTTTAAAAAATAATGTTGCATTTGCTTTAAACATGTCTTAAGCTACGCTGCTCCGACTTCATTATGCCAACATGGGTATGGAGATATGACTCTCTAATGATCCTCCATATACATAGAAAAACTTATAAGAGATTGAACATACCCATATAGGAAACTTGTGATCCGACACTCACACCTGAGTTTGACAAAACTTATAAGATTTTTATGTGCATTTGATGTGTATCAAAATGAGTGATAAAACTGGTTTAATTTTCAGTAGGCAGATTTCACTGTAGGTTTTGAGGGGTAAATCTTCTCTCAAGCCTTGCTAACATCCAATATCCTTACTTATCCCTCTACAGTTATTGAGCATGCATATCAACTTGGAAATGCCACTCAAAAACAAGAGCTTCTGATGGAATTGTATTCTACGGAGCTTCATCTGTTTAAAGATCTCGCATCCATCAAAGAAAGCAGGTAGAAATTATATAAATGCGCAATATTTAGCCATGATTGTCGTACTTTAAAAAGTTCTAAATAGCTGATAACTTGTCACTGAGGCTGATGGGCAGTGTTAAATTTTTGATGTTATTCCTTTCACAGCGTTGGTGGTAGCATGTAGGATATATGTGATTCCACAGTGATATCCTACTTCTACGACAAGTCAGGAACATATTTTGACAAAAATTCTGATCTCATATCGGGTTAATAGATGTAATATCAAAGCTGGGCCTGCAGAAATCTTCTGTTTTGCGACACATGAGTTCGGTGATTCAACCAATCCTTGAAAAAGGAATAGTGGACCACTCGATAATACATAGGGTATTAGTAGAGTATTTGAGCATAGCTGGTCAGGTATGTAAGATCTTAACACATTTTTGAAAGTTGAAACATTCTCTAAAAAGATTTCTGCCTGTAGCACTGGTTTTCGATGTGATTTTTCTTATTAAATTTAGTTTGTCAATAGTCCTCTGCTGCAGATATAATTCAACAACTGTCTGGTCCTCTCCTAGTTCGTATGATCCATACCCGGGACGGATCTAAGATTGGGATGCTTTGTGTTAAGCATGGAAGTGCGAAGGTTTGTTGCAGTCAGTTGGATGAGTTCCATAAAACCTAATACATAAGAATACCCTTTTCTAGAAAAACTCAAGACTATGTTACCATTTCTGGGTGGAATTCCTAGTTTTTGTTAACTCATGAAGTATCATCCTTTTTGTGTTCCATTTTAGGAAAGAAAGAAAATCATCAAGGGAATGAAAGGCCATATAAGCAAGATAGTGTATGATTAATGTGGGTGCATGGTAAGGGTTGCTTATGGAATTCTATCCACTTGATTTTCTTTGTTAGAAATGCTAAACGGAAGTGTTTGTAGATGGATTATTTTTAACCTTTTTAATGTGTACAAATAAGAGTGTAGAAGATAGGTTTGGTTGAAAAAACCAAAAATTGAATTAACTGACTTTCCATAAACAATAACCCAAAACCAGTCTGGCTTAAGGAAAAACTGAAATAACTGAACCGACTTAAGTTCGTCGGATTGTTTGGTTAACTGTCTTAACCAAAAATAAATGAGCCAATCTACCCTTTTTGTAATTCATATTTATTCAAGACTAGTATATTTTCTTAAAAAAAGTTATAATCATCAGTGAAATGTGATAAACTTCATTATTATAATATTATAAATGTATTTAAAAATAGAAAAATATATGATGCACTGCGGTGAAAACATTTTGTTTCGACAAGTGCCCTAATTTTTGGGGTTAGAGATTTAGTTTAGGGTTTATAGTTTAGGGGTTTAGGTTTAGGGATTTAGAACTTATAGTTCGTGGTTAGAATTTAGGGTTTAGTGTTAGGGTTTAGGTTTTAAGGTAATATGGTAAGGATTTAGGTTTTTATATATTATCTCTAAATTCTAATCCTAGACTTTAAATTCAAATCACAGTTTCTAAATTCTAAGCAAATAAACCTAAATCCCTAAACTATGAACCCTAAACTGAATCTCTAACCCCTAAAATTAGGGTGCTTGTGGAAACATTTGTTTCCACCGCCAGTACATGGTATAATTACCCTTTAAAAATACATACATGTATATTATACTTATCGAGGTGGTTAATTTGTTCTATTCAGCTATAATTATATAAACCGACAACAGACCAAATTAACTTGTTTAAACCAACTCCTTTAACTGACCTATACCGAAACTGAATGAATCAAATTGCATAGGTTAATTCGGCCAAGTTGATTTTCATGAGTTTTGCACAGCCCTGTGTCTTAAATGTAATTGACTCTTGATAAATTCAACTATGGCACTAGTAACGTTACGAGTGTGTGTTACGAGGCCTTTCATCAAGATTTAAAGTGCTTAAAGCTTTTGTCTCTGATTTCCATTTTATTAGGTACTCGTTGGCATTGTTTCAACGGTTGATGACACAAAGCTTATAACAAAGGTTAGTTTCTGAGATGTTGCCTTTCATTACTATATCTCTATGTTATGTAATATTGCTTTCTAGTAGTGCCGACTTTAGTTTTCTGTTTGCAGTTCGTCATCCGTGAGCTCCAAGCTACAGTGAAAGAGCTTGCTTTGGACAAGGTCTCTACTCTTTCTAAACCTGTTATCTTAACAACAGATTTTTAAGAAGATAACTTGGTCAGTAAATAATGATGGACTAATGACCTTTAAAGCAAATAAAAGAATTATATATATGCATATATGTATTCCATTAGTATCTGAAGTATCCATAGAATCCTTAAATCCTAAATGATAAATTTAGGAGCTGATCCACTCAGCTTGGGCCATGTTTCATATTTTTAACAGTTATTTTAGAATGTCCATAGAATGGATCGAATCCCTAAAGTTGTGCCATTTGTTGGAGCCGACACTAGTTCGGTTTTTAGTATTCTGTGTTCCTCACGAGTATCTGTTTGTGTTTTGTGAATTTCAGAGTGGAAGATGCTTCTTGTTGCAGTTGCTTCATCCGAACTGTTCACAATATTTGAATTCCGATGGTCTAGCATTTCTAAATTTATCTGTTTCGTCACTTAGTGCTAAGGTAGTTTAATAGCTGTGATCTTTGTTGAGCTATCATAGACTGCAAACAACCTTTGCTAGAATTTATAATTGGTTTCCCTTTCTCAGAATGATTCTGAAGTCGGATTTGAGAAAATTTCAAGGGATGAAGAATCTGGTAAGGAGGCAACTAAGGGTGATATTCCTGAAGAGAACCTTGATGAAGAACCTATAAAGGAGGCAGCTACAACTGATCCTGATATGACAGAAACCGAGTCCGGTAAAGGTGATATTCCCGAATAGAACCTTTACTTGGCTGAGGGTGGGAAGAAGGATCCTTCGTTACGGAGGAGAGAGTTGCTAGTCAAGAGTGGGCTCGCTGAGGTTTGTTGGCCCCTCTTGCCCATTAGGGGTGATATGCCCTTATTTGTGTTTATTGTGAGTTAATACGTGTATGATAGGTAATCTAACTCTATCATCACTATGTAGTTTAGTTATAATCTAACTCTATCATAACTATGTAGTTTAGTTATAATCTAACTCTATCATTGTAAAGGATAAAAGTCCAATCCTAATAGGTTAACTCCTCTGTGTAAAACTCCTCTGTAAAAGTTTATAAATAGACTTCTTCTCTTGTATATCGAAATAACAAGAAGAGTATTAAACTCTCTTTTCTCCCATTACATCCTATAAACTAAATGGAAACAACTACCTTCCTTGGTCTCAATCGGTCTGGTTTGTACATTCATGGGGAAGAAGGAAAGCTTCCTATCTCTCGGACTCAACTCTTTCCGGATGAGTCGACCCACCTACTCTAATTGGTTGAGTGAAAACACCATGATAATGTCGTGGTTAATTAATTCCATGGTACCAAATTGGAGAAAATTTTATGCTTTATCAAATCAAGCAGTGAGAAATTTGGAATTTGCAGAGATACTTATTCAGTGTTGACAACACACACGAACTCTTTGAGTTGAGAATAAGATCAAAGATCTCAAACAAGGGAGGTAATTGATGGCACAATATTTTGGAGTTCTAACCAAATCTTTGGCGACAAATAGATCTGTATGAAGCTAATGAATGGAAGTGTCACGATGACATTAGCTTCTACAATAAGCTCAAAAATCAGAGGAGGGTGTTCAGTTTCTCTCCGGATTGAATGGAGAATTTGATGGAGCGATGAGCGAGGATTTTAGCCACTAAAACCACTACTACTTTGGTTTGAGAAGCCTTTTCGAAATCCGAAGGGAAAGCGACTTTTTTCACGATGGTGCCAAAGTGATCCAACAAATAGAAGCTTTCGCTCTTCTTACAAACTCCAACTCGGGAGTAAACAAAGGAGGGGGAGACCTTAGTGTGACCCACCGCAAAAGGTTTGGGCATGTGATGGACCAATGTTGGAGGGCTGCATGGAAAACCCGGCAGATTGGAAGCCTCCTAAATCCGATTCGAAAGAAGCCCATCTTGCATCTTCTCGAAAATTCTTCCAAAGACTTTAGTAGACAACGGATCGAGGAACTCCAACAGATTTTTACTCACCTATCATCTAAGCCCGTCCCTAATGCCTTAATGACTCATCAAGGTAGTATTTCTTGCTTAGCAACAACCAAAGTGCATTTAATTGGATAGTCGATTATGGTGCCTCCGATCATATGACAGAAATCCTACACTCTTCAACAATTATAGTAACCACAAGTCTCCTTCCTCCATCAAGTTAGCCGATGGTTCCCTTACAAATGATAAAAGGGAGTGGTTCATTCGATTGAGTAGCAAGATCATATTGTCCGATGTTCTTTATGTTCCCAAACTCACATGCAATTTATTATCATTAGCAAATTGGTTGAGGATGTTAAATGTGAGGTTAACTTTGGGGTTCTTTGGTTGTGTTTTTTTGCACGAGGGCTCAAGACGGTGATTGGCAGTGCTAGGTGTGTAACGACTTATATATCCTTGATGGCCTACCCTATCCGAATCCTTCTATTTCCAATTGCTTTAGAACATCATTTTTTCTAGCAGTTTCCCTTGAATGATATTATGCTCTTGCATCTTGATTAGGACATCCAAGTTTCTACTACCTTGCAAAGTTGTTTCCTAATTTCTTCATTAATAAAAATCCCTCTTCTTTTACTTGTGAAGTATGTCAAATGGCTAAACATACGAGAAAACCATATGTTCCTTCTCACTATAAACCTACTTCACCATTTTCTATCATACACAGTGACATTTGGGGCCCTTCTAAAGTAAAAAACATCTCTGGGTCTAGATGGTTTGTGTCGTTTATTGATGATTTTTCTAGAACAACTTGGACCTTTTTGATGAAAGAAAAATTTGAAGTTGAGACAATTTTTAAAAGTTTTTATCACATGGTTAAAACTCAATTTGAGAAACAAATTAAAATAGTGAGGAGTGATAATGGGAGTGAATATCTTAACAAATCTCTTGGGTATTTTTTCAAAGAAAAAGGCATCTTTCATCTTACTTCTTGTGTCAACACCCCTCAACAAAATGGAGTGGCCGAAAGAAAAAATAGACATTTACTAGAGGTGACTAGGTCCCTATTATTTTCTGCCAATGCACCTAATTATCTATTCTTCTTACTGCCACCTACCTAATCAATAGGATGCCAAGCAAGATACTAGGATTCAAAGTACCCACTAAAACTCTTTTCCAACATTTTCCACATTTTAAACCATTATTCTCTGTTCTTCCTCTTCGAGTTTTTGGATGCACATCTTTTGTTCATGTGCATCGCAATAATAGGAGTAAACTTGATCCTAGGGCTCTACGTTGTGTGTTTATAGGGTATTCATCGAGTCAGAAGGGTTACAAGTGTTACTGCCCCATTACCAAGAAAACCTATATCTCTTTTGATGTTACTTTCTTTGAAAATAAACCTTACTTTGCAGAAATGAAATTTGGGGATAGATACAAGGAATCTCGACCCTTGCGTGATCCATGACCCATTATTTCCTTGCCTATTCTTGATGTAAGTACCTTTGCTCCGCAAAATACTTCTTCCAAGCCTACTTGATGAAATTGTGAGTCTTGCTCTTAATCTCAGAGACACACCTTCTCCACAGTCTAAAACTACCAACCCTTATACAACACCTCCTCCAATGATTAAAACTATACCACATACATCACCAAACTCTATGACTCCACAACCACCGGAAAGACAACTCGGTGTCTATACAAGAAGAAAAAGAAACTTGATCGAGGCGGTTAGTCGGCCTAACACTTGCCAAGAACTAGCTTTGAGTCCTCTTTGCTTTGGAGACAGGAGGTAATATTATTCCACAGATTCTACTCTGTTAACTTAGATGAGTTTCCTATTGCTATTAGAAAGGGGGTAAGGAAATGTCTTGCTCATCCTATTAATGAGTTTATTGCCTATGGGAAATTAACGCTGGATTCAAAGCTTTTTACAGCTAACATTGACAAACATAAGAATTCTCAAGACAAAGTGGAAGAGGCCTTTGACAATCCGAATGGAGGAGAGCAGTTGAAGAGGAAATTGAGGCATTACAAAAGAACAATACGGAGCATGACAGATCCGCGCGAAGGAAGGAAAAAGGTGTGGGGTGTAAATGGGTCTTTCTGGTCAAGTACCATTGGATGGGAGTGTTGAGAGATACAAGGCAAGGTTGGTGGCTAAAGGGTTTACTCAATCATATGGTGTAGACTATCAAGAAACTTTACTTTTTGTAGCAAAGTTAAACACCATCGTGGTATTGCTTTGATGGCGATTAACAAGGATTGGAAGTTGCATCGGTTGGACATCAAAAACGCATTTCTAAATGGTAGACTTGAGGAGGAAGTGTACATGCAGTTTCCACTGGTTTAGAAGAGAAGACCACAACAAAGACGAGTGTGCAAAACTGAATAAATCGTTATGCGGCTTGAAGCAATCCCCTAGAGCATGGTTTGACAGGTTTGCTAGAGCTATGGTTGAGAATGATTTCAAGCAAAGTCAAGCGGACCATACATTATATAGAAAAGCTACACGGATGGTAGGATAACTCTCCTAATTGTCTATGTTGATGATATCATTATTACTGGTAATGACATAGAAGAAATAGAGAAGTAAAAACTGTTCTAGCAAAGGAGTTGAAACTAAGGACTTAGGAAGCCTTAGGTACTTCTTGGGAATGGAAGTTGCAAGATCAAAAGAAGGGTTAGTTATCAACCAAAGAAAATACATTCTAGATCTAATTACGTAAACTGGAATGCTCGGGTGTAGACCAGTGAGAATCTCCAATGGAACCAGTTTGAAATTCAAGTAAAGATGGAATGGGAATCCCGGTGAATAAAGAGTCCTACCAAAGGCTGGTAGGAAAACTAATCTACCTCTCACTCACGGACGACATTGCATACTCGGTGAGTATAGTGAGTCAACACATGAGTAATCCTCGAGAAGAGCACATGGAGGCAGTCGATAGGATCCTGAGGTACCTGAAGTTTACACCAGGGTCTGGGCTTATTTTCAGAAAACATCAAGACAGAACTGTAAAAGTCTACACAGACTCAAGCTGGGCAGGAGAACTAACAGATAGAAGGTCTGTGAGTGGCTATTGTACGTTTGTGTGGGGAAATCTGGTCACTTGGAGAAGTAAAAAGCAGGTTGTTGTATCTAGAAGCAGTGCAGAAGCGGAATTCAGAGCTATGGCTCTTGGAATATGTGAGGGAATGTGGATTAAAAAGCTCCTCACTGAGTTAGAGTTGGATGGAAAATTAGAATTTGAGGTTTACAGTGATAGTCAATCAGCAATGAGCATTGCCAAGAATCCAGTGCAGCATGACCGGACTAAACATATTGAAATAGATAGGCACTTTATCTATGAGAAGGTCAATAATGGAGTAATAAAGCTTCATTATATTCCAACCAAGAATCAACTTGCTGATATCTTCACCAAA
Organism: Hibiscus mutabilis; assembly: GCA_019671005.1. NCBI lineage: Eukaryota > Viridiplantae > Streptophyta > Magnoliopsida > Malvales > Malvaceae > Hibiscus > Hibiscus mutabilis. Next base: position 38,862,532 of record CM033721.1, read on the forward strand.
GCACTTCCTAGGGCGAATTTTGATGAGTTTTCATCCAAACTGGGTGTACACAACATATACATATACTTTGTTTGAGGGGGAGTGTGAGTTAATATGTAGGTAATCTATGATATCATAACTATGTAGTTTAGTTATAATCTAACTCTATCATAACTATGTAGTTTAGTTATAATCTAACTCTATCATTGTAAAGGATAAAAGTCCAATCCTAATAGGTTAACTCCTCTGTGTAAAACTCCTCTGTAAAAGTCTATAAATAGACTTCTTCTCTTGTATATCGAAATAACAAGAAGAGTATTAAACTCTCTTTTCTACATTTATAAAGGAAAATCTTTTGTCGGTCCGTTGGCTGAAGACATCAAAATCTTTCTGGTTAACTTTTGTGATGCTTGATTTTGCAGAATCTTATTGATGTTTGCATTGAGGATGCAGGAGAATTGTTTCAAATTTTGGCAGAGAAGTAATTTTCGAGGTAATCAACTTTGCTCTTCTTAATGGAGTTTGTATTGTTCTTATGAAATCCAGAAGTAGGTTAAGCTAGAAGCCTGAAATTTTGTCGATAACTGAGCAGTTATATCTCTTATAACATGTTAACTTCATAACCGAGTATTTCACTTGAACATTTGGACACATGTACATCCAAATTCGAGTTTTTTTATTGCGTGTTTTATTGAATTATTTTCAATCTGCAAGCTCATGATTTAATCACGTTGACATATGTTGGGCATAATGCAGGTTGCAATGGGTGGTTCTGATGGAATTCTGCACCCAACATTGGATGAAAAGTTGAATAACTTGCATGAAGCTATAGCAGCACTTGCAGCGAAGCCTAAATCTGAAGAGCCCAAAGAACCGGAGGAAGAACATGTGCTCGAAAACTTCCATTCCAGTTGCACCATACGGAAACTAGTCTTAGACTGCCCTGCATTTGCTTCCACATTATGGAAGAAATCTCTGGAAGGAAAGTGTCAATTATGGGCCCAGGGTCACAGGTTGGCTATTTTGTTTCGTCTTCGTAAATCGTTCACATAATAAACATCCACTTGATATCCGACATTTATATATTTCTGTATCATCCCCATTTCTCTATTTGCAGTTCAAAGGTAGTGTCTGCATTTTGGGAATCCTCGGACTCCGAGGTCCGTAAAATGGCCAAAGAAGAGTTGAAGCCCTTGATAGATGCTGGTATTCTCAAAATCCCTGAAAATAAACAATCGGCAAACGCAGATTAGTTAGGTTGGACCTTGGTGGAAAGACGAGAATATCTTGATCATTGAACAGATGCTGATCGAAGCGCTGTGAATCCCGAGTGAATGAACCAACTCTATATATCTGAAGGAACGTATAAAACATACAGAGCAAATTACTGAGCTTTCTTAGCTGGAATAGGGTTAAGGAATTTTGTCTAATTACAAAATGGCTGTAGAATTTGGAACAGCATTATAAATTTTGGTTTTTTGGTTTCGATCTTTAATGTATGAGCTCTGTAAGTTGAACTTGTTTTATGGTTTGTTCTTACGTTGATCATACTGCAGTTGTGAATGTTTTTGAATAAAGCAAACTAAACCATAAAAAGTGAAAGGGATAACGGCTTAAATACTCCCGTACCGTCACTTTTGTTAATGTGATGCATTTACTTTGTAAACGTTCAATTTGTATATATACTATGCTTCAGTCTTCTAAATTGTCCCTGAAGATTAATGAACCCAAAGATTAACGTTCGACGTGACAGGTAAATATAATAATTTTATTTTTTTCATGACAAAAAAATAAAATAAAATAGATGTGTTGCGAGGCTGTCCGTTGAAGAAGGCCTTCATTAATTGTGTCGGATCTAGAATAGAAGTTCTTGCATAGAAGTGTGGCTGCAAAAGATGTTTATGGTAGATTTCATGTTGTTTAGGGGGTTGGAATTGTGTTAAAAAGGTTTCGGTTAAAGATGGTGTAATTTGGTGGTTGGAAATATGATGTGTTGAAGGTTTATTAATTGTGAAAATGGTGAAAAAAGGCTTAAAGGTTGCTGGAAACTAAAATAAAAGTAGGAACAAGGAAGAACCTATACTATAAAGAGTATAAACTCAAACTTTATACGTTCAATGCTCGAAGGACTTGGACCCATTGATTAGAAAATCAAGAATCCGAAGTATCTGGTGTAGACAACACAAGCACAATGCTTGAAAAGTCTGAATAGTTCAATGAAGAACCAAATTGAGAGAAATTCTCACAAAGTAAAATTTATTCATCAAAGTCTCGATTTTACATTGTCATATGAAGAGTGTATATAAGGTAATATAAGAGGGAAATTAAATTGTTTGAAATTTAAAAATAAAACTTCCTAATCTGATCTCACGGCGGTGGCATGGGAAGTTTAAAATTAAAATAATCTAATGGCTGCATTTTAAAACACAAATCTGATCAGCACTAATTTGGGCGCCTAACTTGAAGGGGGAAGCTTGAATTTTGAACAAATAGGCAATTGTTTGAATTCAAAATCAAACTTTTTGGCCTTATCTTTGAAGATGCCGCCCATGTGAAGAAGAAGAGAAATCATATTCAAATATGCCATGCTTCCATGCTTACACCACACATGTGCCTAATTGAGTTGCTTGGAACGCCTAGCTTGCTGGAGCTTTAGCTTGATGCACCTTGCTGTAAGACACTCTCCCAAGTGTAGGTACATGTCCCTCCACCTTTGAGCTACCTTTGGACTCGTTAGCTGGAGTTGAGCTACTAGAGCTGAAGGTGGGTTGATTAAGCTTGAATTGAGCTGTAAAGCATTGTTGTGGAGCATCAATCGAGCTAGTGGAAAAGTCCTTAGCTGGCAAGCTTTATTATGCTGTTGTAAAAACAAATAAAACACACATAAATGCTGAAAAAGCACAAGGAAAACACACTTAACTTAGTAAATAATATATATATATATATATATAAAAACTAAGTATAAGTACTTAATATGTCACATATCAGCATGTAACACATTGAATAACTTATTATCTAAGGCTGAAACGCTAAGAAATAAATTAGAAGCTTGAATGCATTTAAGTGAAAGAACTTCCCTGAATAACTTAGCCTTAGATCGAGTAATAGGTCCTGTTGGCATGATCTCTGGATCAGATGTTGATGTGCTCACATCATCCCCCTTTCTTTTAAGCGATTTGTCCTCAAATCGGCATCATCTTCAAACGGGGACATATCAGAAACATTGAATGTAGCACTTACATTATATTCACATGGTAAATCCAACTTCTAAGCATTGTCGTTCACTTTCTCCAACACTTGAAACGGACCATCTCCTCGTGGTAACAACTTCGATCTCCGTTGCGCTAGAAATCGTTCATTTCGAAAATGAACCCAAACCCAATCTCGAACATCAAAGGTAACACGTTTGCGTCCCTTATTGGCTTGTTGTTCATATTGTTGGGTTCTTCTCTCGACGTTCTCCTTGACTTGCTGATGAAGTCTCTGTACAAATTCAGCCTTGGATTTGTTGTCCTTATTTACAACCTGTTCAAGAGGCAAATGCAAAAGATCAATAGGAGTTACAGAATTAAATCCATACACCACTTCAAATGGTGAATGCTTGGTTGCTGAATGAACAAAATAATTGTAGGCAAAATCGATGTGAAGCAAGCATTCTTCCCAAATTTTGATGTTCTTGTGAATAATGGATCTTAGTAAGGTAGACAAAACACGGTTCAGAACCTCGGTTTGTCCGTCAGTCTATAGGTGGCAAGCTGTAAAAACATAAGCTTCATTCATATCTTGCCCCAAAGTGTCCTCCAAATATGGCTCAGAACTTGACATCTTGATCAGAAACAATCATCCTCGGAACTCCATGTAGTCTAACCACTGTTTTGAAAAACAAATTAGCATCATCTGTCTTGTGGCAAGCTATGAAATGTGTCATCTTTGAAAATCTATCAACAACAACAAATATGCTATATCGTCATGTCTTCGTCCGTGGGAGATCTAGCACAAAATCCATAGAAATATCTACCCAAGGTGAACTAGGAATAGGTAAAGGCATATACATACCATGAGGCATAACTTTGGACTTAGCTCTCTTGCACGTGACACAATGCTCACATATCCGTTTAACGTCTCTTCTCATCTTCGGCCAAAATAGATGTTCCTTCAGAATATGCAAGGTCTTGGTGACTCCAAAATGTCCCATAAGTCCACCTTCGTGTGCCTCTCTAACTAGAATTTCCCGGATAGATCCTCGAGGAATACAGATTCGTCCTTACTTGAAAAGGTATCCATCATGTTGGTAGTATTTTTCATCTGCACCTTTTTCACACAAACTAAATTTTTCTCCAAAGTCAAGGTCAGTTGCATAAAGGTATTTAATATAAGAAAACCCAATTAAATGTGAATTTAGAAAATTAAGTAGTACATACCTTCGGGACAAAGCATCTGCCACGACGTTATCCTTGTCTTTCTTGTAACGAATGACATAAGGAAAAGATTCCAAAAATTCTACCCACTTGGCATGTCGTCTATTCAACTTGTGCTGATCGGTAATGTGCTTCAGTGCTTCATGGTCAGTGTGGATGACAAATTCTTTCAGCAAGAGGTAGTGCTGCCATGTCTCAAGAGCTCGAATAAGTGCATACATCTCTTTGTCGTATGTCGGGCAATTAACGTAACTCCACTTAACTTTTCACTGAAATATGCAATAGGTGGCTTTTCTTGTGTTAAGACAGCTCCAATTCCAATACTGGAAGCATCACACCTGATCTCGAACATCTTGTCAAAATTCGGCAAAGCTAACACCGGGGCTTTGATCAAGCACTCCATAATTGCAAGAAATGCATCTCCTTCTTCCTTACCCCAATTAAAGAAGGAATTCTTCTTAATAATCCCAATTAAGTGGGGCGGTAATGGATCTAAAATTTGGCATGAACCGTCGATAGAAACTTGCAAGCCCATGGAAACTTCTCACTTGGCTTACTGATGCCGTGTAACACCCTTTTCTCGGTCTGGTAGAGAATCGAGTCAGAAAGCGTTTTTAGAAAACAGATTCAGAATTTCAGAGACGGACTCAGAGTTCGGGACTTATTCGAAAGGTCTTATTAATCATTCTTATGACTTAGCGAACCTATCCGTTACTAGACTTTATCAGAATTGGGGTCAATTTTAATCTTTTTCAAACTTTAGAGGACTAAATCGTAAACTTTATAAATTAACAATTCTAATCCGAATTCTTGTTACCAACTTGTAATTAAACTTACCAATTATTAGTCTATGAAGTTTTGTTACTATCGGATATCATTAGCCTAACCAATTAGACTGTATAATTATTAGTGACCAATTTGTAAACTATCCAAATTCTATTTTTATGCCTTATAACAGATAAACTAACACTGTATCGATACTCTATGGGCCGTATCGATACACCATGCTTATTACCAGTTTTCCATATCAAAGGATGTCAAACCCGTACTGATACAACTAAGACCGTATCGATACCAGTTGACTGCGTTGACCCCGTACCGATACGCTATAAGACTGAATCGATACCATTTTTCATCCCTGATTCCAGTGACCAATTTCCGTACCGATACACCCAAACCATATCGATACGCCTTGTTCCTTAAGCCAAATTTATGCCTAAACGTACGGATACACTATCACCTGCATCAATATGCCCTGACTTGTAATGATAGAATTTTACTGGTTTTTATTCGATTTACCCATCAAAATGTTATCCAAATTTTACCAGAAAGTTATAAATCCATATTTTTAATAGCATATAAAATTTTAGGCTATTCCGAATTCATTTACTAGGATTGTACCATTTCGTACATTAAAGTTGATTTTAGCTAGATTGCTAAGTCCAAAACACACCAAAATGCACAGACATCACCTAGACACTACCATGCTTATACAAACGTACCAAAATAGGTCATTGCAACTTATCTAGTCTTATGCCACCTTACTAGGAGTTCGGAAACAAAGCAAACACGCATATGTTGGCGGAGTGAGTGACTTGCAACCGCAAAATACACGATCGATGTCCGGAAAGCTTTAGAATCCTGAAATGCATGAGACACACATATGTTAGGCTTACATAGCCTAGTGAGGTAGTCATAACAATCGTAAAACAATTAAAGGACATGAATAACATACTATGGTCATGAATAACATAGCATGATACTCAAATATCATAATTACACTATTAATCACATAAGTCTCATGCTTAAGTCATTTATCATACTTTCACATAATCATAGCAAAACTTAACACATATTAATTCCCTTGGACAATGTAACAAATGGATACGCGGATTCCCCTTTACACCATACATATATTGGAAAGTAGGCTGTAGCCACATATAACGGAAAATAGGTCGTATCCTTGAGCCGTAGCTCCAGATAGTATCCCTTATACAATCCATCCTTATCCCCTCACATATAGGCCGTAGCCCTAGACCGTAGTTCAATCCCTTACTTATACGCGCTCAAATAACCCTATGGCATGCCAAAATTCACAAATGTCCAAGGTTACACATATTTCATAATATAACTTACCTCTATGCCCGTAGGCCATGTAATGCCCCAAAATTTACTAAGTTGATTAAGTTTCATTTAGTACTAATAGTTGAATGGAAACCTCTGAAGAATGTTTTAGAGGCTCAAAATTTCTTGATGATTGCCTCCTCATTGACCAAGCTATTGAGGAAAGAAATGCCATTCAGTTGAACAGATTAATGCTAAGAAATTTTTGAGACATTAAAGGAGATCTTAATAGAAGCCACAATACCAGTACAACCAGAATCGGGTAAAGATTATGTGGTGTATAGCAATGCTTCACATAACGGTTTGGGATGCGTACTTATGCAAGAAGGAAAAGTAATGCTCTATGCTTGAGACAACTTATGATATATGAGATAAATTATCTTACTTAGGATTTGGAGCTAGCAATGGTTGTATTTGCTTTAAAAGATGTAACATCATTATTCATACAGTGAACGATGCTATATTTATATAGGTTATAAAAGTTTAAAGTATATGCTTACTAAAGAAGAGTTAAACTTGACGTAAAGAAGTTGGATTGAGCTTTTTAATAATTATGATATGGTCATTGACTATCATCCAGAAAAAAAGCTAATGTGATAACAGACTCTCTTAGTCGAAAGACAATTGTTGCCTTAAGAGCTATGAATGCAAGATTGGCATTAAAAGAAGATGGTGTTTTGATTGTCAAGTTAAGAATAAAATTTACCCTATTGGATTAAATAAGATATCTTTAAAGAAAGGATGATAAATGTTGTCAAGGTTCAAATAAGTGGAAAAGAGTGAAACTGAAAACTTGGAAATTAGGTTTGATAGATATTTGTATTATCAGGGAAGAATTTCTATCTCAATGATGGAAACTATATGTTGACCCTGAAAGAAAATGATATTTAATATGAAGTTAAGGATAAAGTATTCCTTAAAAGTTTCACTTTGGAAGAAAGTGTTATGGTTTAGACAAAAAGAAAGTTGAGTTCAAAATTTATTGGGCTATAAGAAATTGTGAAAGGAGTTAGTCTGATAGTTAAGCTTAATAGTTAGCTTTATCTTTGGAAATGAACAAGATTCATAATGTATCGATGCTCTGGAAATATTGATTAGACCCCTCATATGTTGTTACTCTGGAGAAAATAGAGATTCAGCCGGATTTAAGCTATGAAAAATAACTGGTAAAGATCCTAGCGCATGGAGTCAAAGAACTAAGAAAACAAGACAATCCCGTTTTTTTAAAAGTTCTTTGACAAAAATCACAAGGTTAAAGAAATGAATTGAGAGAAATAAGAAGAAAATATAAGAAAATAGTTTCCACACCTTTTGAATCAGGTGCGTGTTGAAAATTCGAGGACGAATTTTCTTAAGGGGATAGAATTGTAATACCCCAAAATTTACTAAGTTTATTAAGTGTCATTTATTACTAAGATAATAGCTTAAAAGCTAACTTAGTGACTAAAATGACAAAAATGCGAAAGTTGGGATTTCTTTAATTATGGGTTTTGGAAAGGAAATTTCTAAGGTTTAAAGGTCTCATGTGATAGATAGAGAATTGAATAAGTTATTCCTAAAGTTTGGTTGAATTCCAAGGAAAATTGGAAAGGGAATTGAAGTTTAAAAAGGTAGTGACCAAAATGTAAATTTTGAAAATTTTATGCCTAAAGTATAAACTTTGGAAAAGTTTGGGGACTAAAGTTGTAATTTCCCAAAAGTTAAGGGTTTTATTTCATAAATAAACATATCACCTAAGTGTGTGAATCGAATGCGAAATTATCGGTTCGATCTGATACTTCGATTATTGGGAAAATCGCAGTTAAAGTTTAAGTGGAATTTAGATACCCGGACTGAATTGAAATTTTGCCATATGATAGAGAAAGATTATAAAAGTATTTCCAACACTTGGAAAATCTGATACTTCGATTCAACATGTTTTGGTTATTATGAAGATGATTAGGGTTTATGGATTCAAGTTTAATTTAGGGTTTGTGATGTTGAAATAATGATCTAGTAAGCTTGAATTGTTGTTTGGAAGCAAAACCCTAAGTTAAATTGTGTAGGGACCATTTCGGCAACTTGAAAAGATGAAGGACCAAATCTGAATTTTTAGAATTTGGAGTGTATTTGTGTTATTAATAATGTTAGAGATAAGAAAATGAAGTTAGAATGCCAAATTAATGTTGAATTGAATTAGTGACCATTTTGACAATTTGTCAAAGTTAAGTGACCAAATTGAAATTGAAGTTTTGTATGGGGGTTAAATCTGATTTTTAGTTGTAACAATGGAATTAAGGTAGTAATGTTGAATTGAGGACTAAATTGCAAAGTTAAGAAGCATGAATCTTTATCTTTGCATTTTAGTACCTATTTCGGTAAATAAGGAAAATTAGGGAGAATTATTGTGAATAATTATTTGGTGAAGAATGTGATGAGTTGGTGGTTTAAAGCTAGTGATTGGACTAAATTGAAAAGTAGAGAAGTAAGGAGAAGTTAGTATAAAAGTTGAAGTTGTTTATGGAAGTTGAGTAGAAAAACTGGTTTATGGTAGTAACTTTGAAATTTCACAATAAATTCTACAAAAATGGTTAGAAGGTGAATTTTATACCAATGTAAATATTTGTTTGTCTAGTTTCGTGTCCAATAAACGAAAACTGATTTCGAGTTCCGAGTAAAAAGATATGGATTTTTAAGTGGTGAAAGGTCAGAAAACAGTATAGCAGGCTATTCCGAAATTCAATACTGGAAATTGACTTTGAAAATTCGCCATAAATCGTACAAGTTGAATTTGGGATATTAATTTATATGGTTGAAAAGCTTATTGAATCTAGTTTCTTTCAGAACAAACATAATCAAATTCCGAGTTGTATATTATTTTATAGAAATATTTCTTTGGAGGTACTGCAAACTGCCAAAAAATGAGAATTGATACACTTTGTATCTAAGGTTGATTAGTAAGCTTGAAAAGGGTTAATGGAAGTTCAAATTGGTCACTAAGGACCATAATGAGTTTTTGAACAATACAAGGAAGAAAAGAAAATGTTTGGAGATTTTGTATTCGAATGATTATATTGGACAATATGTAACATATTGTTAGATTGGGATCTAACAAATATTTTACTTATTTGAATTATGAAGTTAAGTTCGAATCAATGGAGGTTCAAGGTACAATGAAGGAAAGGATCGAAAAGGACTTAGTGAGGCATACTAATACATGGCCCAGGTGAGTGCAATGCATACATAACATTATACATAGATGTTTTACACATCACCGGTAAGACTTGCGATGAGTCTACCTGGTTTATATATTGTCATGATAATTATGTCATTGATCATACATTTGACATACTTTAAATATGTAAAAGGTTGAAAATAAATGCATTGATCACTAGTTATTGAAGATGATTTACTATTAATGCTATTCGGTTATGAACTGCTTCATGTTAATATAAATTGATATACATTGCCATGGATGAAATATTTGATGATATAAAGCCCAAGTATGATATAGAGGTTCAAAGGTATAGTTGGCTAGCCATAGAGTCATAAACAGCTGTATAAATATTCCAAGCACTTCAGGTAAAGTGCAAATTTTATAAATACTCATTGAGGAGTATACTCATGCATGGTTTGAGTATACAGACTTATTATGGGTGCTAAGCACTTCAGAGTAATTTCATAAAAACTCAATGAGGGATATATTGTATACTCCGGTAAGTATACAGAAGCACTTCGGTGCTAAGCACTCCCGGTAGAGTGCAAATAATATACATACTCAAGAAAGGTTGGGTATGGGGGGATGACTCGTGTACATAGAATCTCTTAATTTGATACCTTGGGCTAAATAAATTGAAAAGAAACAAAAGAAACAGGAAGATAAGCTTGAAAGCTTGCAAATAGAAATGGAAAAAAGTATGGGTAAGAATTGAAAGCTTACGGATGGAAATGGCAACGGTATTGGTAAGATCTACTCTTATCACTTTGATATACATATTTATTTATGTTAACGAGCATATAATGGTAAGGTGATCATATGCATTGTTAATCATCAGCATTGATATTATGACAATTGCACTTGAATTCGAATTATTGCCTCACTAAGTAAATACTTAGCGTGTAACTATTTTACACGTAGGAAAGAAGAAATGGTTGGAGTAATGAGAATATACGGACATCATCAATCAATAACAGGTACATCAGTATCAGTAAGATATCTTTTAATACTATTTGATATTTACTAGTTGGCATGTATATTAAAAGGGTATGTCTGCTCTAATAGAATTGTGTTTTATTTAGTATCTGGATAAATTTTAAATAAGGCAGTTTTATTAATTATATCAAGACAAATTAAATTGATAAGTTGCTGCCTGGAAATAAACTCGATTTGAAGATGAAAATATTATTTTTAAACTTTACGCGAATAACTATATTTGTAAATAAAAACTAAATACATTGTAATATTTTTAAAGAAACAAAATTTTACCGAATTACAAATGTAGAGGGTTTTACGAATGTTTTGTGATACCTCTGACTCGTATTCAGTGTGGATACGAGAAAAAGGGTGTTATAGGCCATAACATATCGGAATCGAAATTGAGCCTTAGCTCCATATAATGGATCATATCATATACGTATCGTATCATAACATATTCATAGCATATTCATATCAGATTCACATATAGCGTATTCATAGCATATTCATATCGGATTCACATATAGCATATTCATAGCATATTCATATCGGATTCATATATAGCATATTTCAAACATAGTACATGAACTTACCCATATCAACCGTATCAAAGACTTACCATGCTAGCCGTTAGCATCCACACATGTTTGCTTTATGTTAGCCTTTAAACAAAATGCAATTATAACATAAATGAATGCATATCTCCTTGCCTATCCCTTGACACTACTACACTCACCTTGATTACGAGGTTCTCGGATTAAAATTCCGTTGTGCCTAGCTTCCTTTGGAGATGACAAGGGATCCTTCTCCAATATTTGAGCTAGCACAAAATTAGAGGTTACATTAGAATTCATTCGACGGATTCGGAATCATTCTTCAAGCTTACCAAAGCTTGTAGGCAACATCGAGATATCAAAATTAACTTCCTAGTTCATGGGCTTTCCTTTGAACATAGAAAACCTAATTTCAAAATTAAACCTTAAAGAATCATGGAATCATCAAATTAGCTTAGGGGTTTTACTCACCAAATTGTAGGCTTTCAAACGGTGTATCAAATTTGAATGGAGATCGAAGATTGCACCGAGGTGCTAACTTAGCTTGAGCTTGAAGATGGAAATGGTGGTGTGAGCTTGTTAGAAGATAAGAGTGAGATATGAAGTTCGGGAGGTCAAAGGCAAAAGATGAAAGCTTTCTTTTTCTCATTCATTTTAAGGGAGTCAACCTTAATTATTAACTCACCTACTTAGCAACCAATAGGAAGCTTACCTTCCTTTAAGGGTTTGCTAAGCCCAATTTACAATCTCTTCAATGTCATCCCTTATGACTATAGGGTAATCAATTAGTCTCTTGATCTGAGGAATCCCACATGAAGGGGTGGCAATAAGCAGGTGAATCACTGCCTACTCCCATTTTTTTCTTCAATTTTAGCTTTAAACAAATTCGAAACAGAGGACCCGTATCGATACAATCATAACCGTATCGATACACCCTCGCTAAAATAGGTAAGTTAGTTATTGGTAGTTAGACCGTATCGATACTGGCTTGACCGTATCGGTACGCCTAGCTCAGAATTTGCAATTTGGCTTTGAATTTCATACAAGGAAGACTTAAACTATTCAAATCAGACTAAGATGTGATTTCATTATAAAGGAATGGTAAAAAGGTCAACTATTATAACATTTTGCACATCGGATTCAAAATTTCCGATCATCGGAACCAAATTCCGACTAGGCCAGTTTTAGGGATGTGACAACTCTTCCCTCTTAAGAAAATTCGTCCTCAAATTTTTACATCAAGCAAAGAGGTGTGGATACTGCTTTTGCATGGTTTCTTCAGGTTCCCACGTTGCCTTTTCAATCGAGTGACTTCTCCAAAGAACCTTCACTAAGGGCACAGACTTGTTACGAAGTCTCTTGACCTCTTGTGCGAGGATCTGCACAGGTTCTTCCTTGTACGTCAGATTGGATTGAATTTCTACCAATTCTGGCTCGATCACGTGGGAAGGATCCGACCAGTACTTGCATAACATAGATACATGAAAGACGTCGTGAATCTAACTTAACTCCTCGAGGAGGGCTAATCGGTACGCAATGGGCCAAACTTTTTTGATCACTTCGAACGGGCCAATGAAATGAGGACTTAACTTCCCTTTTTGCTAAAACGAATGATCTTCTTCTACGAAGACACTTTGAGGAAGGCCTTTTCACGAACCTTGTACTAGATATCTCTTCTCTTCAGATCAGCATAGGACTTTTATCGGTCGAAGGCAGCCATAAGTCGATCACGAATAATGGTTGTCCTTTCTTCGGTTTCCCGAAGTAAGTTAGGACCTAGCATCTTGCCTTCACTAAGTTCGGTCTAACAAAGATGAGTTCTACATCTCCTTCTATATAGAGCTTCGTACGAAGCCATTTGGATCGAAGCTTGGTACTTGTTATTGTAAGCAAATTAGACCAAGGGTAGGATTTCTCCCACGTATCCCCAAAGTTGATAACACAGGCTCGGAGCATATCTTCCAGAATCTACAAGGAAGAATCAGAATTCATATGGGTTACTTATACTCACGAATCGAAGGAAGATATAAGTTTACCTAAATAACCCTTTTGGATTGACCATCGGTCTGAGGATGGAAAGTAGTGCTTAGGTGCACTCGAGTTCCCAAAGCCTCTTGTAGGGTTCTCCAAAACCAAGATGCAAAGTGTGGATCACGATTGAAAATGATAGATACTAGAACTCAATGTAAACGGATGACTTTGCGGATGTATAGCTCCGTGAGTTTAGGCAAACTGAGGTCCATTCTCACTGAAAGAAAATGGGCAGACTTAGTGAATCGGTCCACAATGACCCAAATAACATCATTCCTCTTTGGAGTCACAGGCAACCCACATATGAAGTCTATCGTGATACACCCTCATTTCTACTGTGGAAGCTCGATAGGCTACAAAAGACCAGTAGGCACCTTTTGCTCAGCTTTGACTCGTTAGCAAGTCAAACACCTAGTCACAAAGTCCGTGATCTCATTCTTCATACCAAACCACCAATATAGCTCTTTTAGATATTTGTACATCTTGATAGCTCCCGGATGAACAGAGAAAGGGCTAGAATGAGCTTCACTTAGAATCTGACTCCGAAGATCATCATCATCAGGCACACAAATACGGTTGCGGAAACATGACAAGCCTTCGGAATTCATAGCAAAGTCAGGATCTGTGTTATCCTTGACCTTAGCAATGAGAGGTTGCAACTCCTCATCGTTTTCTTAGAGTGCTTTGATTCGGGATACAATGGTTGACTGAACTCCCAGTTCGGCCAAAAACTTACCATATTTCTTGAGTCAAAAATGAGCGTTCAATCGTCTCGTAGAGGGGGTAGGTTTCCGACTAAGAGCATCAGCTATGACATTGGCTTTACCAGGATGGTAATTAATAACCAAGTCGTAGTTATTCAGAAGTTCCATCCATCGAAGTTGACGGAGATTCAACTCTTTCTGAGTCAGAAGATACTTCAAACTTTTGTGATTAGTGTACAAATAACACTTGTCACCATACAGATATTGTCTCCAAATCTTCAAGGCAAAAACAACAACAGCTAATTCCAGATCATGTATCAGATAGTTCAATTCATGAAGTTTGAGTTGGCGTGAAGCATAAGCTATGATTTTGTCTTCTTGCATCAGTACATAGCCTAATCCTAAATGGTATACATCACTGTACACAGTGAAGTCGTTACCTGACTCGGGTTGTACCAAGACAGGGGCATGAATAAGGACTTCCTTAAGCTGATCAAAACTCCTTTGCTGATCTACTGTCCATACAAAAGGAGTGTCCTTACAGAGAAGGTTCGTCAAGGGTGCAGCAATCAATGAGAACCCTTTAACGAATCTACAATAGTAGCCTGCAAGGCCTAGAAAACTACAAACTTCTCCAACATTCTTCGGAGGAATCCAATCAAGGATTGCTTGAATATTATTTGGGCCAACTTGGATTCCTGCAGAAGAGATCACATGGCTAAGAAAAGATACTTCGGATAGCCAGAATTTACATTTGCTAAACTTGGCATATAGTTGCTTTTCCTGAAGAGTCTGAAGCACAATTCGGAGATGTTCTTCATGAGTAGTGGCGTCTTCTGAATAGATCAGAATATAATCTATGAACACCACCACGAACTTATCTAAATAAGGTTGGAACACATGGTTCATCAAGTCCATAAAGGCTGCAGGTGCATTCGTAAGCCCAAATGGCATTACTAGGAATTTATAGCGACCATATCTTGTTCGGAAGACAGTCTTTGGAACATCAAACTCCTTTACCAACATTTGATAGTACTCGGACCGAAGGTCTATCTTTGAAAAGATAGAAGCATCTTTCAATTGATCGAAAAGGTCATCGATCCTTGGTAACGGATACTTTTTCTTAATTGTCACATTGTTCAACTGACGATAGTCAATGCATAAGCGCATCGATCCATCTTTCTTCTTAACAAACAACACCGGTGCTCTCCAGGGTGAGGAACTCAGTCAGATGAATCCTTTATCCAAAAGGTCTTGGATTTGGGACTTTAACTCCTTTAATCCTTTATCCAAAAGGTCTTGGATTTGGGACTTTAACTCCTTTAACTCAACTGGGGCCATTCTATACGAAGTAATAGAAATTGGGGTAGTTCCAGGTTGCTCTTCTATCACGAATTCCCCTTCACGGATAGGAGGGAGTCCCAGAAGTTTATTGTGGAACACATCGGAATACTCTTTCACTATGGGCACATTCTCGAGCTTTGGATCTTCTTTAGACTCTATGGCATACATAAGAGTCTTCTTAGGTTCGGGTTCGGATTTCATCAAGGTTATGTTTTCCTTATCGAGTCCACAGAGATATAACTTGTTCTTATAACAGTCCACCCACACTTGGTGTTCAGATAGCCAATCAAGGCCTAGGATGAGATCGAATTCCCGAAAAGGTAATGCCATCAAGTTGGCCAGAAATGGGATCCCTTGGATCCTTATAGGGCAAGCTTTATAGATTAATCGGATAACCACACTATCTCCTAGTGGGTTAGAGACAACAATCTCAGAAGTGACCGGTTCTGATTCTAAGGCATACTTTACAATCAAAGGTTCACTAATGAAAGGATGTGTAGAGCCATGATCTATTAAAGCATAAACGAGATCAGAACATAATTCCTCCATACCTGCAATCACATCAGGATCATCCTCTTGCTCACGAGCCCGAACATGGCACATTTGGGCCGAAGTCTAAGGGTCATGACTAGCCAGAGGAGCATTGGTGTTGCGAGGTCTCCCCGCGGACCCAGACTGTATCTGCTTTGCTCCTCTTCCCTTACTAAGATTATTCTGAGAAGCCATGGTAGTAGGGGTGTTGCATGTATTGAGTGCTTCACAATTGGTGTAAGTGTACATGTTGCAAGTTATAGTATAGAATACATATCGTCTCCACATAGATTGGTGCTACTTCTGGATTCTAACTTCTCGCACTGAAAGTAAAAACACAAATTGGTGATTGTAGGAGTTCTAATTAACAAGTAAAATAAAAGAGAAATTAAATGAAAGAAAGATGTAATCAAATAAGAGAGAGTAGGCCGAGTTATCGTAAGTTGTGGCGTGATAGTTGAATGGACAGTTGGTAATTGAATGCTAGAGTAACTCAATTGCTCTT
Organism: Hibiscus mutabilis; assembly: GCA_019671005.1. Taxonomy (NCBI): domain Eukaryota; kingdom Viridiplantae; phylum Streptophyta; class Magnoliopsida; order Malvales; family Malvaceae; genus Hibiscus; species Hibiscus mutabilis. Next base: position 38,878,896 of record CM033721.1, read on the forward strand.
CAATTGAATCTATTCAGATTGCATGGGCAATTGGGAATGGAGTGATTGCTTAGGCAATTGGGCGACAACCTTTAAAGTTCGACAAAGCGTTCTTCAATGGTTTCTTATTATCCCTAACTCAAAACACTGGTAATTGTGCATGTCTTGATAATACTTCCCTACGTGAATCAAGGGTGGACAACAACCTATCTTGCACTCCTTTTAGCCGTTGAAATTAGGAACTTATCCCTAAGTCGAATTAGTCTTTATCATTGATTGATTGAATAAAGACCACGCTCATTCGTTTCTTGAATCTAACTCTCCCGATATTAGATAAATGGATGAATTCACAATATCCTCTCCCAATTAACTCACAAAATTAAGAACCAAGAATGAACAAACTTTGAATTAAAATTGCAAACTCAAATACCTAAACAAATCCAATCATTTTCACAACCACAAAAACACAATAACCCAAGCTAAATAAAATTAGTTCATGGTCGGGTGCAAAATAAACACAAGATAAAAATTCCCTAGCATGAATCTAATTGAACAAAGAGGAAGAAGAAGAAGAATTTGAACAGCCCCTTGGTTTTTCTCTCTAGGCAACCTTCAAGGGCTGCGGGTAAGGCTTCTATTTATAGGAGATGGCTAGGTCAAAGTCTTTCTTGAGGAGAAAGTTAAGTTAGAATAAAATAGAATAAAAGAAATAAATCTATTTTATTATTATATTTGTATTCCTCATAAAACTCTTGGAATTTAAACTCTTTTTGATTTCTTCATGGAACTCCAACTCTTCTAGGGTTTATCCTTGCTTCTCGTAATTAACTCAAATTTATAGGATTTATCCTTCAAGAAATCGATAGCTCTCCTTCTTCTTATCCTCAATTGCCTCGGCAATTTCCTACTTGCTTGGGCAATTTGATCCTACACACACAAAAACACACATCTGCAATATCTTTTTCCACAAAAACAACTAGATTATGAAATCAAGCATGACGATAAAGGAAATCATGAAAACATGCATGAATGCCTAATAATGCGACTAAAATAAGCCTAAGTCTAACAATAATATGAGTAAAAAAGGTTATAAAAATAGTACTTTTGAACACTTAACAAAGGGGCATTTGGATTCTGCGGACACTGTCTGATGAAGTGGCCAGATTCACCGCAGAGATAGCGCGATCCAGATTGTCTACGACATTGCCCTAGGTGCCTCTTCTGGCAGAAGTTACACAGAGGAATCTGAGAACCCTTCGCGGAACCACCCGTACTATCCACTGAAGTTGTACGAGCAACAGATATTCCTGTGGACAGTGTCCCACCAACTTTTTGCTTCCTTGGTGATCAAAGCCAAGGCACACTCTAGCTTGTGCTCTTCGGGGCACCTCATTTGCTTATTCAGCATTTTTAGAGTATTCTCCAGCCAATATTATGCAATTTCGGGATTATTCAGGTCCTATTCGGTGAAGGTATAAACCGGATACTGCTTGAGCTTATCAATAGGAGCTCTCGATATAGGCAGAGGTGCTTCAGCAGGCTGAGGGAGTGGTTCTTGTTGAAGTGACACAGCCATTTGCTTGATCATGTTGGCCATTGACATAAGGTACTCTTGTTGAGCTGTAGGCATCGAAGGAGGGTGAGGTAGGTCATTTTGCCCAACTTGTTCAGGCCTTGCTTCGGGCCTCAGATTATCCCCCTGGGTCAAGGAGGAACTAGGATTGGGTTCGTTCACAGTGCGTCTATTAGTAGGCGCAGACATATTCGGATCTAATTATACAGAAAAATTGAATCATGTAAGCTGCAAGTCACAGATATCATAAACAAATAACTGCTAGGTGACATAAGTACATACGGACTCGTAACAGACTTCAGTTTAGTCCTAGAATCGACTAAACCTAGGCTATAATACCACAACTGTAACACCCCATTCCTGGTTTGGTAGATAATCGGGTCAGAAATCGTTTTCGAAAAATAGATTCAGAATTTCATAGACGAACTCGGAGTTCGGGACTTATTTGGAAGGTCTTATTAATAATTCTTATAACTTAGCAAACCTATCCGTTACTAGACTTTATCAGAATTTGGGTCAATTTTAATCTTTTTCAAACTTTAGAGGACTAAATCATAAACTTTATAAATTGACGATTCTAATCCAAATTCTTGTTACCAACTTGTAATTAAACTTACCAATTATTAGTCTATGAAGTTTTGTTATTATCGGATATCATTAACCTAACCAATTAGACTGTATAATTATAAGTGACCAATTTGTAAATTGTCCAAATTCTATTTTTATGCCTTATAACAGATTTAACTAACACCGTATTGATACTACTTATTACCATATTTTTAGATTCAAAGGATGTCAAACCCGTACTGATACAACTAAGACCGTATCGATACCAGTTAACTGCGTTAACCCCGTACCGATACGCTATAAGACCGTATCGATACCATTTTTTATCCCTGATTCTAGTGACCAATTTCCGTACCGATACGCCCAAACCTTATCGATACGCCTTCTTCCTTAAGCCAAATTTATGCCTAACAGTACCGATACGCCATCACCCGTATCGATACGCCCTGACATATAATGACACCAAAGTTTTAACCATTATAATTTTAGGTGCCTGAAGTTTCAACAGTTGCAAATTTAGGTGGCTGGCCGTTAAAGGGTGTAAAAAATATTAACCAATCAATGCTTGACATGTGGCATTTTATTTTATTTTATTTTATTTTTTCAAAATTAAAAACTTAAATAAATTTCTTTTTTCAATTTTTCATATTTTCCTAAAATTTTTACAAAACAGTCCCCAAATCTCTAAAATCTCCCAAACCCCCAAATTGCCGCCACTTCCACCGTCGATCGCCGCCCCTAATCCTATCTCTTTGGTCACCAAACCTATTTGGTCGTTTCCCCCATCATGGCGTCACCGAAAACGATGAACGGCGTGGCAGCCGAACGTCGAACGTGAAATCGACGTTCGGCTGCCACGCCATTGGTAGTTTTTGGTGACGCTGTGATGGGGGAAACGACCGACTAGGTCTGGCGACCAATGGGGTAGACTTAGGGGCGGCGATCGACGGTGAAAGCATCAACAATTTGGGGGTTTGGGAGATTTTAGGGATTTGGGGACTATTTTGTAAAAATTGCAAATTTTAGGGAATTTATGAAATTTTGAAATTTTTGGGTGTTTTTCTTTAAAATTTTAAAAAATCAAATTAGTACCACATGTCAAGCATTGATTGGTTAAAAAAATTTAATATCCATTAACGGCCAAACACCTAAAATTACAACTTTTGAAACTTTGGCACCTATTTTTACAAAAAAAAAAATATACTTTAGGCACCTAAAGTTCAAAATATATATACTTTGGACATCTATTTTTCATTTAAGCCTTTTCCTTTACTCAAACCCTTGTCGTATTGTACCTTCTTTCCTTCGACAACTTTAGTGTCGTCGGCCAATTCATTATCGTCGACAACGTCATTAGTCACCGGTTGTTGCACCCTCCCCCATCCCTTTCATCCGACACCTATGATGTTCCTTATCACGACCACCCTCAACCGAACCTCTTTAGCCTTGCTTGTCCCTTTCTCGCGCAAGCACCAGCGCCGCAGCGAAGGTCCACAAGCCGTGCGCTTCTCTGAACTCGGTAGCCCTCGTACACCACAACTCCGCCTCCCCCTCAAAAACTCGAACAAGCCAGCAAGGAATTCATTAACAGATTGGTTTTTATCAGATTTTCATCCATGGTGTTCACCAAAATCTAGTTCGGGTATTTAAAATTGTTAGATGGAGGCTCTTGTTTGAAGAACTAAAAGTTAGCTGGTTTCAGGCGGTGCATTCTAGTGTTTGTTCTCTGTAGGACATTGCTTGGGGGTGATGTTTTTGCTTTTCTATTTTCTGGTGTTATGTTGTTGGCTCTTTTACATCTTTTCTTGCATTTTTTTGTCTCCTTCTTCAAGCATCTCTTTCTTTTAAAAAGGTAAATTGATTCATTAAAAATAAAGCATGAACAACAAATGTAGAAATTCAACAAGGATAGTCACAAACCCAGCCGAAACAAAAGAAACAACAAGGCCGGAAGAAAAGACTTCACAAATGGCATCGTAGACCAACAACACGAAGAACAAAACACAAAGGAAACTACAAGAGAAAGCAATAAACATAGAAGAGTGATTTAACAATCTTCTTTAGTCTTGAAACATTCATATCATCTGATAGCTTCTTAAAGAGTTTCAGGGTCGGAAGAATGCCTCCCTATGAGTGAACCATAAGGACCTAATCATAAAAACATCAAACAGGAAGGATCCAAGATAAAGAAAAAGGAAGATCCACGTGGCTCGAGCAGCAAGCTGACGAGCAAAAGAGAGAAGAGACCTCCAAGCATAGCCGAGGAAACCCAAACCCTTAAATGAGACAAAAAAGGTTTCAAGCAAGGCAAATGATGGCTGAATCAGACCATTAAGGAAAAAAAGAGGACAAGGACAAGCCACAACTCGTATCTTTCTTGTAAGGAGAGTGATAACTCGAAAGGAAGTCATTCCTTACGCGGATGACACAAAGCAGTGCCATCCGCAAAAAAAAAGTTGACATCTTCTTCAGAGCTATCTTCATAGATGCCTCTCTTCTTGAACAAAGAAATCTCTATATCAATAATATAATTGAGATCAAACTCCTCACATGGCCCAGATTGTGGGGACTTATTGTAGCAGTCTTTGATCAAACTATCAAAGAGACCATAACGATCATCAAGGCCCAACACTATGGGAGTATTTGAAATAATACTTGTTGGCCCAACAAGAGAACTAAAAACCCCAAGGCTTAAGGATGTAAAAAACCCTTGAACTTTTGAGAAAAAAAATTAATTAAATTCCTGAATTTTTTTGCACTCAATTATGCTCTTAAACCAAGTAATATAATTAATTAAGCCATTGAACTAAAAAATGTAATTAATTCAACATTTTGACCAATTTTGACCATTAAATTTTAACGGTTTTTTGGACATGTTGGTGCAGTGCATAGTATCACAATATTTTCACTTGACATTTTCAGAAACTTTTTTATTTTATTTAAAAAATTATTAAAAGTTATAAAAATTGTAAAGGACTTATAAAATTTATAAAATATATTTTTTGGAAAAATCTGCAATTACAACATTATAGAACTGTAGTGTATTATGTGCTCGTAATATCTAAAGAAAAAACTGTTAAGATTTAATGGTCAGAAAGTTTAATTGATTAATTTTTTTATTCAAAAGTTTAACTGAGCGCAAAAAAATCATGAATTTAATTGATTTTTTTCAAAAATTTAAAGGTTTCTTACATTTTAAGTCAAACCTTAATTTATCACTCGATGATCTCACCTTATCATCATGGGTCAAATCGAACAATAAAATCCATGACAGCTAGATTACTTTTCTGCATGCTTTCCACCAATCCTTCTCTCGAAAAGTCCACCTTAAACATAGAAAGTGCAAACCTAGGACCTAAATCGTCAGATCCCATTAAATGTTCTGAAATGCCAATGATAGAGGTAGCGGAAAAATTCTAGAGTGAGGCTGGCTAAATGATGCTGAATAGAAATTCTTACAAAATAGTAAGAATTTTGATATCAACTTTTATGTACATATAAAAATACTTATAAAATTGGTAAATATTTTTATATATACCAAAATTCTTACAATTTCAAAATTTATAAATATTTTTGTATATATCAAAATTTTTTCTCTTTTTATAAGAATTTATGTATATACATAAAAGTAGATACTTAAATTCTTACAATTTTTGTAAAAATATACACCTCCCTTTAGACTGCCTTATTTTAGAAAACCCCCCAAAGAGTCTTAAATTTCGAACCACGCGCTTCATCCTCACGCGTTTACCATCATCAATGCCACTACTAAAAACTTTCATCAAGGCCTTCCAGTGACTTACCTTCTCTATTCCTCTCAGCATGTAGGTGGAGCCTTTAACATGGTTCATATAACCTAGCCCTTTTGAAACTTTCAGCTTTGAACTCACACTCTCGAGCCGGGTGACCGATGCGACCACATGAAAAGAAATTTTTTGGAGTTTGTTCATACTTGAACTTGAAAGTTTTCGTAGCTCCTTGCTGTCTTCGAAAATTAAACCCTATTTTAAAAACCAAATGCCGATCCTGGACAGACCATAGACCCATTAGAGAATGAGTCTTAAATGCTGCATTTATAACCTCATCATTTTTCATCTCCAGATCATCCATTCTGAGAAAAATCCTTTAAATATAAAGCACCAACCTTCTGACTTTTCTTCAGTTCCATAATAAAGACAAAGCAGATTGAATGAAAAAAAAAAACCTCTCACAAAAAAAGAGAACAAAAGGAACCACTCGAACGAGAAAGATAAACGCACCTAAACAATGAACTGAGGAAGCAAGGACAACTTAAGCAAGCAAAAGACAAGCTTAAGAAACCTATGAGGCAGTACAAAAGAAAAGGGGGAGACTTTGTGAGCAAGAGAGATGGATGTTCTTCAAGCATCTCTACTACTTGTTGTACTTGAAATTGCATGGATCTTCCATTGCTTTATAAAAAAATCCACTGATCAAGAAAATTGTTTAAATTTAATTCTCACAATCAAAGGGAAAAAAAATCAGAAAAACTTCAATTATTTGAAGCAATGGAAGCTCTTATTTATATTTGCAGAGATGGTTGTAGGACTACCTATCTATATAATAATTTAAAGGGTAAAGTCCACAAACGGCCACTAAACTATCTAAAAATACAAAATAGTCATTAAACTTTCAAAAGTTACATAATGAGCATTAAACTTTAGTTTTTGTTATAAAATGGTCACTGAACCGTTAACTATTATTAATTGGGTGACATGACAGTTACGAAAATTTGTATAACATCACATTTAATCATTAATATTTGCACATTCAATCAATTTAGACATAAAAAATGAGGGTTAAATTAAGACTAAATTGATTGAATGTATAAATATGAAGGATTAGATATGTTATTATTCAAACTTTCGTAACTGTCACGTCATTCAATGAACGAAGTTAACGGTTCAGTGATAATTTTGTAACAAAAACTAAAGTTTAATGCTCATTATATAACTTTTAAAAGTTTAGTGACCATTTATGTGCTTTACCCTAATTTAAATTGAGTTGATATTAGATGTTGGAAAATTAAAATTAAAAGTATAGAGGCCACCACCCCAAAAAATAAATTCATTTTTGTCCTCTATAATTTTTTTAAAAATTAGTTTATTTATAAATTTACCGCCCACTATCAAATGTTTATGTTTTGTTCCCAAACTTAAATTTTAGCTTCGTCCTTAACATGGACATTTGTGCCCTTATTCCAAAGTAAAACAATAAGGGCAATTAAAATATAATTAAGGACGGAAATAAATCTAAATATTATAAATTTTCAAATAATAAAAAATATCAATTTTACTGGTTTTTGGCTTTTTATCGGATTTGGTTATCCAATTTTATCGGCCAAGCTAATTCTAGGTGAGGAATATTAGAAAAAGAAGGTGAATTCAAAATAAAATTATACAAAATGTTATCGAATTATACAGATGTTGTATGATTTAATCGAATTATACAGATGCCCATAACTTTACTAATTGAGTGTTACATGAAATGTATTAGCCGTTTTCTTCTTTCCGTAATCTAGATTTTCTTTCTATATTATTGTATCGTCTTTTTCTTTTCTTTTGATTTTTGCGTAGACGACGATAGTATTAATTTTAATGTTAGCTACTGACCGTCGGTGTTTATTAATTTTCTTGTTTTGTCATACTATGTCCCTTGGTTTTTTTTCTTGAGCTTTTTTCCAGTTTTGAATAAGAATTTATGTCCTTGTAATATATTTTTCTCTGTTTTTGTTGCACGCTTTTTCTATACTCTTGTGGCACGATCCTTATGACTTTTGTTATATTTTTCGCATACTTTTGCAGGCGTTTTGGTGCTCGCACAAAGACCCTCACGACATTTGCTTTCTGATTGGTTTGTCAGAGGGGCGGAGCCAGAATCGAACATTGGCAGGGGCCAAAATATTAAATTTTAAATTTCCAAGGGCTTATTAAGTATTTAAACTCAAAATTCATGAGACAATGACTAATTTGTCTAATATTTAAACTTATAGGGACCTAAATAATTATTGGACAAAAAAATTTGAAGACGTGTGCCCTAACTAATTAGGATCAATCGTCGTCGCACACCTAACTTTAGTAGGTGAGTTTCTCAGCAAAAATATTTTATATACACAAGGGCTCGAACACGAGACCTGCTTAAGTCATACCAAGTTACTTACCATAATAGCTCATTCTTCTTTAGTTCAACACCTATTTGACTATAAATTTAACACTCTTATATTTTTTTTAATGTGAATATTTATTTCTTACATAGACCAAATTATTATTACACCAATATTTAACAAATGTTTAAATTTTATAACAGGGGCTGGGTCCCCTTAGGCCTCAATGGAGCTCTGCCCCTGGTTTGTCGGTAGTCACGTATAGTTAGATTCTCTTTGGTAAAAGGTTGTTTGCCAATATAATCAGAATTGTGTAGCGAAACAGCCTACTGGATAGTTTGATTTGCTCACCACTCCTTTATCACTTCGTAAAGCGTCTCGTTCGATAGAGACAAGAAGCCTTTATGAAAATTATTGGGTTCTTTTGATGTTGGATGTCACTCCCAAGAGAATGTTTCGCTTTTCTTCCTATCTTTAGGTTTAATATTATTGTTTTATGTATGAATTTTTTTTAACTAGTGCCTATTTTTCTCTTTGTGCCTGGGTGTATTGTAATTTTAATTTCTTTTATTATTTTTATTAATAAAATTCAGATGTCATTGTTTTATTAACGAAATGCTATAAGTTTAAGTGTTACATAAAATGTTATAAATTGTTTAAATTGTTGGAACTTTAATAACATTTTGTGTAATACTCAAATATAACACATGATTTTAATTCCACAAAATATTAAAGCTGTAATAATTTGTGTAATTTAATAACATTTTTTGTAAATTTCCTTAAACTTTCATTTTTTTGAATTTCTTACCCAATCGTTGGAAATTTTCTTTTCAACTATAACAATAATTGTTTCAAAAAAATTTCTTTCTCGGATTCACTTAATGAAAAACTTATAATGTATATATTATTATTTGATTGGATTAATATCACGGTTAAGAAATATCAATTTAATTGAAAAAATTGAAATATCCTTTTTTACAATCATAATTAATATTGTTATAATTATATTTTAATTTTTATATTATTATATATATTTGAATAAAAGAAAATTATTTAATACACAAACTGTGTAAATTTTAAGGTTTGGTTTAAGTTTAAGGTTAGAAAATCTAAGACTTTAGGTTGACTTAATTGCAAAATAAGTGCTCAAACTAGCACTTTTTTCTGTAATAAGTGTTTTTGTTTTGTCAAAGGGTCAAAACAAATGTTTGACGTTTTATTTCGTTAACATTTTAAGGTCGATTTATCGACGACCATTAAAAAAGTTTGACACTTAATTATTGCATCACACATGAAAAATTCCTTAATTTCATTTATTCTTGTTTAAAAATATTCCTAAAATCATTATTTTTTTTTCAGAATAGCAAAACTTTGATTTTCGTCAAAAATGAAATTTGATACTCGAGGATTCAGGGTTAGGATTAAGTGATTTGAGTTTTTTTAGGAAATTTAAGGTTTTTAGTACAAAAAATAAAGTTTTTATAATTGTTATTTTAAAAAATAAAGAATTCAAAGAATAGTCTCAATAGAAAAAAGAATGATATTCTCCTCAAAAGATTTGGTTCGAGTAATTTTGTTAGAAAAGTACACATAAATTGTATTAAGAGTTAAAAACTGAACCTAAAAAACTTCTGATTTTGGTCTTTAAATTTTCATTAAAGGATGACTGGATGAGGTATAGACCAGTTAATGAATACAAACAAGATCTGCTCTTAAGCATTACCCTAAACATTCCTCCATCTTCTAAAGAGTTGGTGAATGATATTTCCCTTTTCCCTCTACACTTGCTCTTTGCCAGTTTTCTTGTAAATTTGATCCCTCCAATGTGGGTAACCTTGAAATACATCATCTGATGGCTCAAAAACGGGGTGCTCTTTAAATCTTATTATGCTCAACTTTAATCTCATAAGCATTGTTTGTTGATGAAAATGATTTAAATTACAGTTGCGATCGTATTTTCAGTTGTACTGTTTTATGGTTGTCTTAGACATAACGAATGTTATTGCGGTTATTGTAAACCACTATTTTCACAATAATAATTTCGGACGATGTCGCTACCATTATATAACGGCCGTTATTGCAACAACGGGCCGCTATTTAAATCTATAGCTGATGGCTTAAATGTTGGGAATTCCCTTCTTTACAAGCTATTTACCCTCAAACAGTTTCAATTGTTACCTCGAGATTTAATCAACTGCTTTATAAAATTAATTTTTAAAAAGTATAATTCGATGGGCTAAGGGTTGAATTTTTTTTTTTTTAAAGACATACATATAGGCAGCGACAGGTGTAGAAAATCAATAATATAGTTTAAAATGTTTTTTTTTCCTCAAACAAGCAAGCAGATTTCTATTTTTTCCTTCTATACACTAAACTAATTTTTTATAAAAAAAATTAGCACTAAACTAATTCCACCCCCAATGGGTGTACAATTGGTCCCCTTACATTTGCCCCTGTATATAAGTTAAATAGGTAACTTATGTTCTAAATCACTTAATTTAACTTCAATTTACATACAATGTACATAGATCATAAACTTTTAATTTATAATGGAAAAAATCAACTTATACTAACACCATTAAATAATTATAATGGAAAAAAAATCAAGTTTTCACTTTAACATATTTTTTCATATAACACCATCGAATAATGTTTAATTGACAATTTAAATAATTTTTTGTTAGAATTTTTTAACGATGTTAGTATAAGTGATTAATTTATTATAATAGAACTTGAATGGTTTTAATTTAAATGCTCATTATCTATATGAAAGTTGAAATTAAGTTCGATAATCTAGAATGTAAATTACGAAGTAAAGAAGCGGTTTTCATTATGAAACTAGGACCTTAACTCGATGGGTTCTTATAATCTAACATGTTATGGAAGAACATTAACATTAAATCAGTTTGTTGATGCATTTGGAAGAACATCCAACAAATTTAATGTTTGAATTTTAACATTTGTAACTTATTTACTTATTTTTAAATTACAATATCATTTACCGAAAAGAGATGTGGTGAGACAGTTACTATACTGGGAAGAATGAATTGTTTATTTGCATAACAAATATGTTGAAGATATTTGAATGAAGATAGGAGAGAAAATGGTGTAAATGTAAGGGTAGAGGTTTGATGACAACAATAAAGAAAAAAAGATAGAAGTTTTTTTTTATTTATTTATTTGAGAAGTGATAATTTTTTAACGGTAGAGAATTAATTTGTTATTTTCTAAGTAGGGTGATAATTTTATAATTTTTCATAGTCGAAGGACCTAACAAAAAAGTATCAAATAGTCAGTGGACCATTTTACGTAGTTTACCCATTTCATTTCTAAGCTATTACTTGTTTAGTAAAGGGTAAACAACACTATTGATCACTAAACTATTCTCACTTTTCTATTTTGGTCACTAAACAATTATTTTTGGCAAAATCGTCATTAACGTACGCTTTTTTTCTATTTTGGTCACCCGCCGTTAAAAAACTTACATAAAAACTATTAGTTTTGTGACCAAAACAGAAAATAAGCAATATATTAGTGAACAAAACAGGAAAAAAAAGTAACATTGGTGACTAAAATAAGAAAAAAATATAATATTAGTGATGATTTTGTCAAAAATAATAGTTAATGACCAAAATAGAAAAGTAGGAATAGTTTAGTGATCAGTGGTGCTGTTTACCCTTTAATAAATAAGTAAAGTAATTCTGTTGCTCTGTTCTAACGGATTGCCTAACGTGCGCGCCTTTCCCGTGATCTACTTCGCTTCAATGCCTAATTTTAATTTTAAGAAACTGACAAAAAAAAATAAATATTTGGGGAAATAAACTCATGTCATGTTTTTTTTAATATACTAATGTAATTATATGGTAGTATATATTTATATATTTTAAAATCTTTTAACAACGCATACAAAGATAGAGACGGAGACATGTGGGGTGGGCCCATGATCCTACCCCAAATTAGTTTTACCTTTATTTTATATATAAAATTTTTAGCAAAATGGATTAATTATAAATTTGCTTCACTTTTAAAATATTTATGTTTTTCTCCAACCTTCAATCTTGAATTTGTTCTTGTATACAAATATTCAAATCCAAATCTCCTTGGATGATTAATCAACTGTGTTTTGGCCAAGAGGGGGTGAATTGACAATTAAAAAATTGAAGAGAGGCAAAAGGATAAATAAAAAAAGTGACACAAGAAATTTATAGTGGTTTAAACTTCTAATAAACTCTACATCCACTACTTTAGCTCTCCACTAAGGATTTCAAACAACTTCAATAAGAATTTCTTCCCCTTTTCTAGGCTTAGGAGAAAACTGTTACAAAGATCAAAGCTTTCTACCTAAAGCTTGATCAAACTCACTCTCTTTTACAAGAAGATTGTCAAACTAACAAAAATATTTCAAAGGTAAATGATTTGCCTAAATACAAGTACACTCAATCCAACTTGAAATAAAGAATTACAAATTTGCTCAACACAAGTGGGTTACAAAGGATATGACTCTAATAGGTTCAAAGTAAGTTGGAATTTTGCTTAAATGCTTTAGACTTGTTGACTTCTTGTTCAATAGTTGTTGTAGCTTTGAAAACTTGATTTTATATCCCCTCGTTGATTTCTAACCGTTTGGGTGGTTGGGATCATCAATAGAGCCGTTGGAGACCATTTTTCCTGCAATAAATGCTGTTTGGTAACCAACCGTATCAGTATACGAAGAGCCATATCGGTACCTGTCAAAAGAAGAAAGAACCGTCGTGCAAAGGCGTATCGATACACTTTAAGGTGTATCGAAATGGACATAGTGTAAAAGCATGAGCTTATCGATATAGATAGGCTGTATCGGTACGATTTTTTCTCACTGGATCTAAGGAAAAAGTCTAGTGAAAAATGCATCAGTACGCCTAAGGGGCGTATTGATACAGGTTAACTGAAATTTAAAGATTGGTGATTCCAACAACTGACAAGACATTAGTAATAAAATTAAATGCAAAGATTTGAAAATCTCAACATCCTGTATCGATACGATGAAAGCTGTATTGATACTCGTAACCAAGAACACAAACTCAGATGAAGGCCGTATCGATATGGGTACAACTGTATTGGTATGTTTATGCGATTAAAATTCCAATAGTCAAAAGTCGTATCAAAACGCTAAGAAGCGTACGATACGCCTGGGTGTTTTTGATTATTTGAGTATGAAAACACTTAGGAAATTTTGGGGTTTTAAGTTTTTAACTTAGAAACAATTTTAGGTTCAAATCCTTGCCATTTTGTGAGACTTTTGAATACTTAAAAATTTATCCAATTTTACAAATTGGTCCTTAAACTCTTTGTTATATCAAAATCAAATATAGGTTTTACAATCTCCTATTTTTGATATAACAAAACCAAAGTAAAATTTTAAGTAGGTTTAAAATACCCCCATTTCTTTAAGACTAAAAGATATATTTTTGAAAAATTTATAAGTGCTCTTTACTTCTCCCTTTTTTGTTAGATCAAAATCAATAGGGTATAAAAAATAAGATATAAACATTAAAGGTACTCCAAGAATTAAAAGAAATAACATAGATATTCATTGAAATTCAAAGCATAGTTCAACACAACAAAATAAAATCCAACTTAATTCCTAAAAACATAAGCCAAAGGAAATAAACCAAAGCATAAGAGTTCATAACATAAAGACATAGGTGCATAAAACAAATCCTAATATGACATGATATGATATGCAAGATGCCTAAGGAGCGTCTTCATCATCTTCTTCTTCATCCTCTTCATCTTCATCATTGGCATGGGTTCCAATAGATTGTCGCCACTCCCTATGAAAGGCGGTAAGAGATAAATCTATCGAAGCTTGGCAATTTTCAATGGTAATAAGTCTCTCCTCCAAAAATGTAAAATGAGTGTCAATAACGGAAAAAAATGGAGGTCATGGTAGTGTCCAAAGATGCAAACTTCCTATCGAGATAAGACATGAGAGCATCAAGGAAAGGTTGGGCTACCAGAGCTTCTTGATTTGGAACCGCTTGAGGAGTCGCCACTGGATCGGGTTGAACGCCTTGAGATAGATCCGTAGCTCGGATCCATTCTCCATTGTAGTATGAAAACTTTTCTCGATGGAGAGAACGTTCATCAATAGGATCAGTGAGAGGTTTGACAACATCATGAGAATAATCAATTCCAATCTTGTGAAACAAATAGCTCAAAGCGGTGCCATAGGTGAAGGATGAGACAAGAGTTGTATGACAGTTTTGCACAAGGAAAACAATCTCGGCAAACATGATTTGAGCAAGGTTCGGTCGCTTACCCTCACGGAAGCAACGAATCCAAAAGTCGTCGACTTGGCAAATCATTGAAAATTTTTCACCAGATGGGTGAAACCACCAAGTGATAAGCAAGTGAAGGATGGGATCATGAGCATCAAGCACGGTCACAGAGCCACTAAGAACATATCCCAACAAGTCCCCATTATCAATTCCCACATCCTCAAAACCCAAAAAATTTGCTAAAACCAAAGAATCAATTTGAAACTTTTTACCCATAAGATAAGATTCGATAACAACAACTCTGGATCTATCTTGATTATAAACACACCGGGCATTAGAGTAAAAAATCAAAACAAGGTTTCGGTATAAGATCTCGGGTAAGGCTAAAAATTGCATGAACTTCCATTGTTGCATCAACTCAAGATATTTAAATTGAAATCTTTCGGAAGATAAAAATGGGATCGAAATAATGCGCTCACGTCAGATTTTAAAACCTTGATAATGTTTAAAACGATTCATAACATTTGGAAATCTTGGCTCATTAAAACAATTTTGAAAAGTATAGGTGAGGTTGGGTCTATTACCATGAATTTCGGGATTTTGATTAGGAGGATTGGAACTAGATGCCATATCTTTTCTTTGTCTTTTCTTAGGACCCATAAAAAGACTTGAAATCAAAATCAAACCACACAAAAAATGTATGTATAAATCATCACATTTGATCCAATGATCAAGGTATTAAAAAAACTATATCGCATCGTTTAAAATCATATACAAGTATAAAAAAATGTTTGGTAAAAAGAAAACTAAAAAACAAAGTTGAAAAATATATGATATAATTTTATATTCAAACAAAAGAATTTTAGATTTGAAAAAGTTTTTACAAAATTTTTGAAAAACAGTTCATATACATACTAAATATATAAATTTGAAGCGAAAACAATGTAAAAATGAGAACGAAATTAAAAAAATAAAGAAAATAAGTTTATACCTTGAGTATGGGATTATGGATGAATGAGGAGATGATGATGCACAAATCTTGATGATTTCGCTAGGGTTTGATGAGTAACTCAAAAGCCCTCAAAAGATTTTGATGATTTGTGAAAAATTAAAGGGTTTGGATGGGTTTATATAGGTGAGAAATGTATCTAGGGTTTATATAGGTGAAAAACGTATCTAGGGTTTATATACGCCAACTGTGCATATCGAAACACTGTACCGAAACAGTTTTGAGCTGTTTCGATATGCGACCCCATATCGGTACAAGTCAAATTGTACCGAAATTGTCTCATGATACCCGTACCGATACATGTTATCCCATATTGATACCCCTGAGCCAAAAATGTCATTTTTGGCTGCAATGTGCTACAAAATTCAAACTTAATCAGAATCGAAATACATGCAAATGATATATGAACATCATGTACGAGCTAAAATAGATGCATACTCCCCCTAGCAACGAGCATAGATTCATATAGGAGCAAAAATACATAAGCAAAGTAATCATCCAAATTCAAGCAAAATTTTAAGACTAGAAAGGCTCTAAGGATCAAGAAAGGCTAGTTAAACCTAACTTTCGCCTAAGAAACCAAAAACGCTCTTTGTCTAAAAGTTTGGTAAAGATATATGCTAATTGATTCAAGGTGTCTACATATTCTAGATCAACATTGTTTTTCAAGACATGATCTCTAATGAAATGATGTCTTATCTCTATGTGCTTGGTTCTAGAATGTTGGATGAGATTCTTAGTGCGACATATGGCACTAGTGTTGTCACACTTAAGAGGGATTATACCTACATCAATTCCATAATCTAAAAGTTGTTGCTTCATCCAAAGGACTTGAGTGGTAGATAATGCTACAATATTTTGTTTGTTAGAGAACCAAGATATGAGCATACTACCTAGAAATTGACAAGTACCGGAGGTACTTTTTCTATCTATCTTACAACCTCCATAATCTGCATCCAAATAAGCATGCAAATCAAAGGAGAAATCTCTAGGATACCAAAGGCCTAAACAAGGTGTATCTCTAATGTATCTAAAGATTCTCTTAACGGCTATAAGGTGTGATTCTCTAGGACTAGCTTGAAATCTAGCATACAAATATCTGGTCTAATTGCGATAAGATAAAGCAAAGATCCAATCATAGAGCGATAAAGCTTTAAATCAACACACTTACCTCCTTCACCTTTGTCAAGCTTTGTAAAAGAGCTCATTGATGTGGCTTGAGGTTTCACATTCTCCAAGCCAAACTTCTTGAGCATGTCCTTGATGTACTTAGCTTGATTGATGAAGATGTCATCCTTCATTTGTTTAATTTGGAGTCCCAAAAAGAATGAGAGCTCCCCCATCATGCTCATTTCAAACTCACCTTGCATTAACTTAGCAAAATCTTGGTAGAACAATTCATTAGTAGAACCAAATATTATATCATCAATATAAATTTGAACTACTAAAATGTCTTTGTCATTTCTTTTAATAAAGAGTGTAGTATCCACCTTTCCTTTGTCAAAACCTTTTTCAATTAAAAAAACTTGACAACCTTTCATACCAAGTTCTAAGAGCTTGTTTCAAACCATATAAAGCTTTTGAAAGTTTAAAAATATGGTTTCGATATTTTGGATCTTCAAAACTGGGTGGTTGTTCTCCATACACTTCTTCATTAATAAAACAATTTAGAAAAGCACTTTTTACATTCATTTGAAAAAGTTTGAATTCATGATAACATGCAAATGCAAGAAGCATCATAATAACTTCCATTCTAGCTACGAGTGTATAGGTTTCATCAAAATTGATTCATTCTTCTTCAGTGTAACCTTGATCAACAAGTCTAGTCTTGTTTCTCACTATGTTACCACTATTATCTAGTTTATTTCTAAAAACACATTTAGTTCTTATGGTAGACTTATTACTAGGCCTATCAACTAGTGTCTAAACTTGACTTCTCTCAAATTGACTTAACTCCTCTTGTATAACCAATATCCAATAATCATCTTTTAATACTTCTTTGATATTTTTAGGCTCAACGCATGAGATAAATGCAACATTATAAGCATTTTTAAGAGAAAGTCTAGTGGTTACCCCTTTGGATGGATCACCCAAAATCTCACCATCTATGACATAGTTGAACTCCCTTGGGTAGCTCACTTCATTTTTCTCTAGATTCATATCCTTTAAGGCTTCTAGAGGTGGATCTAGTGCTTCTTCTTCTTTGGAAGGAACTTCATCTACCTTTGATGATTGCCCACCACCATTGGCTTCAAAAATTCCTACATCATCATTATCGCAAGAATCCTTCCTCGAAATGAGGTTATCATCGAAAACCACATGTATAGACTCTTAACTACCAAAGTTATTTTATTAAATACACGATAGGCTTTAGAGTTTAAAGAATAACCTAAAAAATAGCTTCATCACTTTTAGCATCAAATTTGCCCAAATTGTCTTTTTCCATTATTTAAAACAAAACGTTTACATCCAAAAGGATGAAAATAGCTAATGTTAGGCTTTTTGGATTTTAAAATCTCATAAGGTGTTTTCTTTAAAATCGACCTAATCATTACTACGATGACAATGTAACAAGTGGTATTAGTGGCTTCCGCCCAAAAATACTTTGGCAAATTGTTTTCACAAAGCATGATTTTAGACATTTCTTCCAAGGTTCAATTTTTCCTCTCAACACCCCATTTTGTTGAGGAATGTGAGGAGAAGAAAAATTATGGCTTATACCATTTGAATTACAAAAATCCTCAAAGCCTAAATTTTGAAATTTGGTACCATGGTCACTTCTAATACGAGAAATATATTGACCAACATCATTTTGAGTAATTCTTGAAAACATGATGAATTTTTCTAAAGTCTCATCCTTGGTACTTAAGAATAGAACCCATGTATATCTAGAGTAATCATCTACTAAAACAAATGCATATGATTTTCCATCCAAGCTCATAGTCCTAATAGGGACAAATAGATCCATGTAGATCAATTGTAAAACTCTACTAGTAGAAATATCATTAATAGGTTTGAAAGAAACTCTTTTATGTTTGCCTTTTGCACAAGCATCACAAATTTTATCAAGAGAAAACTTTATCTTAGGCAAACCTCTTACTGGATCTTTTGAAACTATTTTTTTAAAATACTCATACTTTCATGCCCTAGTTTTCTATGCCATAACCATGAGTCATGCTCATCTTTTGCAATAAAACATGCATTTAAAACATAAATGTCATCTAAATGCACCATGTATATGTTTCCTATGCGATGACCAACAAGCACAATTTTGTTAGTTTCAATGTTTAAAATTTTGCAACCATTTAAATCAAAAAGAACATTGAAACTTTTATCTCAAAGTTGGCTTATGCTTAAAAGGTTATGTTTTAGACTGTTGACATATAAAACATTGTCTATAATGATAGAAAATTGATTACCAATGGAACCAATTCCTTCAATGTGGCATTTAGAGTTGTCACCGAAAGTCACTACTCCTCCACTCTTTGGTTTTAGCTCTAAGAATCGTGTATTGTCACGGATCATGTGTCTCTAGCATCCACTATTAAGGTACCACGAATTTACACATATAGCTTTGGCCTTGTAGCAATGTTCTTCCTAAAAACAAAGAATTAAGCCTTTGTTTTTGGTACCCAAATCATTTTGGGTCCATGATTATTAGCTCCCAAAATTTTGGTTCCCTTGGGAATCTAAGAAGACATAGCACTAAAGTTGTTAGAAGCAACTAGTTCCTTAGGAATCCAAACACTTCTAACTTTCTTACTAAATGGGGGCCTTGGGAAGCCTCTTTGTTTGTAGCCGCCAAAGTTCCTTTTCACATAGTTAGGTTTTGAAGATTGTCCTTTCTTAAAACTAGATTTCCCAACTTTGCTTAAGGAAGCTTTGAGATCACCAACTTCCCTTTGGTGATCATCATGAACTTTGGAAAGAAGGTTGTTTATATCATGATTTTGCTTTTCAAAATCATTTTGTTTTTCTTGTAAAAAAATCTTCTTTTCAAGTTCCCAGTTGGCTTTGGAAAGTGAATCGTTTTGGTTTTTCAAATCGGAAATCTTTTTCTTGTTTTTCAAAATCGATTCCTTATACTTTTCAACCAAATCATTGTAAACCTCTTGCAACTCATCATAAGCTTCTTGATGCTCATCAAAAGTGAAATAAAATAACGATAAGTTAGAGGTTACCTTAGGTTCATTTTCAAAATCCATGAAGCAAAGATTGGCAACTTCTTACTCCTCTTCATCGGATGATTCCTCATCACTCCAAGTAGCAACGTTTGCCTTGAGCTTCTTCTTATTTCCGAAGCTCTTCCTTTTGAGTTGGGGGCATTCGGTTCTTATGTGTCTTAGCTTCTTGCACTCATAGCAAATGAGTTGATCATTCTCCTTCTCTTTGTTCTTGTTCTTGAAGTCTCCTTTTCGATGGAAGTTTCTTCCCCAGTTGGACTCCATGAACCGAGTGAATCGTTTGACTAGCATAACCATTTCTTTATCTTCCTCCTCACTAGAATCAATCTCTTCTTGTGAAGCTTTGAGAGCATTTCCCATCTTCTTCTTTTCTTCTTCCTTCTTTTCGACCTTCTTTTCTTCTCATCTTCTCTTCCTTTCTTCATGATCTTATGGGTTAGAAGAGATCCCACAAGAGCATCGAGCTTTAAGGTTATGAGATCCATGGCCTCGATGTTGGAGGTCTTCTTTCCATCCCATAACTCATTAAGGAAGTAGATGAGCTTCCAGACTAGCTTATCTTTAGGGATGACTTTTCCGAAGCCTTTGAGATCGTTGACGATGACGAAGAAACGATTGAACATCTTGGTGACACTTTTATCGGGCTCCATCTTGAAATTCTCATAGCTCAAGTTGAGGAGTCCAATCTTGGCCTCCTTGACATCGTTTGTGCCTTCATATGTGGTCTCGAGCTTGTCCCATATCTCCTTTGCACTCATGCAAGAAGACATCTTTGAGTACTCGTCCGGTCCAAGTGCACAAAATAGTATGTGCATAACTTTATCATTGACTTGTAAGCACATCCGTTCTTTATCGGTCATCTCAAGCTTGGACTTTGGAAAAAACCGGTCGCCTTTTCTCTTCATCGATCTTCCACTACATCCCATAGGAGGTAGTCATTGGATTTGATGAAAAGCTTCATGTGATTTTTCCAATAGGGATAGTTATCCCCATTGGAATAGGACGGTTTGGTGACGGATTGAGACTCATACAAGTTGTAGCCGGAAGTAGACGCCATGGCTTGAATGGCGGTTGATTGAATCACCTCTAGGATCATCTCAAGTGGATGTTAATCTCTTAAATGAGCTAGGCTCCGATACCAATTGTTGGGATGATTAATCAACTTAGTTTAGCCAAGAGGGGTGAATTGGCAATTAAAAAATTAAAGGGAAGCAAAAAGATAAATAAAAAAAGTGACACAAGGAATTCATAGTGGTTCAAGCTTCTCATAAGCTCTACATCCACTACCTTAGCTCCCCAATAAGGATTTCAGACAACTTCACTAAGAAAATTTTCTCCCTTTTAGGCTTAAGAGGAAACCGTTACAAAGATCAAAGCTTTCTACCCAAAGCTTGATCAAACTCACTCTCTTTTAAAAGAAGATTGAAAAACTAATGAAAACCATTCAAAGGTAAATGATTTGCCTAAATACAAGTACACTCAACCCAACTTTAAATAAAGAATTATAAATTTGCTCAACACAAGTGGGTTACAAAGGATATGACTCTAATAGGCTCAAAGTAAGTTAGAATTTTGCTTGAATGTTTTAGACTTGTTGACTTCTTGTTCAATAGTTGTTGTTGTAGCTTTGGAGACTTGATTTTATATCCCCTCATTGATTTCTAACTGTTTGAGTGGTTGGGATAATCAATAGAGCCGTTGGAGACCTTTTTTTTTGCAATAAATGTTATTTGGTGACCAACCGTATCGATACACGAAGAGCCGTTTCGGTACCTCCCAAAAGAAGAAAGAGCCGTTGTGCAAAGGCATATCGATACACTTTAAGGCGTATTGAAACGGACATAGTGTAAAAGCAGGGGCATATCGATACGGATAGGTCGTATCGGTTGCTCATTGGAATTTAAGGAAAAAGTCTAGTGAAAAATGCATTGGTACACATAAGGGGCATATCAATACGGGTTAACTAAAATTTAAAGATTAGTGATTTCAACAACCGACAAGGCAACAATAATAAACTTAAATGCAAAGATTTGAAAATCTCAATACCCAGTATCGATATGGTGAAGGTCGTATCGATACTCGCAACCAAGAACACAAACCCGGATGAAGGTCATATCGATACGGGTACAACCGTATCAGTACGTTGTTGTGATTAAAATTCCACTAGTCAAAAGTCGTATTGAAACGCTAAGAAGCCCATCGATACACCTGGACATTTTTGGTTATTTGAGTATGTAAACACTTGAAATTTTGGGGTTTTAAGTTTTTAACTTACAAACAATTTTAAGTTCAAATCCTTGTCATTTTGTAAGACTTTTGAATACTTAAAAATTTATCAAATTTTACAAATTGGTCCTTAAACTCTTTGTTATATCAAAATCAAATATAGGTTTTACAAAATCTCTTAAATAAATATTATTTTTTTACCGGAATTACTCGTTGAATTTGTGTCGTGTATGTTTTATTCATAAGGACTTTTCGTATATTAATAAATTCTATCATATGAATCTGCTGTTTAATGCTTTTCTTTTAGCTATTTTAGATGTCTAGCTCACGCCTTGGGTTTTTCCATTATTTTGTTTACGTGTTGAGTTCTATTGATTCACTTTACTTGTCAGGATTTTGATTATTTTAGAATTCTTAATTGGATCCTACAGTATTATTTATTAATTTTTAACTCTCGATAAATTTAAAATCCAACGAGTGATTTTTAATAAAAAAGAATGTGATGTTTATATTAAAAGATCTGAATTCGAACAACTTTGTTTGTAAGGTGTGTGCTTTATTAAAGGGTTAAGAAAAAATATGAACAAATACTACATTGTAATTATCTTAAAACTATTATTTTTTTTATAAATTTACATATTTTATAAAAAAATTTGCTCGAACTCTAATCTGTTATGAAAAATGTTGCCTTTGAAACATTCCTTAGGTTCGAGGAATTCAAAATTAAATATTGACATTTTATGCATTTGAGTTAATATAACTTTTTGGTACTTAATTTGAATATTGATGAGTGAGTCTGGAGTGCGGTTAAAAAACGACAAGTTAGACCTGTCGCTTTTTAGACTCTCTCGAATATTGATGCGTAATGTAGTATCCAATTTTTAGTGTAATTAGGTACGTATTTCCAATGGTACAATTAAATATTTAATTTCTTATACAATTACTATCTAACTTTTCTAATTATTTATATTCAATTTTTTTGATAAAAAATATTATATTCACTTATGATTGGTTTTGTTTATAAATTTAATGCTGTTTAATTAAAAGGCCAACATATATTACATATTCAAAAGTTAAACGTTAAATGTCTAAGTATGGACACATAAAAATTAAAATGGTTAGTTACCTAATTGTGCAAAAAATAAAAGTTGGATACCTAAGTACACCAAAAACGTTAAGGTATCTAATTGCAAAAAAAAGTACCATATTGTACATTAATACCAACCTTAGGTACCAAAAGATATATTAATCCTAAAGGTTTCTGTTCTTTTCGGTCATTCGGTAATTGTCTTTTTCTTGGGGCCACTTACAATAAACCGGGGAGAAAATGGCAATTTTGTGCAGATTATAAATAAAATTCTCATTTTAAAAAAAGAAAATTGTGGAGGAATCAGCAGCGGTCGATTGTAGATTCACAATGTTGATGGCGTGCTTTATTTGCTGAGAGATCCGGTGGAAAGCTGAGACGATGACCGCTGGGACAATTGCGACGGCGGCAGGGGCGGCGGTGATTATTTATTACGTTTGGTTAAAGAAATCGGCGGCTAAAGACGGCGTCGGCGGCGGAGAAGACGAAGAATTATCGAAATCGAGCATTTCGGCGAAGAGGAGAATAGCAAGAAGGCCAGCTCAAGCGCCTGCAACATGGTTCGAGGCAATCTCCACAATATCGGAGACTCTAAGATTCACTTACTCGGAAACTCT
Source organism: Hibiscus mutabilis (assembly GCA_019671005.1). Lineage (NCBI taxonomy): Eukaryota > Viridiplantae > Streptophyta > Magnoliopsida > Malvales > Malvaceae > Hibiscus > Hibiscus mutabilis. Next base: position 38,902,519 of record CM033721.1, read on the forward strand.
TGGGAAATGGCCTATCGGCGATTTGGCTTTTGGCATTAATTATCTTATGCGGAGACAGGTTCGTTTAATTCAGGCTCTTGTTTAATCCAAATAGTTCTTTGATGTAAACCTTAGACATTTTGTTCTAAAACCCCCTTTTTTTAAATTGCTTTTTAGGGAAATTCGCAAGTGGCTAGTGTATATGCTGGAAATAATTGTGTGGAGTTAAAGGGGCAAGATATCAAAGAAGAGTTAAATAATCTGTTAAGATTGTTAACTTTTTGTATGTTTTTCTCAAAGAAGCCATTTCCGGTGTTTTTAGATTCTGCCGGTTATTTAGAGGAAGATGTTCTTCTTCATAAACCCAAAGCTGGGGTACGTTACCCTCTTCAAAAGCATTTCTTTATTTGTTTTGGTTTTATGTATAAAAGTTCATGTTTGATGGTTTACCATACAATGTTAAGTATTATTCATTGACTAGCTTTCTTTACTGTTTGAATACTTTGAGTGTTCTTGCTTGCGATTTCAAGTAGGAAATTGAATGAGTCTTTTAGCATGTACGAGAGGTAATATGTCTAACAAGGCTTATTTGGTAGGAAAGAATGAGAGGGGCATGAAATATTATTCATTTTCATCAATTTTATGTAAAGTAAGGGAATTAAGAATCAATGTAGCATCTTTTCATCGAAGTTGATGTAGGCTATGTGAAGTTGTTAGGAAACTAGGATAATACTTTACTCCCAATGGCAGATTACATATAGATCTGGTAATACCAGCCCACAAGGTACTTTGAGGGACCTTTTTCCTCCCAAAACTAACCCAGAAACTGACTGAAAAACCTCCTTATGTTTTCCTTTCTAGTATAAATAACCCACCAAATTAACTGTTAGAAACTGCTAGAGATCATACTAAGCAACACATAATAACTGACGGTAGCTACTAAACCATCAATGCATAATAAATAATAAACAACATAGTGCGCTAAATCCTATCTTAACAACTGCATACCTAATAGAAGTCTAAGTCAATTTTGAATAGCTTTCTTGCCAGTTTGAATATGAGGACCGTTCTAGTGATTTTCAATATTTTAACTTAAGCATGAGGTAATATGTGTAACAAGGCTTAATTGGCAGGGAAAGAACGAGGGGTGGGCATAAAAGATTTCCCATTTCCATGAAATATATATAAATTAAGAAAGTTAAGAACCAAAGTGGCATCTTTCATTGCAGTTGCTGTAGGCTGTGTGAAGTCTTGGTCATTATTGGAATAGCTTTCTTGCCAGTTTGAATATGAGGAGTGTTCTCATGATGTCAAATATTTTTGCTTAAGTGCTTGATAAAATATCCTACAAAGCTTGAATTGGGGGTAAAAGATGAAAGAAAGGCATAAAAATTACTCATTTTCTTAAATTTTATGCAAAGTAAGCAAGTTAGAACCTAGGAGGTATCTTTTGTCATACTTGTTGAAGGCTAGAATATCCACATGGAACTCACACATTTTTGGATAGGCAGAGATGACTTAATTTTACCATGGTCAAGTTAGCATTACAGAGTTTTGACCAGCTGGGTTATTTTACTGTTCTGTTTGGGGTTTAAGAGGACATCAAACTTGGCATTGACATGTTGATTTCTATGAAGTAAATTATGTAACCGAGGATAGTTGTGTAGTGTGTGTTCTTTCCATCTGTGCTTGAGCGCGTAATAAATGGGTTCTAGTTCTTCCATGAGGGTATTGATTTACTATTAGAATAATTATTGCAGCTTATGAAGCCAGCTTTCACAATTATACGTGATAAAAATTCGAAGTGTTTCCTCCTATTGATTCGTGGTACTCACAGCATTAAAGATACACTAACAGCAGCAACTGGTGCAGTGGTGCCTTTCCACCATTTGGTTTTACATGATGGTGGAATTAGCAACCTTGTTTTAGGATATGCACACTGTGGAATGGTTGCTGCAGCTCGTTGGATTGCAAAGCTCGCTGTTCCTTGCTTGCTCAAGGCACTCGGCGAATATCCTTACTATAGAGTTAAGGTAATCTGTTAACCGTTTTGTTTTCTCACTACCTACAGTAAACATGGAAACATTCACGTGCTTCCTTTCTTGTGTATTACTAATCCCTATTTCCAAAGCAATTAAATGTAGGTTTTTCTGATGTATTCAACATAAACACTTTCATTTTACCTTGTTTTTATTGTTATTACAATAAGTGTAAGTATGATCCGTATTTTCAACTAGGTGATATATTCCTCTAATCCCTAATTATTGTCAGTTTTTGTTACTTGACATCACCTTTCTTGAACTTGATTGTAAGTTCGTTTTGTCTTATTCTTGTTTCTTTTGTCTTTCTGTTGAATTTATATGCTTTTGTGATATAATGTTGGACATAATTTCCCAGCTTTCTGTGTATCTAATATTTCTTTCCGCCACCAGATTGTTGGGCATTCACTTGGAGGTGGAACAGCAGCATTACTAACATACATTCTTCGGGAACAGAAAGAGTTTGCCTCTAGTACTTGTTTTACATTTGCCCCAGGTAAATGATTCACATACTTTTGTTCATAATTAAGCTTCTTGGAAGATCATCTATCCCTATACCCATTCTAAGAATACGTATTTCAAGGAAAATGAAGAGTTGGAACAACACCAATTTGACTTTGACTTTTTGGCCGTAATTTGACATATTAATGATATTTATACCGTTCCATAAGAGATGGAATGAAAGACTGTACACGAGGAAGGCTAATTTTTTATGTTGTTAATATTTTGCTTCAAGCTTTACATTTTGCCTCAAATAGTTGAAATGACTTGTGCTTAATGAGGCTTTTCTTAACTCTTATGAGAAATTAATTCCGCTGCTCCTTTTAAAATGCTCAATTGTAGCTGCCTGTATGACATGGGATTTAGCAGAGTCGGGCAAACACTTCATTACAACTATCATCAATGGGTCTGATTTAGTGCCTACATTCTCAGCTGCTTCAGTTGATGACCTTCGGACTGAGGTGCTTTCCATTTAATCCCCGATGGATAACAAATCGAAACAATTGTTTATAATTGTTATAACCTACTCAATGAGGGTTCTTACCTAACAGTTGTTATCATCAGGTTACAGCATCTTCATGGTTAAATGATTTGAGGGATCAGGTTGAACGTACTCGGGTCCTTAATGTTGTTTACCGTTCCGCTGCTGCTCTGGGTTCACATCTTCCCTCTATTGCTAGTGCAATGGCCAGGGTTGCTGGTGCTGGTGCTGGTGCACTTATTCGACCGGTTTCTAGCAGCACTAAGGTAAAACTGATCATGAGATTGTGCAACTTCAGATTTGTTGGTTACTTGAGTTACGATACAATACAATTTTTCTGCTAAAAAATGCATGTGATGTACAGGTTTCCTTGACCCTGTAGTTGATCTTGTGTGTTCATAATGCTTAACAAGTTGTAGAATCTTATGCACATTTTGATTTTATTTTCTCGAGGTATTTAAGTGTTGTGTATGATGTGTGGATTTTCCGTTTTAAACTTTAGGTTGTCATGAAGGGTGCACAGAATGTTGCTCTAGCTGTTGTCAGAAGCCATTCATCTCTATCTTCATGGTCATGCATGGGTCCCCGTCGTCGTAATGTTGGTCCAGCATTGAATCCTAAAGGGGACAGTATGATCGAAGCTTCAGTGATATCAGATAGCAGTTCCGAAGCATTTATGACTGAGGTGGTTACATTAGATCAAGTAGAGACCAGATTGGAATGTAATTCTGGTGGTGATTGTGGCGGTTCTGGCCATGATGACACAGATGAAGAGGAACCCCTGAGTACAGTGGATAGAGTTACTACCACATCGACTGCAGCGGATGAAATCACGAGTGACGAATTGTGGTATGAACTGGAGAAGGAGCTTAAGAGGCGGGAGAGCGAAGTCAATCTTGAGGCCCGAGCCGAAGCAGCAGTTGTGGCGAAAGAAATTGCTGAAGTGGAGAATGTTCTAGATGATACACCATCAACATCAAGTAAAAATGCAATATCTTCCTTAGATGCTTCGGAGAACCACCGGTTCTATCCCCCAGGCAGAATCATGCATATTGTTTCGATACCTTTATCCGATTGTGGTGTTGAGGTAGACGATGATGACAATGGGTCAAACGGTGAACATATTGGTATATACGAAACACCTAGACAACTGTACAGTAAGATCCGGCTATCAAGAACTATGATTAATGATCATTATATGCCTATATATAAGAAAATGATGGAATTGTTGATTAGTGAACTCCAAAAAGATGAAGGCTGTAATTTTTGATGTTTTTACAACATTAAAAGATTTGCATTCTTTTATCATAAAGAAAACAAAAGACGATAACCTTCTACGATTATGAATGTTAATGGAGCGATTCGATTCATCTCATTGATTTTTTATTCTAATATTTTAAAAATAATATTTATGAATATAATTTTAGTTAGGGGTGTTTATTGTTTGGTTAAAATCGAATTAATTGATTGGACAAGAATTTAGTTCGGTTAACTAAGTATTGGGTTAGTTAACGATTACAGATTTTTTCACAGTAGAAACATGCGTCAACCAACAGTTGGTATACACTCTTATTATCCGTTTTCACGATGACTCACGGGCATCCATCTCCCACGCAGCCACCAATTTCTTGTAGACACTCCATACTTCCGCTTCCAACACAGAGCACTCCCCAATAACTTAAAAAAAATCCAACCCCGAATAGATACGACTCATTTTTTGAGAAAAAAGATGCTCATTTTAGCGACGCTAATCTTATGGTCAGAACGATTACAAAAGTCCGCCAGGCCATTGAATAACATCTAATTGATCAGATGAAGCCTCATCAAACAATACCAAATGATCCTCAAAGAATGAACGAGATACTGCAGGACCATTCCTTACTAATCTCACTGGTTTCCAAGCTCCACAACCAACCACGATTTAACTGGCCTGAGCAAGCCTTTCCATACCTATAATGAAAAGGTACGGTGAAAGAGGGTTACATTGACGAATTCCCCTAAATGGTTTGAAACAATATGTTATCGAACTATTTCATAATACTTTGTTGAAGATGACGTAACACATCTCATGATAACACGACGCAATGTTTTTGGAATGCCAACCTCCAATGACGTATCATCAATAAAATACCATTAAAGACGATCATAGACTTTTTCAAGATCAATTTTAATAGCCATCCAACTCATCTTCAGCATTTATGCCCATCGAACAAATTACTTCTTGCGTGATGATAATATTTACTAAAATACTTCTCCTAATGACAAAGTTAGCTTGTCCCTCCAAAATCCAATTCGCTAGTAGAGGCTTTAGCCGATTCACAATCACATATTACTGCTTTATATAGAACGATACATAAACTAATCGGGCAAAACTGTGTAATATATTTTGGTGACTCAATCTTAGGTGTAAGTATCAATAACGTTTTATTCAATGTCTTATCCATAACGTCAGTCTCAAAGACTTCCTTCACCACTCGGCAAACACTCTCACCCATCACATTCCAATTTTGTTGATAAAAACATGCATTAAAATTGTTGTTGCCTGGAGTGTTACGACTCAATTCTCGGGTTAGTGCATCGGGTCTCAAGCTTGGGTTATGGGGCTTTATCTTGGAAGGTGCCGACTTTGCTAATGCTTGGCAAAAAATTAAGAATTCAGTGTAAATATGCAAGAAATAATGCAAAGTATAGGTCTTTTGCGTGCAAGTATACATGGTCAGCAAGTAATACAACAATAAGCTGAGTATCGTATCCACAATGATTGACCAAGAATTTAATTGTTCAATGGTTTACTTGTTAAAGGAATCAAGAATTTTTGGATTGATTTTAATTTTCGTTTTAGATAATAACTAAGGGAGTGCAATGAAAGTGAACACAGTTTGGAAAAAGAAGTATTCAAATGGGCAAAAAGCGTTGGCAAGAGATGTCTGAATTTTACGCTAGCTATGCCAGTTATTAATAATATCCTGCCTTGGATTTATTGCCGAGCAGATTTCAAGAGTAGTATTGCCTACCCTAAGTTAACCACGATAAAATCGCTATATATCTATAGTGCAACTTTTCATAAATTAACTTAATTAGATTTCAATCTATACTCCTAAGGGGTAAATTCACTTCCTAAGTAAGCTCATCTACTTGAACATCTTCTGTTGAAGCTTTTCTCTTTAATACCTGGCAGCTGATTATTACACCTTAAGTATGTTAAGATATTAAGGCATAATAAGCATGCAAAGCCAACTGTCGCATGATAAAGAATTTAAAGAAATGAAGTGCTAGCTAGATAGGAAATAATGCCAAGACATTTAAATTATTAAAAACCATCAATAAACTGAGTGTTAATTGCAAACATCCCCAACCAACTGTAAAAGCTTAGTTCATGGTTGGGGGTTCCATCCACAAAATATCATATCTCAACATTACCATTTAAATAAAACTTAAACTAAGAAAATAGGAAAAGAAGGAGGTCCATTGATGCAGCCCTACAAATGCTCCAGTGCTCTTGGTCTAAGATGGTCAAACCACGATCTGCCCTCTAGCTTTCTCTTTCACCATGATTCTCTTTCCGAGTGTGTTGATCGTTCTCTTCTCTTCCTTTAAACAGGCACGCGTGGAACCCCTAGAGTGAGTTTGAAATTTGAAATCTGATTACACACCAAGATAGGCGTGTTATCCTCTTTTGAGTTTTAGGGCTGACTTGTACTGGGTTCAACGACTACTTTGACCGAGCATCAGACGTCAATTCTTTGATAGCTGAGCTTGTAAATCTCTAGTCCAACTTTGCCAACTGGGTTCAACAATTTTGTTGATCTGCTTGGCATTATTGCATTGCTCTACCAAACTTGCCCTGCTCCTAACCTGCATCAATGCCAACAAAAACAACCCTTCACGATGGCAAAAGAACAATTCCCTAACTCCTTATGCAAATGAATAACTTTAACAACTAAATGCAAACATATATACCTAAAGGAAAACAAAAGCATTGTAAAATATGCATAAAAATCAGTACTTTCTAAGAGTTAGCACTCCCCCAAACCTAGCTCATTGCTTGTCCTCAAGTAATGCAACTAAAATTAAGAAAACAGAAAAATGTAAAAAAGAGTACCTTGGCAAAATTGTTCTCATTATTAACAAGTGCTAGTAAGAAGAATCTGGCCCCAGTTCTGTCCTCAAATATCCCAGTGCAATAATGCCAATCAGATCAACAAATTCAAGTGCAGCAATATAATTCTAGTCTAAGGTCATGAAGTGTGTATGAAGTGCAAGCAATATGCATCAAGTATCCCTTTACTCCCTTAGTCAAATTTACTACTCAAACCCAGAATTATTATTATTATTATTATTATTATTTTTCATTTACTCACCAAGGGTTTTTGCTAGCAATATTTTCAAGCTTGCTTCGTAATACTGTTTGGCGTAAGAAATAAGATGGAGTATACCATGAACCCCAACGTTAATCCAGACATTACTGGGCTTTACTCTTCAACTCATACCCTAAAGTTTTTTACTTGAAAACTAAGAGGGAGCAAACCACGAAGCCCCAAGCTACATATTATCTCTAGGCAGAGGAGAGATCTACTTTTTCTTGCCTTGGCAAAACATTGTTGCCCTATTATTTTCTTTTACCCTGGCATCATCATTTCTTTTTATTCTAAGCTTAGTTACAAAAATTCTAAGTTTGTTTAGGGACTTGATGCATACTTCGTGTTAATTGAGACTTCAATTTCCTAAACTAGAGATCAATTGCCAAGCAAACCTGGCATTACTATCCCGCTGGCACATGCAAACAAAGGATTTCCAAATTTCATCATTGGACATAGTATTCTAGAACAAATTCCAACAATGCTAGCAAAGTGTTGGCATTATTCCAAATTTAACCGAGGCAACAAATTTTTTTAGTGGTTTGGTATGCATGGTTATACCTAATCTATATGGAAACAAAATACAAACAAAAACATAAACATGAATGCATGACATGACAAAAGACGTGAGGCAACACACACCCCCAAACAAAAGGTGTGCATTGTCCTCATTGCATGAAGATATATATATACATATGAAATAAAATGACATGCATGAACAAATGAACAACATGAATGTAGAGAGTTTAAAGGGAAGAGAACTCACCTTTGGAGTTTTTTAGGCATGATACACAGGTTTTTCTCTTGAGAAAGCTCCCACGATCATGAGCCATGCATTTCTTCCTCTTCAGGTTGGGCTTTGATGTTGCTGTGGAGGCTCCTATGTCACGGAGGACCTTAATAATCCTCACCAGCTTAGAGGCAACAGGGGCGTCAATGGCAGTAGATGAGGCAGGTGCAACTGGCGTTGCGACATCTTTGGCTTGGATTCATTCTTCTTTTGATTCAGGTGGCATGTCTGTTCTTGTGTACTCAACTTGGACATGGGACAATGGCATCTGATTGCGTTGGAGTATGGACAAAATGAGGACTAGCTGGCACATCATCGTTGGCAATGAGGTAGGTAGGGAACTCAGAAAATGTTGGCAAAGTATGCGCGAACATTCCTTCAAGAGTTTTCTTGAGGGCACAGTCCCAGGCATAAGTATATTGCCAGAGCTTGGTGTTCTGCTCCTTTGCTTTCTCCAGCTTTTGAAGAGCTTTGGTAGATTTGAGAAAGCATTTCCATTGAACCAGTTGGCATAGGAGTCACAGGTTCTACCTTGGGCACCGGCTCTGGAGCCTTTCCTTTGCCTTTCTCCTTAGCAATGAGTTGCCTCCATAGGGCAGGAGTGATAGTTGTTACTTTGCTCTCTTGGACATTATTCGAATCAAGCCTTGGCACACTGTGCTTCATGCAAATATTAGAGATTAATAATGGGAAAACAAACTTCCACTGCCCTTACCGGCGCACTTATAAGTTTCATCGATAATGATACGACCAATTTTGATCTTGCGGCCCATGATGATCGAATATAACAAGGCCATTATCTCCTCTGAGACAGTCTCGTTATGGGTGGTCGGCATCATATTTGCCTTCAAGAAGTGGTTCCACCCCTTTCGTAGTGGCTTTAGTGCCATCCGCTTCACCGTCCGGTGGCCTTTCGGTGACACATTCCAAGTAGTGCTAGGCTCGCATAAATCCTTTAGTAGTGTTTTCCTCTTGGCAGCGCCCAACGAGTCAGCAAACATAGAGTGATCTTCCCCTACACCATCCAATTTAAACATATTATTAATAGTCCCCTCATCAAATCTAACATACGCACGTCGTATAAGCAAGAAAGGTGAATCTTTGGTCGTGAGATGGGCATGAAATTCTTGAACAATATTGGAATTGATATCCCCAACTTGCTGAAAAAAATATCTTCTACTTGTGCTTTTTGATCATTGCTATGAACTCCGATAAATAACCCAAGTTAGGTTCATTCTTGAACTCGAAATTCTTCTCATAGCAAAACGTTCTTGCGGCAAGGTTCTCCTCATACTTCATGTGAAACTCTTCATTAAAGAAGATCTTGAAAGGTGTTGAAGAAGATGCCATGGAGAAACTTTTGGAGAAATTAGAAGAATTTAGGGGAAAAGAAAATGTGGATTTTTGCGTTGTTGCCAAAGAATATGAAAAGAGAGAATGTAAAAGTTGAGCTAAGGATAAGTCGGGGTTTAAGTAGAGGGAAAAAGTAACGGTTGAGGGTTTTAATGGTATGATTAAATCGGGATAATGATGAAGGAGTGGCGTGTTTAGGGCTAAGAGATAATGATGAGCTAAGGGATAATGATAAGCTAAGGGTTGAAGGTGAAGAGACAGCACGAGAAAAAGGTTTAAATCACGCACTTAGCCAAACAGTTTCACTATTCTTGGGCCTAATACACACAAGTCCAATTGTGCAATGTTGGATTCAACATGCCAGCCCTCATCTCGGCATACTGCCTGACAATGTAACTTGTACCTACACTCACTTTAAGCAAACTTTCCAAAGCAACAAATAAAAATAAAAATAAAAATAGAAAATAGAAATTAAATAAAATACTAAAAAAGAAAAAATAACTAACCTAAATATTTACACTTATCGGTCAAAAATGACAAAATCATTCAATCTCTGCTAGGAGAATGATCTCCTTAACTTTACCTTGATTACCTTCTAGATAATGTTTCAACCTTTGACCGTTTACCTTAAAAGTTGTTCCCGTCTTCAAATCCTTGATGTCAACTGCTCCATGAGCATATGGTTTGACAACTTTGAAGGGTCTTGACCATCTAAACTTAAGCTTTCTAGGAAATAGCTTCAACCTAGAATTAAATAACAAAACTCTTTGACCGGCTTCAAACTGCCTTTGCAATATTCTGTTATCATGCCACTTTTTTATTTTCTCCTTATAAAACTTGGCATTCTCATAGGTTTGCGCTCGAAATTTCTCAAACTCATTCAAATCTAATAGCCTCTTTCTCACTGGCAATCCTCTATTCCATATTAAGCTTTTTGGTTTCCCAATAAGCTCGATGTTCCAACTCCACTGGCAAATGTTATGCCTTCCCAAAAATGAGTTTGTATGGGGAGGTTCCTAAAGGAGTTTTAAAAGTTGGTCTGCAAGCCCAAAGGGGGTCATCTAGTCTCAAGGACCAATCCTTTCTCGTTGGATTCACAGTCTTCTCTACATTGTTCTTAATCTCATTATTTGAGATCTCTGCTTGACCATTCGTTTAAGGATGATAGGTTGTGGCAATTTGTTGCTGGATTCTATACCTACACAGAGCTTTAGAAATTAAATTACATTTAAAATGTGTACCTTCATCATGTATAATAGCTCTAGGGCACCGAATCGAGTGAAAATATGCTTATGCAGGAACTTGGCGATGGCCTTGGCATCGTTTGTTGGCAACACAACAGCTTCAACCTATTTTGAAACGTAATCAACGACCACAAGGATATATAGGTTACCAAATGATGGGGGAAAAGGACTCATGAACTCTATTCCCCATACGTCAAATAGTTCTATAGGCATAATGTTCTGGAGTGGCAATTGATGCCTGCTGGAGATGTTACCCGTTCGCTGGCATCGGTCACATGCCTTGGAAAAATTATGGGCATCCTTAAATAGTGTAGGCTAATAGAATCCTGACTGTAGCACTTTGGCCGCAGTTTTCACCCCAGCAAAGTGGCCTCCATACGGTGTTGTATGGCATAATTGCGATATATTGTACTATTCATCTTCTGGAACACATCGACGTATCACTTGATTAGTACACTACTTAAACAAAATTGGCTTGTCCTAATAATATTGCCGAACATCATGCAGAAATCGTTTCTTGGAATTACTTGCCGAATCCGGTGGGAAAATATTTCTTACTAGGTAGCTGACTATGTCAGCATACCATGGCATAGACTTGACTGCAAGTAAATACTCATCGGGGAATTCATCCCTTATGGCAGCGATCTTGCCATCCTTAAGGTGATTCTCTAGTCGTGATAGATGGTCAACTACCAAGTTTTCACTTTCCTTCTTGTCTCGAATCTCAAGATTGAATTCTTGCTGCAAAAGTGTCAACCATATCAGTCTGGGCTTGGCATCCTTCTTCTCCAAGAGAAATTTTAATGCCGAATGGTCTGTGTACACCACAACCTTGTTACCTACCAAGTAAGATCTGAACTTGTCAAATGCAAAGACTACCGCGAGAAATTCTTTCTTGGTTGTGGAGTAATTAAGCTAGGCTCCATTTAGTGTCCGACTGGCATAATAGATGGTATGAAAACTTTGCCACGCCTCTGTCCCAACACTACTCTGACAATATAGTTCTTGGCACCACACATGAGCTCAAATGGCTCATTCCAATATGGTGCCATGACTATAGGGGCATTAATCAACCTTTCTTTACGTTCCTAAAACACTTTAAAACAAACATCTTCAAATGCAAAAGTGGTTTTTTGTTACAAAAGCAAGCATAAAGGTTTATAAATTTTTGAGAAACCTTTAATGAAACGATGGTAAAAACCTGCATGTCCCAAAAAACTTTTGATACCTTTTACGCTTGTAGGAGGTGGAAATTGTTTGATTACCTCAACTTTTTCTTTGTCAACTTCCAGTATTCTCTTGGTCACTTTGTGTCCGAGAACTATGCCCTCCTTCACCATGAAGTGGCATTTTCCCAGTTCAGGACCAGGCTAGTCTCAATACATCTCTTTAAAACATGCTCCAAACTCTGAAGACATTCCTCGAATGTTTTGCCAAACACCAAGAAGTCATCCATAAACACTTCTAGGTTGTTTTCTATCATGTTGGAAAAATATACATCATGCAACTGTGAAATGTTGTTAGGGCGTTACACAATCCAAATAGCATTTTTATAAAAGAGAATATCCCATATGGACAAGTGAATGTGGTTTTCTCTTGATCATCTGGGGCGATGGTAATTTGGTTGTAACCCGAGTAGCTGTCTAGAAAGCAATAAAATGCCTTACCTACCAACCTTTCCAACATCTGATCGATGAAGGGCAATGGGATGGCCCTTTCGTCTGGCATTATTTAGCCTCCTATAGTCTACGCTCACTCTCCAACCTATGACAGTCTTGGAGGGAATCAACTTATCTTTGCTATTTTGCACCACAGTCTTGCCGCCTTTCTTTGTCATGCATTGCACCGGACTAACCCATGAGCTATCAAAAATGGGATAGATTATCCTGGTATCCATCCATTTTATGATTTCTTTCTTCACTACCTGTAACACCCCCTTCTCGGCCTGGTTAGAAACTTGGTCGGTGCGTGCTACCGGTGAGTGATACGATCATTCATTGAGATAATTTTCAATCAATGATTGTCACTTAGTCTATGTAATGATTTTTGAACCTTATTAAACAAGAACATTAGCCCAATTTATCCAATAGGAAAACAATAATTAAGCAATTAGGATTGATTCTTAATTACTACGAGTTTTAGGGACTACACTATAAATATGGTAATTTAGAGGTCCTTTAATGCAACTAGCTGCACCATAATGAAATTCAATACAATAAAAGTGAGTCAATAAATTTTCATATTAATCTGGTGTTATTTACCCATCCAATTAGACTTGCCAAGATTCAGTGGCCCTTTTGTAAACAATGCAAAATTGTGTTCAACAGCCCCTAACCGATTTAACAGACACCGTACTAAAATGCCATGATGCCATATCGGTATGGGCATGCATGAAGTAAGACTCTAGATGGAACTATCCAACTTTGTTTCGATACGGTCGAGGACGATATTGATACGGCATGCAAGGATGATAGCCCAATTCCCAGCAACTCAAGAACTCGTATCGATACAGCTTAACTGGTATCGATAAGGGTTGACTAACATTGACATTGACCAAGACCTATTTTGATACACCCTGTACCCGTACCGATGCCATTAATTCTCCAGACCTCAGTGCCCAAAGTCGTATCGAAAAGCCTTAAAGCCGTATCGATACACCTGGGTTAGCCTACACCTTGAATGGCCAAATATGCACTACCGTACCGAAACAGGTGGACCCGTATCGGTATAACATGCACTGTAATGCCAAATTTTATCTAGTTTTTACTCGAATTAACCTGTTGAACGATGTCCAAATGCAGTGAAATTTTACCAGCAATATTCAACCACTATAATTTACCAACATATCAAATTTTATGGCCATTTGAATCTGTTTACTAGGTTTCCACCTTTTAGTGCCAAATATGCATATTTCACCCCTTATAAGCTATACCAAAAAGCCATTTAGAGCCTTAGACACTTTTACGTGCCACACATAATACACACATATCTAAAGGTTAACAAATGATTAGTTCAACTACTTTGCCACCATCCTAGGAGTTCATAAAGGCAAAACACGTTACTTGAGGCTTGTAGTGACTTGTCATCAACGTTGATTCTCCGATCTCCAACGTTGAAATCCTTAACCTGAAATGTATGGGATAAAATGCATTAGGCATACTTTGCCTAGTGAGGTAGTCACAAGTAAACACTTAATCAATGAAATGCATTTCAAATCACATCTTGACAATAACAATGCAATAAATCAATAATAGCAATGCAATGATCATGTTGAATAGCAATAGGTCCATATTTCAATATCAACCCTTGGATCGATTCGGGATAGTGGATACACAAATTCCTACGCCTTGCCAACTCAATGAATGGTCTAGTCCTTCCACCTCGCCAATATGACCAATAACACAATACATCACTCCGCCTCGCCAAACCAATATAGGCTGTAGCGCAAGGACCGTAGTCCACCCGTACACTGAGCTCATGAATTCTATGGCATGCCAATTGTATCCAAAGTCCTTTAAAATCCAAGGTCCGGTGACAATATCAATGATCGGTGTTTAGTAACATTAGCAATATTCAATGTTCTTATAAATAAGCAGTGAATCAATATCAATTTTTAATAGCAATACCAATGACAATGTCCAATGAATTCAATGACAATAGCAATGATCAAGGTTTCACCTACAATGTTTCGATTACAATAACTATAGCAATAGCAATGACAATGATCGATACTTCATATTCAATGTTTCGATAACAACGGCTATATCGATATCAATGTTCAATGAAAATAACAATAACGATAATAATGGTAATAACTATACTTTATGTCCAACATTTATTGCATTCATATTTCAATGATAATAACAATGGAAAAATCGATAACGATGCTCGGTAGCAATGACCATAGCAATATCAATGATTGATATTCAATGCAATAACTTACCTTATCTTACCAATGGAATCCACTAAGTGATTCAATGCAATATTCCTTGATAAAAATGTTAGCCATGCTATAATCAATTACAATGAGATCGGAAAAGGAACCTAGCCTAATCCCGAGACTCCGACTACACTCACCTCGATAATTCGATGCTCTTGCGGCTCTCAAATGACAATTCCTTTGTCTCTAGCTTTCGTCGGTTATGTGGATAATCTCTATCCAATTCTTGAGCTAGGTTAAACAATAGGAATCGGTTAGAATCGATAATACGATATCAAAATCAATATAACAATATTAAAAACAATACCGAAGCTTAAAATAGCTATTAGCTAACAAATATCATGGATAACCAAAATCTTAGCTTAAGATTAAGCTTGATTTATCCATGGATTTCATCAGTAGTTTGGGGATTATGGCTTACTCGATTGATAGCAATGTTTCAATATTAATAAATCGAAGAAAACTCAAGCTTTTTTTACCTTCAACAATGGAGGTGCTTGCTGGGAGGAAGATGAAGACAAGGGAGGTGCTTGCTTCTTTAGAAATCGGGTAAACCGTCCTATGCAATTCACTTTCTTTTATTTACAAGGCTTTCCTTCCTTTGAAGGAATCGAGCCTAATCATCCCACGTGTGGATGTTTATAATTAAGGAGGGGCTAATCGCAAGGTTAGTCCCTCAACTCTCAATTCTCTATACTTGTACTCCTAAACTTTCAATTTCTATAGTTTAGTCACTAAACAAATTTTCAATTTATTCATTAAGATTCTTAAACCATAATTTGGCTCAATTGGAGTCCATTATCGATGCAACTGACCTTATGGTCAAGGTCAACACAATATTTGGACTGTCACGGTGTAGGGTTTCTTATCGTCGAAACCCATTTCCGACTATACCAGATTTTAGGGTGTTACAACTCTCCCCCTTAAGAAAAATTTGTCCTCGAATTTTACTTGAATCGAAGAGATGTGGACATTGCTTTTTCATAAACTCATATGGTTCCCAGGTTGCTTCTTCCATGGAATGGATCCTCCAGAGCACTTTAACTAAAGGGATAGTCTTGTTACGAAGTCTCTTAACTTCCCTTGCAAGAATTTGAACTAGTTCTTCCTCATAGGACAAGTTTGGTTGAATTTCCACAGATTCAGGCTCAATGATGTGCGAAGGGTCAGAACGATACTTCCTCAACATCGATACATGAAACACATCGTGAATTTTACTCAATTCTAAGGGCAACGATAAACGATAAGCCATAAGGACAACTTTTTCAATAACTCTAAAAGGTCTGATAAATCGGGGACTTAGCTTCCCTTTTCTTCCGAACCTTAGGACTTTCTTCCATGGTGAGACTTTAAGAAAAGCTTTCTCACCAACTTCATATTGTATATCCCTTCGCTTAAGATCAACATAGGCCTTCTATCGGTCAAATATAACTCTTAATCGGTCATGGATGGTGGTAACCTATTCCTCAGTTTTCCAAAGTAAGTCAAGGCCCAACACATTGCCTTCACTGAGTTTAGATCAACACAATGGAGTTCTGCATCGCCTGCCATACAACACTTCATACGGTGCCATCTTGATGTAAGCTTGATAGCTATTATTGTAGGCAAACTCGACAAGGGGTAGGGATTTCTCCCAAGAGCTTCCAAAATCAATGATACACGCTCATAGCATGTCTTCCAAGATTTGGATTACACTTTTCGAATGGCCGTCAGATTAAGGGTGAAAAGCAGTACTAAGATTGACTCTGGTACCTAGAGCTCATTGCAATGACTTTCAGAATCGGGATGCAAATCATGGATCTCGATCAGAAATGATAGACCGAGGAACTCCATGGAGTCGTATAACTTCCTTGATATACAAGTCAGCTTGCTTAGGAAGACCATAGTCCATCTGAGCTGGCAAGAAATGGGATGACTTGGTGAAACGGTCTACAATGACCCAAATGGCAACATGTTTAGCAGGAGTCAAAGGTAGACCATTAACAAAATCCATAGTTACCTTCTCCCACTTTCATTGCGGTAGATCGATGGGTTGCAATAAGCCGATGGGAACACGATGCTCAGCCTTGACACATTGGCACATGAGACATTTAGACACGAAGTCAGTTATGGCTTTCTTCATGCCCGGCCACCAATATAGTTCTCGGAGGTCATTGTACATCTTTATCGACCCCGGGTGGACATAGAAAGAGCTTGAATGAGCTTTCTTATAGATATCGGTACGAAGAGATTCATCATTGGGTACACAGACCCTATCACGAAAACATAAAAGTCCTTCAGAATTGATTCTGAAGTCGAGGTTGTCTTGCAGCATGGAAATGATATCTTGAAGTTTAGGATCTTATTTTTGCAATGTTTGAATTCTTGATACGAGACAACGATGCTTCCGAAGATGGAAGTGAGCATTGATAGCTCGAGGGGCTACAATATAAGGACATTACAATAAGTCGATATACCAATCAATATATTCGATTCAATGATCAATAACGATACTTACCAGGCAGAGGTTTGCGGCTGAGTGCATCAGCTACAACATTAGCCTTGCTTGAGTGGTAATCAATAACAAGATCATAGTCCTTGAGGAGTTCCATCCATCTCCGTTGCCGAAGATTCAACTCCTTCTAGGTCAAGAGGTACTTGAGACTCTTATGATCGTTGAAAAGGTAGCATTTCTCTCGATAGAGTGTCTCCAGATTTTCAATGCAAAGACAACTGCAGCCAACTCTAAGTCACGGGTGGGGTAATTTATCTCATGTGGCTTTAGTTTTTTGGAAGCATAAGCAATGACTTTGCCTTCATGCATTAACACATATCTCAACCCGAGATGTAAAGCATCACTATAGACAGTGTAGTCATTTCTAGACTCGGGCTGGGTTAGAACCGGTGCTGTAGCAACGTTTTTTGAAAAACTTTGAAAAATTATAACTTTGCCGCTACGGGTTATCCCCAAAATTATTTCTTTGTAATCTTGGCTTAAAGGGATTTCTTTTGAAAATTCTTTTTCTTTTGAAAATCGATAAAAACTTGGAGTCGCCACCGGCCACTTGGATAAGGTAGGCCGGACACCACAAAAAACCAAAGATTCGATTTGAAAGGGTTCGGGAGTTGGTTACGCGTGGGGAAGGATTAACACCCCCATCACGCCCGGAAATTGGTACCAAAACATTTGTTACTTTTAATCGAAGGAAATTGTTGAAATTTGAAAGGAATTTAATTTGGCGACCTTAATTAAAAATTAACCTTAATTGAAGGGCTTTATCAAATTGATGGGTTCAAATTAATTGGACATTTAATTAATAAGGTTGATGATACATCGGACTATAGACTAAACCGACATCATATAAGCATGACTGCCGTGTTAGTTTATGGTTCGAATCCCTCACGTCACCTTTATGCATGGTGCAAGCAGTTAAAGAATGATGTAATGACTTTGTCAAGTTTTAATTCTACCTTGAACCGGTAAGGATTAATTCAAATATTTGGTCAACATCCTTTAAGCTCGGACTGTTACGACACAAATATCGGAATTAATGAATACCTCCCTTTTTATGATTTAAATTAATTAACATGTAAACCAAATGGGCCAAATGATGACAAATAAAATGGATGACAAGTAAAGGCTTAAAGATAAACACACAAAAGCCCACCCAAGGTCCTAACCTAAAAGGCCCAAATTATGAGAATTCAATTAATGTTCTAATTAATAACTAGGTGAATCTAATATTAACCCTAAATTAATTAATCCTAAAAGGCTAGAGAACCCTAATAAATTATGAGTTATCTTGTGATATGATAATTAATTCGATTAATTTTAAACTAGTATTCCAATAAGCTAAGAATATTATTTAAAATAAGCCAAATTAATTAATCATAGCTTTAAATTAAAATGTTGGTCTAATTTCTATGTCAATTTTATCTTAAAAGATAATTAGAGGTGTTCAACCAATTTTAATGAATGTAACATTTACCCCAATAAGCCAAAGGCAAATTCAAATTCACTAAACTGATTCGAACCTTAAGACTAACCATGGCTCTAAAACTAATCCTAAATTAATATAATTAATTTAAAATCGTACCCCTATGCGACGAGCACACTGCTTAAATTAATTAAATTAATTCCTAAACTAATCCAAAGGCCTTAACTAACATAAAACCCATCTAAACTAGGCCTAAGGCCTGGAAAACAAAGCCCAAACTAAATCTAAGTAAGCAAACTAAACCCAAAGCACCAAGAGGCCCAAACTTCTAAACTAAACCCAAATGAAAAACCACATGTATATACTTTTAAGAAAATATACTTTAATTATATATTATATACCATATACAAGAAAATATATTATAAAAAGGGATAACATGAAATCATGATACTAAAGTAAACAAGCTAATAATAAATTAAACAACACTCAACAAGTGAAATAACATACATATCACAAGCAAAAAAAAAAATAAAATGAAATAAAATAAAACAAATAAAAAGAGACTAAAATAAACAACAGAGGTTACCAATAAAATCATCCACAATATTATTGAACTATAAAAAAGGATTATACATAAATAAAAAGAAAAGGGAAGAATGTACCCAAAACCCAAATATTTATGCTCGATCAACCAAATTCCACATGTTGTTGTTAGGGTTGAGAAGCTCGATTCAAGGGTTTAGTAATGGTTCGAATGGGTGTTTGATTTTGGGTTAAAGTGGTTTAGTGAAGAATAAATGAAAAAATGGAGATTGAAGGTGGTGCGGTAGTGGAGGTCTGGGAGGCTATGGTGGAGAGCCGGGTGAGGAAAAAAAATTAGGGTAGTGGGTTTTTTTAGGGTATATATATATATATATATAAATATATGATGAAGGGTATTTTTGGTTTATCCCCTTAAAAATGAGAACCAATAAAAATCAAGACCTTGGGCACCAAGTATTTTTCAACCAATGGTAGTAAAGCCTTAATAAGGAAGGAGTTGGGATTTTTATTATTTTTTATACTTTTTTCCATGTAAAATCATATATAATGGGCCATGAAATTTTGAGCTTAGGGTATGGTAAGGTTTTGGGTATTAAAAGGGGTAATGTGGATTTATTTTATTTCGCGCATTTAATTTAAACCTGGACAAAATTTAGTGTTTGCAGGTGCATGAGTCAAACCTTGTTTCAATTTATCAAAGCTTCTTTGTTGATCCGCAGACCAAACGAACAGAGCTTTCTTTCTCAACAACTTAGTCAGAGGAGCCCCTATCATAGAGAATCCCTTGACGAATCTTCTATAATAGCCAACGAGACCAAGGAAACTTCTAACCTCACTGATGTTCTTCGGTGGATGCCAATCAACAATAGCCTGAATTTTCTTCGGGTCCACCTGAATCCCTGAAGCCGATACACTGTGCCCAAGGAAGGCAACTTCGGTAAGCCAAAACTCACACTTAGAGAACTTGACATATACTTGCTTCTCTTGAAGAGTTTGAAGCACAATACAAAGGTGGTCTCGATGCTCGGCAGGGTTCTTAGAATAAATCAGGATGTCATCAATGAATACCACTGCGAATTTGTCAAGGTAGGGCCTGAAAACCCAATTCATTAGGTCCATGAAAGTTTCCGGTGCATTGGTTAGCCCAAAAGGCATCACCAAGAATTCGTAGTGTCCGTATCTTGTTTGAAAAGATATCTTCAGTACATCACATTCTTTGACTCTCATCTGATAATACCCAGACCTTAAATCAATCTTGGAAAACACAGAGGCATCCTTAAGCTGATCGAATAGGTCATCTATCCTTCGGAAAGGATAGTTATTCTTGATGGTCACCTTTTTCAACTATTGGTACTCGATACACAATCTCATGGAACCATCATTCTTCTTAACAAAGAGAACCGGTGCTCCCCAAGGAGAGGAACTCGGTTGAATGAAACCTTTACTCAAAAGGTCTTGAATTTGAGCCTTTAGCTCCTTGAGCTCAACGGCTGCCATGCGGTAAGGTGCAATAGAAACTGGGGCGTACCAGGTTGTACTTCCATACTGAATTTGACTTCACGGGTTGGAGGCAATCCCGGAAGTTCATCAGGAAAGACATCAATAAACTCACATATGGTGTCGAGCTCCACAAACTGGGTTCATCCTTGGCTTCCAATGTCAAAGCTTGCAACGAAGGGTTTCTTGAACTCATCAACACGATACTCTCCTTGCCAAGACCCCGAAGATACAACTTCCTCTTGCCACAATCTACCCACGCTTGATGCTCACTAAGCTAGTCTAGACCCAGTATAACATCAAACTCATGGATCGGTAGGGCCAATAGATTGGTCATAAAAGGAATCCCTTGAATCACTAAGGGACAATTCTTGTATACAAGAGTTATGATGACACAATCACCCAAAGGATTTGTTACAGAAATCCTCGGTGCTATAGGTTCAGACGATAATCTATGCCTCTTAACCAACACAGTGCTTATAAAAGAATGGGTAGAACTAGGATCAATCAATGTATAAAGAGGATATGAATACAATTCAATGGTACCTGCAATGACATCAGGTTCATCCCCTTCTTCCCTGTTTCTCACATGATACATCTGGGTAGGGGTCTTGGATTCTTGCTTGATCGGTGCCTTTCCAGAACTGCTAGGTCTCCCCACAACTACCGATGAACCTTCCTTTGACCCTTTACCCTGAAAAGACTGAGTAAGGGTTGCATTACTTGTTGGTGTAGTAGTAGACTTGTTGCATTCAGCGGACAATCACGGATAATGTGGCCTTGCTCACCACAATAGAAACAAGCTGTAGATTGCTTACGGCACGGACCTGCTGGATGCCTGTTCTGACAAGAATTACAAATAGGATACTGTGAACTTCGATTCGAGCCTATAGTGCTCTCAATCGAGGCCGTCTTAGAGAAAGACTGATTCATGGTCAACGGCTTCTCGGTTCACTAGTCATTTGGGAGGTCGATAATCATCTCTAACCCTCTTCTCAGATTTGCCCGACCCACTAGTCATTTGGGCTTTCAACGATTCTTTGGTGGCTTTGACTCGGTTCACCAAGTCCTGGAAATTAGTGATGCTCAACGCAGTGAACACAGGGCGAAGTTTATCGCTAAGCCCAACAATAACCATGCGGCACTTCTCCTCCTCCTTCTTGATGTATTCAGCACCATATCTAAAATACTTGCAAAAATCACGAATGTACTGCTCAACTGGTCCCCCACCTTGCTTGAGGTGGAGAAAGATGCTGCGTCTCTCAGCGAGGTAATACTCACTAACATACTTCTTTCAGAATTCTTGAAGGAAGAACTTCCAAGTGACAGTTTCCTCAAGAACGGTAAGAACAGTGGTCTCCCACCACTGAAGTGCTTCGTTAGCTAGCAATGCAAGAGCGCACTCCAGCTTGTGCTCATCAGAACACTGCAATTGCTTGTTTAGAATTCTCAATATGTTATCCAACCAGTACTCGGTGATCTCAGGATTATCATTGTCCTGACAAGTGAAAGTGTATGCCCGGAGTGATGCTAGCTTTTCAATAGGGGCTCGGGCATATTGAACAACTGGTGGGGTAGGTTGCACTATTGTCTCGGCTCTCATAGATGTCATAAATTGCTTAAACATATCAGCCATATTCCAGTAGCATTTAGCATGCGCATCAGGAAATGCCAGCTCGACATTCTAGGGTGGGGGATTAGGTGGGTTCGGAGGGTCTCCCCCTTACTTCCTCTCTGTGTGTGTTGAGAAGCCGGTAGCAGGCTCATTTATATGGGTTTCGTTAGTCTCAGACATATCTACAACATAAAAAGATTAGATTAGTTGACAAGTCACAATATACACAAGATACAACTTCTAGGTGGCAAAGTAACACAATAACAATACAATAGGCTTCAGTTTAGTCCTAGAATCGACTAAAATCTAGCTCTGATACCACAAATGTAACACCCCCTTCTCGACCTAGTTGGAAACTGGGTTGGAGTGTGATACTGATAAGCGATACGGTGATTCAGTGCAATAATTTTCAATCAATGATGGTCACTTAGTGTATGTAACGCTTTTTGAACCTTATTAAACAAGAACATTAGCCCAATTTATCCAATAGAAAAACAATAATTAAGCAATTAGAGCTGATTCTTAATTACTACGAGTTTTAGGGACTACACTATAAATTCGGTAATTTAGAGGTTCTTTAGTGCAACTAGCTGCACCATAATGAAATTCAATACAATAAAAGTGAGTCTATAAGTTTTCATATTAATCCGATGTTATTTGCCCATCCAATTAGACTTGCCAAGATCTAGTGACCCTTTTGTAAACAATGCAAAACTGTGTTCAATAGCCCCTAACCGATTTAACAAACACTGTACCGAAACGCCATGATACCGTATTAGTACGGACATGTATGGATTTAGACTCTAGATGGAACTGTCCAACTTCGTTTCGATTCAATCGAGGACTGTATCGATACGACATACAAGGATAATAGCGTAATTCCCAACAACTCAAGAACTCATACCGATACACTTGACTAGTATCAATATGGATTGACTAATGTTGACTTTGACCAAGAACTATTTCGATACACCCTGTACCCGTACCGATGCCATTAATTCTTGAGACCTCACTACCCAAAGTCGTATTGAAACACCTTAAAGCTGTATCGATACACCAAGGTTAGCTTACACCTTGAATGGCCAAATATGCACTACCGTACCGAAACAGGTGGACCCGTATCGGTACGGCCTGTACTGTAATGGCAAATTTTATTTGTTTTTTGCTCAAATTAACCTGTTGAACGATGTCCAAATGCAGTGAAATTTTACCAGCAATATTCAACCGCTATAATCTACTGGCATGTCAAATTTTTTGGCCATTTGAATCCGTTTACTAGGTTTTCACCTTTTAGTGCCAAATATGCATATTTCACCCCTTATAAGCTATACCAAAAAGCCATTTAGAGCCTTAGGCACTTTTACATGCCACACATAATACACACATATCTAAAGGGTCACAAATGACTAGTTCAATTACTTTGCTACCATCCTAGGAGTTCATAAAGGAAAAAAACGTTACTTGAGGCTTGTAGTGACTTGTCAACAACGTCAATTCTCTGATCTCCAATGGTGAATCCTTAACCTGAAATGTATGGGATGAAATGCATTAGGCATACTTTGCCTAGTGAGGTAGACACAAGTAATCACATAATCAATGAAATGCATTTCAAACCATATCTTGACAATAACAATGCAATAAATCAATAGTAGCAATGTAATGATCATGTTGAGTAGCAATAGGTCCATATATCTATATTAACCCTTGGATCGATTCGGGATAGTGGATACACGAATTCCTACGCCTCGCCAAATCAATGAATGGTCTAGTCTCTCCGCCTCGCCAATATGACCAATAACACAATACATCCCTCCACCTCGCCAAATCAATATAGGCCGTAGCGCAAGGACCGTAGTCCACCCATACACTGATCTCATCAATTTTATGGCATGCTAATTGAATCCAAAGTCCTTTCGAATCCAAGGTCCGGTAACAATATAAATGATCGGTGTTAGTAACATTAGCAATATTCAATGTTGTTATTAATAAGTAGTGTTTCAATATCAATTTTCAATAGAAATACCAATGGAAATGAAAATGTCCAATGAATTCAATGACAATAGCAATAATCAAGGTTTCACCTGTAATGTTTCGATAACAATAACAATAGCAATGGAAATGACAATGATCAATGCTTCATATTCAATGTTTCGATGACAACGACTATATCGATATCAATGTTCAATGGCAATGACGATAATAATGGCAATAACTATGCTCTATGTCCAACGTTCAATGCTTCTATATTTCAACTATAATAATGTCAAAATCGATAACGATGCTCAGTAGCAATGACTATAGCAATATCAGTGATCAATATTCAATGCAACAACTTACCTTATCTTACCAATGGAATCCACTAAGTGATTCAATGCAACATTCCTTGATAAAAATGTTAGCCATGCTATAATCAATGACAATGAGATTGGGAAAGGCACCTAGCCTAATCCTGGGACTCTGACTACACTCGCCTCAATAGTCCGATGCTCTTACGGCTCTCGGATGACAATTCCTTTGTCCTTAGATATCATTAGTGATGGTTGATGACCTCTATCCAATTCTTGAGCCAGGTTAAACTATAGGAATCGATTAAAATCAATAATACGATATTGAAATCAATATAACGATATCAAAATCAATATCAAAGCTTAAAATATCTATTATCTATCAAATATCATGGATAACCAAAATCTTAGCTTAAGATCAAGCTTGATTTATCCATGGATTTCATCAATAGTTTGGGGATTATAGCTTACCTGATTGATAGCAATGTTTCGATATCAATAAACCAAAGAAAACTCAAGCTTTTCTACCCTCAACAATGTAGGTGCTTGCTTGGAGGAAGATGAAGACAAAGGAGGTGCTCGCTTCTTTAGAAATCGGGTATGCCCTTCTATGCAATTCACTTTTTTTTATTTACAAAGCTTTCCTTCCTTTGAAGGAATTGAGCCTGATCATCCCACGTGTGGATGATTATAATTGAGGAGGGGCTAATTCGCACCTTATACGCCCATTCTTTTATTCAACCAATCGATTCTAGTCCATAACTAGTATACTACTTAGATTAATACTTTACATAGCAAGGCTCATAAATGTCAATCAATTTATATCAAAATATGCTTTCCAATTAACTAATCATACAAGTACTTCCAAAGGAATTACTTACCTTGCTTCCATGCTTGCTTAGCCACAATTCTATATGCAACATACTATGGACAATATTAAATGTAACTGATAAGTGTTCAAAAGTACTATTTTTCTTACCCTTTCTACTCATATTATTGTTAGACTTAGGCTCATATTAGTTGCATAGTTAGCCATTCATGCATTAATCCATGTTTCCTTTAATCGTTGAGCTTGATTACATAACTTGGTGATTTTTGTGGAAATAGATGCTGCTTTGGTGTGTTTTTGTGTGTGTATGTGCAGGATCACTTGCCAAAGGATATGCCGAGCTAGTTGCCAGGGCAATACATGAAGGATATGCCGAGCTAGTTGCCAGGGAAATACATGAAGGAGACGCCGAGCCAGTTGCCATGGCATTTGTCGACAAAGACAAAGAGCAATATGGATGTCGAAATTCATGACTTTACAAGCCCAAGATGACATGGAGCAAGGCCCAAGCCCAAAGGAATTTGATTGCCATGCAGAGATTAAAGAAGAATTAAATTCCAAGAAGATAGGAGAAGTTCTAATAGGAATAAAATTATAATAAAGAATTATATTCTTTAAAGATAATTTAATTCCAACTCAAACTCCTCCTCAAAGAAGGACTTTGGCCTAGCCCTATAAATATCAAGGAGATTTCGACAAGATGCATAGAGAAAAATAGGGAAATTTCGACAAGAGAGCATTAGGGGAAATTTCGACTTCTTCTTCTTCTTTGCTTCCATTAGATTCATGGTTTGGGGATTATTCTTTGTATATCTTTTGAACCCAACCATGAACTAACTTGATTGGTTGGGGTTATTGTGTTTTGTTGTTGTGAGAAACAATTGGATTTTGTTTAGGTAATAAGAGTTTGCACTTTTCTATTCAAGGTTTACTTATTCTTTGCTTTTATTATCGTTTGCGAGTGAATTGGGAGAGGATCTCGTAACTTCATCTATTTATCTAATATCAGGAGAGTTAGATTCAAGAAACGAATGAGTATGTTCTTTATTCAATCTATTGATGGTGAAGATTAATCCGGCTTAGGAATAAGTTAAGGATTTCAACGGCTAAGAGGAGCGCAAGATCGGTTGTTGTTCACCCTTGATTCACGCAGGGATGTATTATCAAGGCATGCACAAGTAGCTAGAGTTTCGACTTAGGGATAAGAAGAAACCATTGAAGAACGCTCTGCCGAACCTTGAAGTTGCTGCCCAGACGCCCAAGTAGTTGCCCAACTAGTTGCCCAGGAAACCATCGATTAGTTGCCAAGGCAACCCCGTAGTGCAAGTTGCCACGGCAACTGAGTTGCCACGACAACTGAGTTGCCCGTGCACTCTTTTACCAAAACGATCCAATCGGCTATCACACCTCAATTCACGATAACCTGACCTATCTCTCTCTTTTTCTCTCATATTTTCTTTT
Organism: Hibiscus mutabilis; assembly: GCA_019671005.1. Lineage (NCBI taxonomy): Eukaryota > Viridiplantae > Streptophyta > Magnoliopsida > Malvales > Malvaceae > Hibiscus > Hibiscus mutabilis. The sequence goes on from CM033721.1 coordinate 38,929,351, forward strand.
ACTTTATTGCTTTCTAGTTTAGTTATTAGTTAAATTCCCATAAACCTTTAATTGTGTTTTTACTTTTCACAGTGCAGTAACTTAAGCAAAGTGGCCCAAACCAGTCAATGTGGAGACGATACTCGATACTCATATCACTTTATTACTTGCGACGTGTATACTTGCACATTTGCGTAGCACTTATCACACGCAACAAGTTTTTGGCGCCGTTGCCGGGGATTGGCAATAGCGACTTTGTTTTTACTTTCTTGCACTTTCTTTTTATTTTTCTTGTTTAAAATTCAAAGGGCTAACAAACTTTGGTTTTGCATTGGTATATGACCAGGGCGAGACCGACTTCACCAGAATATCCCTTTGATCCAGAAATCGAACGAACCTTAAAAAGACTTAGACGAAGGATAAGAGAAGCAATGGCAAATCAAGACGGCAATATGAATCAAGATGTTCGAGCAGGAGGAGGAGTGATTCTTGCACGAAACAGAACTATTCGAGACTATCTTGAAGAAGATCTTGATGGACTTAACCCAGGAGTTGTCGCACCTGAAATTGAAGCCGACCACTTTAAGTTGAAACCGGTAATGTTTAATATGATCAACACAATAGGTCAATTTGGCGGCTCAGCAACTGAAGACGCACGACAACATCTAAAATCTTTCCTCGAGATTTGCAACTCGTTCAAGATACACGGAGTCACCCCCGATGTCCTACGATTAAGATTATTCCTCTATTCATTGAGGCATAGGGCGAAAGCATGGCTGAATAGCATTCCTGCCGGATCCATAGCATCTTGGACTGATCTTTGTCGTGATTTCCTTGCTAGATTTAATCCTACAAATTTGACTGATAAGCTTCGTAACGACATTACTTCTTTTCGGAAGGCAGATGATGAATCCATGTACGAGGCTTGGGAGCGATATAGAGAACTTCTACACAAATGCCCTTTACACGGATTCTCGGTGTGGACTCAAGTAACGATGTTTTACAACGCCGTGAATATACCAACAAGGATGATGCTAGATGCCTCGACAAACAGCATACTCCTAGATAAGTCGCCGGAAGAAGCAATGCAAATCTTAAACAGGCTGGCCAAGAATGATTATCAATTCCCATCTACTAGAAGAGGAGGAGTTAGACGCCAAGCCACAATACATGAACTAGGATCATCGATTCAATTTTGGCACAATTGGCCGCTTTAACCAAGATGGTCTAGAACATGCAAAAACCAAACAACACACATGAAGTCAAGGTAATGGATTCTTTTTGTGAGTTATGTGGCGATAACCATAATTCTTTCGAATGTATGCAGAATCGGAATCTAGCTTCTATGTGGGGAATTACAATCGAGCAACAACATGATGTCAAATACATACAATCCAGCTTGGAAGAAGCACCGAATTTTTCATGGAGTAATCCCAACAATGCTCTAACCGAGAACAATCGAATGCACCAGCATCGGATTCCGAGAATATGCCACGGCAATGGATGCCGCAGCAAGAAACCGAAGCGACATCTAGTTCTTTGGAAAATTCTCTAAATGCTTTTATGATGAAAACTGAATCTTATATGGCTGAGAATAGTAATTTCATAAAAAGAACTTATGCTTTTATTAACAGGACCGAGATGAGATTGCAAAACCAAGAGGCAACAATCAAATCATTGGAAAATGAAGTCGGACAGTTTGCTCAAAATCTAAACACTAGACCACAAGGAGGTTTACCTAGCGATCTTGAAGTCGCAAGAAGGCGGCCATGAGCAATGTAAGGCAATCACCACCAGAAGTGGCCAACAACTTAGAGAGGTTCAAACCCGCTCGTCAAACAAAACTCCACAAAAAGATCAAGATGAACCTAGCGGCAAAGCCTCAGATGCTGAACCAGGAATTGCCGCGGCAACCAGCAATAAACATGCCTCAGCAACCGACAACGCCTCGGCAACTTACGATAAGCATGCCTCGGCAACCCCAATTGATAATGCCTCGGCAACTCCAGATGTCCCGACAATGCCGTCAATCAGGTTTCAAACCAATGAAAGGATCGAAGATATCCGACTTCCACCACCATTCCCACAAAGGTTGAAGCGACAAAAGCAAGAATACCAATTCAAGAAGTTTCTAGATATCCTAAAGCAAGTCCACATCAACTTGCCACTGGTGGAAGCAATTGAACAAATGCAAAACAATGCCAAGTTCCTTAAAGACATTGTGTCCAAAAGAACAAGGCTAGGAGAGTTTGAAACAGTTGCCGCGATAGAGGGATGCATGGCAATGTTGCACAATCGTATGCCACCTATGTTGAAGGATCCCGGAAGTTTCACAATACACTGTTCTATTGCAAATCACTATGTCGGGAAAGCACTATGCGACCTAGGGGCGAGCATAAACTTGATGCCTAAATCGATTTTCCAAAAACTAGGAATCGGGAAGGCAAGACCTACAACAGTCATGCTGCAGCTAGCCGACAGATCCTATGTGCATCCAAAGGGAAAAATCGAGGACATACTGGTAAAAGTTGATAAATTTATTTTTCCCGCTGACTTTATTGTTTTGGATTGTGAAGCAGATGAGCATGCACCTATCACTCTCGGGAGACCATTCCTAGCAACAGGGAGAACCTTGATCGACGTTGAAAAGGGAGAACTCACAATGAGGGTGAATGACCAGCAGGTAAAACTAAATGTGTTCCAAACACTAAGGCATGCCGATGATCCAGAAGAATGCCAACTACTTCATGCCACGGCAGAGTTTAACTTCGATGAGGAATTTAGTTACCTCGGCAACTACATTGCCGAACACGAGGAACATGAGGAGTATGAAGAACCGATCGATGAGGAACAACCAGAAGAGGCAAATTGGCTAGTCAATCGACCAGGTACATACTTTGAACCACTGGACTACTCAGGTAAGGAAGGTAAGCTCGAAAAACCCTCTATCGAAAATCCACCAATTCTTGAGTTGAAACAATTGCCAGAGCAACTGAAATATGTATACTTAGGGACCGATAATACATTACCTGTAATTATTTCCTCTAAGTTACAGCCTGAGCAGGAAAAGAAGCTGATCAACATGTTGAAGCTACATAAAAAGGCAATAGGGTGGACAATTGCCGACTTGAAGGGAATTAGCCCGGCGATGTGCATGCACAAGATCTTGTTAGAAGATGATCACAAACCTTCAATTGAGGCCCAGAGGAGACTGAATCATGCCATGAAAGGGGTTGTAATGAAAGAAATCATCAAGTGGCTTGATGCCGACATTATATACCCTATCTCCGATAGTCGTGGATAAGTCCGGTACAATGTGTGCCGAAAAAGGGAGGTATAACAATGGTAAGCAATGAAAATAATGAACTTATCCCAACCAGGACTGTGACCGGTTGGAGGGTTTGTATGGACTATCGAAAGTTAAACAAAGCCACTAGGAAAGATCACTTCCCATTACCCTTTATTGATCAAATGCTTGACCGTCTTGCAGGTAAACCCTTTTATTGTTTTCTTGATGGTTATTCAGGTTACAATCAGATTGCCATAGCACCAGAAAATCAAGAAAAGACAACCTTCACATGCCCATACGGTACTTATGCCTTCCGAAGGATGCCGTTCGGATTGTGTAACGCCCCGGCAACCTTCCAAAGATGCATGATGGCACTCTTTTCAGACATGGTCGAAGACTTCCTTGAGATCTTCATGGATGATTTTTCGGTCTTTGGTAATAACTTCGACGGCTGTCTCGGCAATTTAGAGAGAGTGTTAGCAAGATGCGAAGAAACGGACTTAGTCCTCAATTGGGAGAAATGCCACTTTATGGTAGATGAAGGAATAGTGCTCGGCCACAAGATTTCATCCAAGGGAATTGAAGTAGATAAAGCCAAGGTAGATGTGATCGAGAGATTACCCCCACCAAATTCGGTTAAAGGAATTCGAAATTTTCTCGGACATGCAGGTTTTTACAGGAGGTTCATTCATAATTTTTCTAAAATCACTAAACCTTTGTGTAATCTGCTTGAACAGGATAAAGTCTTCGATTTTGATGATTCTTGCACTCAAGCATTCGAAACCCTAAAGAAAAAGCTTGCCTCGGCACCCATTGTCGTTCCACCAGATTGGACGCTACCTTTTGAGCTAATGTGTGATGCAAGTGATTTCGCGGTAGGAGCAGTCCTAGGCCAACGCACAGGTAAGACCTTCCATGTGATATACTACGCTAGTAAAACTCTTAATGGTGCTCAAGTGAATTACACAACAACGGAGAAAGAGTTACTAGCTGTAGTTTTCACATTTGACAAGTTCCGATCCTATTTAATTGGTACAAAGGTAATTGTTCATACGGACCATTCGACAATCAAATACTTATTTGCTAAAAAGGATGCTAAACCTCATTTGATTCGTTGGATATTACTTTTACAAGAATTTGATATTGAAATTAAGGACAAGAAATGAACAGAAAATCAAGTGGCCGATCACTTATCACATTTGGAACGTAATAGGGAGGAGGACGCGGATCTAGAGATATGCGATGCATTCCCGGATGAACAAATTTTAATTGCATCGGCAACCCTTGACGCCTCAGCAACCCTAGACGCCTCGGCAACCATGGATGCACATGCCTCGACAACTCTCGACGCCGCAGCAGTCTTTGACGCACACGCCGCGGCAATTCTGGGAGCAGACACTACGGCAGCACATGCCTCGGCAATACCCTGGTATGCAGATTTAGTTAACTTCCTTGTTTGTGGTATTTTTCCATATGGCATTACTCACCAAGGGAAGAAGCGGTTCCTCCATGATGCTAAGCATTACTTTTGGGACGAGCCTCTTTTGTTTAAACAATGTGCAGATCAGGTTATACGCTGATGTGTCCCTGAAGAAGAGCAACAGAATGTACTCCGGCAATGTCATTCTTCACCCTATGGAGGACATTTTGGAGGAACTCGTACCGCGGCCAAAGTCTTGCAATCCAGTTTGTATTTGCCAACATTGTACAAAGATGCCCAAGACTTTTACAAGCAATGTGATCGTTGCCAAAGGACGGGTAATATCTCTAGACGACATGAGATGCCACTCCAGAACATCATCGAGGTGGAACTGTTCGATGTATGGGGGATCGATTTTATGGGACCTTTCCCATCTTCATTTGGCAACCTCTACATCTTACTCGCCGTCGACTATGTGTCTAAATGGGTAGAGGCAGCTACAGTTCCCAACGACGATTCCAAGACCGTGTAACGATTCCTGCAGAAAAACATATTTACACGGTTTGGGATGCCGAGAGCAATTATCAACGACGGGGGCAAGCATTTTGACAACAAACTAATTGCCAAGATGTTGCAACGCTTCGGCATATCACACAAGATCGCAACGGCATATCACCCACAAACCAACGGGCAAGCAAAAATTTCCAACCGAGAGTTGAAGGGAATACTCGAGAAAGTAGTAAATCCCTCAAGGAAGGATTGGTCATTAAGACTAGATGACGCACTTTGGGCATATCGCACTGCATTCAAAACACCCTTAGGTATGTCCCCCTTCCGACTTGTCTATGGTAAAACATGTCATCTACCGGTGGAAATCGAGCACAAGGCGTACTGGGCAATCAAGACCGTGAATATGGATTGGGAAAGTGCCGGACAAAAGCGCTTGATGGATCTCAATGAGATAGAAGAATTTCGTGCACTCGCCTATAACAATGCACGAATCTACAAGGAGAAAACAAAGCGATGGCACGACAAGAAACTATTGCCACGACAATTCACGCCAGGGCAACTAGTTCTCCTATTCAATTCTCGGCTAAAACTTTTCCCGGGAAAGCTGAAATCAAGATGGTCAGGACCATTTGAAGTCGTCAAACCATTCTCCCATGGTCTTTGTGATAATCAAGTCCATCTCTGACAACCATGAATTCAAAGTTAATGGACAAAGATTGAAGCACTACAATGGTGCCCATGTGGAACGTAACAAGGAAGTGGTCAACTTAGGAGATGCATGAGCATGCTATCCTTTCAGTATTTTCTTTTTCTTTTTCTTTTCATTTTTATTTTTAGGAGATATTTTATTTTTCTTCATTATCTTTAGTTTTCAGGTTTTCTTTGTTTTCTTTTTCACAACAAGACTCACAACTACTATGTTAAGGAAATTTACTGCCAAGATCCTTGCCCCAGCAACCAATGAAGAAGATGCCGCGGCAACCTACATCGTGCCTGCACAAGCTGATGCCACGACAACCAACCCTGAAGATGCCACGGCAACCAAAGCTAAAGACATCCCAGCAACAAGAAAACAACCATCGCGTTCAAGCAAAAGAATCAAGACACCGACTAGAAGGAAACTAATCATCTACGATGACGAACTCTCGGAGTAAGTCCTCGTATGCATTTTTATTTTTAGTTATTTTTATGCATGCATTGAGGACAATGCCTCACTCGAGTTTGGGGGGGGGATTGTTATTAGTAGTTACCATGTTTAGTTACATTCACTTAAGTATTACATTTAGGATACATAAATTGCTTGCCATGCCTTTAATTGGAACAAGAATTGCTTAGATTTGATGAATATTCAATGATGACTTTGCCAATGCACTTAATTGATAGAATTTTTATTCTAGGATAACCATGGAAAAAACTTAGAATTTTACTATGATGCTAAATTTGATGAAACACTATTGTGGTTTGATTGATTTAAGGAGTTCTAGTAAACTTAGGTTGATAATTAACTAATTGGGGGATTAGAATAAAAATTGGATGAATGTTAGAGGTGCCCGAAATTGGCTCTAGCATATGCTAAAAAAATTGATCACGAGAGGTGCCCAAATCGGCTCTAGGAGGCGTTAATTTTTTTAACTAGAGGTGCCCAAACCGGCTCTAGTCGATTAAATTAACTTAAGAAAACTAAAAATAAAACACTAGAGGTGCACGAAATTGGCTCTAGTTAAAACATGTTAAAAAGAACCCAATGAAGTAATTTGAAAACCTATTGTTTGCATAGAATCGAAAAATCAACTTGCACACAACTCCGCACACACTCACAAGCATTATAGTTTGATTTGAGTAACTCCTCGAGTTTTTCGAAAAATAAAAAGCCAATCATACTTTGTGCCCCGGTTCAGAGAATTGAAATCAAGTTCAAAGCTAAGTTTGTGAAAATTTGAAGTCTTGGCAGGTAATTATGAGTTTGCATTGCTTGAGGACAAGCAATAGTTCGAGTTTGGGGGTGTGATAAGTGTTCAAAAGTACTATTTTTCTTACCCTTTCTACTCATATTATTGTTAGACTTAGGCTCATATTAGTTGCATAGTTAGCCATTCATGCATTAATCCATGTTTCCTTTAATCGTTGAGCTTGATTACATAACTTGGTGATTTTTGTGGAAATAGATGCTGCTTTGGTGTGTTTTTGTGTGTGTATGTGTAGGATCACTTGCCAAAGGATATACCGAGCTAGTTGCCAGGGCAATACATGAAGGATATGCCGAGCTAGTTGCCAGGGCAATACATGAAAGAGACGCCGAGCCAGTTGCCATGACATTTGTCGACAAAGACAAAGAGCAATATGGAAGTCGAAATTCATGACCTTACAAGCTCAAGATGACATGGAGCAAGGCCCAAGCCCAAAGGAATTTGATTGCCATGCAGAGATTAAAGAAGAATTAAATTCCAAGAAGATAGGAGAAGTTCTAATAGGAATAAAATTATAATAAAGAATTATATTCTTTAAAGATAATTTAATTCCAACTCAAACTCCTCCTCAAAGAAGGACTTTGGCCTAGCCCTATAAATATCAAGGAGATTTCGACAAGATGCATAGAGAAAAATAGGGAAATTTCGACAAGAGAGCATTAGGGGAAATTTCGACTTCTTCTTCTTCTTTGCTTCCATTAGATTCATGGTTTGGGGATTATTCTTTGTATATCTTTTGAACCCAACCATGAACTAACTTGATTGGTTGGGTTTATTGTGTTTTGTTGTTGTGAGAAACAATTGGATTTTGTTTAGGTAATAAAAGATTGCACTTTTCTATTCAAGGTTTACTCATTCTTTGCTTTTATTCTTGTTTGCGAGTGAATTGGGAGAGGATCTCGTAACTTCATCTATTTATCTAATATCGGGAGAGTTAGAATCAAGAAACGAATGAGTATGGTCTTTATTCAATCTATTGATGGTGAAGATTAATCCGGCTTAGGAATAAGTTAAGGATTTCAACGGCTAAGAGGAGCGCAAGATTGGTTGTTGTTCACCCTTGATTCACGCAGCGATGTATTATCAAGGCATGTACAAGTAGCTAGAGTTTCGACTTAGGGATAAGAAGAAACCATTGAAGAACGCTCTGCCGAACCTTGAAGTTGCTGCCCAGACGCCCAAGTAGTTGCCCAACTAGTTGCCCAGGCAACCATCGATTAGTTGCCAAGGCAACCCCATTGTGCAAGTTGCCACGACAACTGAGTTGCCCGTGCACTCTTTTACCAAAACGATCCAATCGGCTATCACACCTCAATTCACGATAACCTGACCTATCTCTCTTTTTCTCTCATATTTTCTTTTACTTTATTGCTTTCTAGTTTAGTTATTAGTTAAATTCCCATAATCCTTTAATTGTGATTTTACTTTTCACAGTGCAGTAACTTAAGCAAAGTGGCCCAAACCAATCCCTGTGGAGACGATACTCGATACTCATATCACTTTATTACTTGCGACGTGTATACTTGCACATTTGCTTAGCACTTATCACACGCAACAATAACAATCAATAACAAACCTCAGAAAGGCTGAAACTCCTTTCTGATACTTAAAAATGCACTCACAAGTTTTCTCCGAGCTCCTAACGATCCCGGATCACAACCCCTTTATGCGTAATAGCCTGTTGATCTATGAGAGCCTTTTTATCTTCAATGTCCTCCCGGTATAACATGGTGCAATATATATACACATTCATTAGTTACAGTACCACAATCATTCAATTTCCACTCGGTAGTTTCCATTAAACACTACCACAATTAGAATAATTCCTTCTAATACAACACTTTATGTTCATTGCATTAATTAGTTTCATAGGTAATCAATTTTATAAATTTTTACACTATCAATTTAACCTATAATTCATTGTTTAGAGTAGGAAAATTTCTAATTAATCAAATTTCATTAAACAATAGCAATTCCAACCATAATTTGTTTCTATCGAGCATCCTATCACTTAATCAATATTCATTCAAAACAAAACAGTCCATAATGGACTTGAATTGCAACAATTTTAGTCACTTTATCAATGAAATAGCTCCTACACCCACTTTTATATATATACAATCAATTCTAATCAAACTTAAGTAATTAATCCTCAATTTCTTTTGTAAACTACCCTACTTACATTGTTTGTTTGAGTATTCTAGCTCTTAACTAAAGCAAAATTGTGCTACATGGTAGGTTGCTACAACCAAAAATTCAACTCTTTCAATCAACCCATTTATGTATACATCACATTCAAAGTCGGTTACCATTCAAATCCCTACAAACATAACATTTCGAACCATGAGCTTCTAAGCTAATATCATTCGAATTTTCATTCAATTCAAGCCAAACAAATCATATGAACAATCATCAATTCTAACAATCACCACAATTAGGATTATATCCCCAACAATCAAACGATTAAGGGTAATTAGGAAAAGCATTTACCTTCCTTTTGATGACTATTAAGCTTACTCAAGAAATCAACAACAATAATATAACTTTCTCTAATCCTTTAAGCTTTCTCACACATGCATTTTCCTATCATCTTTGGTTCTCTCTCAAATGGGGAAGATGATTCATTATCTTTCTTTCCCTGATGGTAAACAAGGAGAACATGTGCCCTTGCCCTTTTCCTTTTATTGTCTTTACATGCAAATCACATAATAATCAAGTATAATAATTTGTTCCTTATTAATTAAGCTCTTAATAGTTCTGTTCTTCCATTTTAGTCCCCCTAAACAAACGGTTTAAGAAGGCACTTGTTACTTCCAATTATAATCATAAGTTCATTCTAAATGACAATTGTTGGAGTATCACATGGGACATTAACATCTGCCTCATAATCTAAAATGATAAAATTACCTAGAAATATAAACTTGTCTACCTTTACCAACACATCCTCAATCTTACCCTTAGAATGTGCAAAAGATCGGTCTGTCAGCTGAAGTGTTACTGTGGTAGGCATTGCTTCAATTCCAAGCTTTCTAAAAATTGACATTTGTATCAAATTGATGCTGGCTCCCCGGTCACACAATGCTTTACCCATGAATCTATTGCCAATGGTACAAGGAATAGTGAAACTTCCTAGATCTTTTAGCTTTGGTGGCAATCATTGAGTATTATTGCACTGCATCCTTTAGTAAGGGCTACAATCTTGAAATTACCCAATTTCCTCCTTTTGGTCAGGATGTCCTTCATGAATTTGACATAGTTGGCATTTGCTCAAGAGCTTCAACTAATGGTATATTTATTTGCAATTGTTTAAGAACTTCCAAGAAGCTCTTAAATTGCTGGTCTTGCTTATGTTTCTGGAGTCTTTGTGGGAAAGATGGTGGTGGATAAGCAAATGCTGGCTCCACTGGCTTTGCCAAGGTGGTGCTGGCATCAAATTACTATCTAGCATCATATTGTTGTCTGGCATCATCAGTTTTTGCCTTATCTTTCTCAGATTCTTTAGGTTCATCTGCTGTCATCATTTTTTAGCTTGGTAGTTAATTGACTGCTTGGTAGGAATCTCTATCTTGTATTGTTTGCCACTCCAAAGAGTTATTGCTTTGCATTTTTCTCTACCTTTCTACCGAGCATCTTCCGTATCGCTTGGCAAAGTTCCTTGGGGTCTATTGTTGAGTCCATTGGCAATCTGCTCTAGTTGAACTTCCAAGTTTCTCATGGATGCTGCCCAACTCTAGATGGTTGCATTATTCCTTTCCATCTACTCTGTTAAAGAATTCCCCTGATTAGATCTTTGCCCTTGCTGGAAATTATTCTAGGCTCTCTGTGGCATCGCATTTTGGATGAAACCTTGTTGTGCATGGTTATTCTAATGCTAAGCATTAAATTGGTTACCTCCCTGATTTGCCCAAGATAGGTTCAGATGCTGCTTCCAACTTGCATTATAAGTATCGGAATGCAGATTATAATTACGATTGAAATTACCAAAAAAATAACCGACTCAAGGTTTGCTGGGCAATCCTCCATATGATGATCCTCTCCACATATCGTCTAGAATGGGTCTGTAATGCCCTGATTTTAGGCTTAGGAGTTAGCTGGGTTTGGGCTAGATGGTTTAGTTGAACCGGTTTCAGCAATTTAAGCTAGTTTCGGGAATAAATCATTTTGGAGGGTTTTTGGAAGAAATAAAATATAGAAAAATATTTTAAAATCATTATTTAATACATAAATGATTTGGTGGAATCAATTTTGGAAAATGGATTTTGGAGGTTTGACATTTTGGAACTAGTGACCAAAATGTAAAATCGTAAAACTATTTTTGGTGACTATTTTGTAAAAGATCAAAACTTTGAATATTTAAGGAGCACTTGACCCAAATTTTAATTCAGACTTTTTCCTCTTAATTGGTTAATTTTAAAGTGGTTTTAATAAATAAAATAAGTTGGAGAGAATTAATCTCTTAAAACATATTTCACGTAACTAACTTTTCTCTCAACCATTTTCCCTCAAATTCTCTCCAGCCAAGCATCAGTTTCTTCTTCAAACATTTGAGGTAAACACTTGATTTAATTCATCTTTTTAACACTAAATGATTTCCTATCAAAACGTTATGGTTTTATCTTTGTTTTCTCATGTAAATCTATACAATTGGGGGAAAAAACAATCATTAGAGGTAAGGTTTCTTTCTTCTCCTCTAATGAAAGGTTCTTTACTGAAATTCCTAAGTTCTTGATCTTGTATGAATGTTTTCTAATGAGTTTTGATGATATAATTATGGAAAATTGGTTTAATTGACGTTTAATGGGTGAAATCAATTAAGGTTCATTTTGTTTTGATAATGCTGGGTTTTAGATTGAGATTAAACATAATTTTGATGTTTAACAATGAGGATTACTGGATTTTAATGTGGTAATCCCGAAACTAGGTAGATTGCTAGACTTCTAGGTTGAGATCTTTGAGTATGTGGCTTGTCTAAGTGGTTAAATAGTTGCTAGTGATATTTTGGTGTTGAGGAGATGTTTTTAGATGTATCTTGTTGATGTTTTTCACATATTTACCTAAATATAAATATACTAAACCCTAAACCCTAAATTATAAAATTCAAACCCTAAATTATGAATATCGAACACTAAACTATAAAACTCAAACCTCAAACCCTAAATCATAAATGTAACACATCGATGTTCGTTTATCAATTTTATGGTTCGGGTTCCAGTTTCAGGCTTTAAATAATTATGATCGTCATATAATGCTTCATGTTGGAATTGGGTCTTTAAACTCTTTTGGATTCAGCCTAATTGAAGTAAGATGTCATTTATTTTAGTTTGTTGAATTTTGGGGGCTTTGATGGTAATTTAACCAAAATGTTCCCATTTTGATTTCTTTCCCATCTTTCTCGGGATGTTGATGAATGAAATTATTGATGTTTAATATTCATGTTTGAATTCTTGAATGCCTATTAATGGTAATGGTAGATGAATTTCTAATGAAGATTTTGGTTTCCACAAGTGAGTAGGACTTGTTAGACAAGCTTTAAATGTGAGCCATACAAATTAGGACTTGAAATTTATGAGTGCAGGTGAAGGTTTCGATTTCCAAGGCTGCTGAAATTTGTCGTTTGGTCATTTAGAACCATGTTGATATGAATTAGCCACATATTTATCTAAATTCTTCCAAGTTCCTTTGGGGGGTTTACGATTGAGTGGTACTGATGATTAGTTTTCGACATATGATAAGGATTTGTTTCCAAACAAATAAAATTTTAAGGTACTTGAAATTACTCACAAATTAATAAATATTTGAATCAAATTAATGTTTTAAGTCAATTTTTTCAACACTTATATTTTTCAAAGTGTTTTGGTACTCAAATAAGCTATTTGGTAAGTAAATATCGGTACGACCATGTGAGTACCGATAAATGATTTCGTTTCTGAAATTTGTTTTTATTTCAAATGACATCTAAGTACCGGTACGACTATACGCGTACTGGTACGCCTTTTATTCACTCTAAATCCAAAATGTGAACTAAATACGGGTACAACTTTTGGCGTACCGGTACGAGGCTTAAGAATTTTCAAATATTTTAAGTATTTTAAAGTCTTGTCTTTTTTGGAGCGATTTTTTTAAATTGAACTGAGTACTAGTACGGGCATACACGTACCGATACGATAAGTTCATAAAGTTTTCCAAGTTTTCAATGAGTAAAACGAGTACCGATACAGTAGACTATGTATTGGTACCCCTTGTAAAATCTTCACTCCGTACTGACACGCGAACTTTGTTGCAACATCTATTTCTATTTGAGTAGGTACCAATACGAAAGCTCGTGTAACGATACCCACCTTTTCCAAACAACATTTAATGCAGGAAAATTGTAGCCCAACGGCTCTATTCAATTTTCCAACAACCAAAACGACTAGAAATCAATGAAGGGGTATTAAAACAAGTCTTCAAAGCTTCTTCAACAATAAGACAACAATTCTAAAGCATCCAAGCACATATCCAACATCTTTGAGTTTTTATTGTCAAATTCTTTTACCTACTTGAGTGTTCTTCATTTTATCTCATTTTTATTCAAGTGATGGGGTTTAGTGATCTTAAATTGTGCAAACAATCTTCCTTTGGAGGAATTTGAGAGTTTTCTTCTTTGTTTCCAATTTTAGGAAAGAGAAATTGCTAGAGTTTGGGGTATAAGTCTGGGATTTGTAAGGTTATCTCCTTTAGCCTAAAAGGAAAGACAAATTAGTGAATTTGTAGAAATTTTTAGTGTGGAGAGCTGAGGTAGTTGATGTAGACCTTGTTGAGAAGGTTGAACAACCCTAAATCACTTGTGCAAATTTCTTTTCTTTTTGTATTTGCTTCTAACAAACTTTTTAATTTCCAATTCACCCTCTCTTGGCAATCTTCCTTGATTGATCAACTCAACAATTGGTATCAGAGCTACACTCATTTGAAGGCTTCACATTTTCTTGAGTATATCCAATCGTTGCTCAATCAATTTCCAAGTCATCCATGGCCTCTAATTCCAGCAACTTCTTAATGGAGGAAGCACAATCCACTTCTAGGCCACCATACTTCAATGTGGTTAGCTAACCATATTAGAAGAATAGAATAAGGCTATTCATCCAATCTACCGACTACCTCCTTTGGGATGTATGATGGATGTGCCATATATTTTGATGAAGAGATAAGGAGATTGATTCATCCCTAAGGAAAGGCAAGAATGGACCAATGATGATCGAAAGAAGCTACAATTTAATGCCAAAGCCATGCACATCTTGTTTTGTGCCCTTGGACCAGATGAGTATGCCAAGATGTTTTCTTACTCTAGTGCCAAAGAGATTTGGGGCAAGATAAAAGTTACCCGTGAAGGAATCAATGAAGTCAAGGAGACCAAGATTGAGCTTCTCAATCTAAGCTATGAGAATTTCAAGATGAAACTAGAAGAAGACGTGAAAATAATGTTTGATTAATTATCTGTCATCGTAAATGGGCTGAAGGGATTTGGAGAAATCATTCCAGAGGACAAGTTTGTTTGAAATCTCATCTACTCTCTTCCCGAATCATGGGATTCAAAGAATACCGTCATCATCGAAGCCAAGGATCTCAAGACCTTGAAGCTTGATGCTTTTATGGGGTCTCTTATCACTCATGAGCTAATGAGACAAGGAAAGAAGGATGAGGAGTAGAAGAAGGAAGATAAGAAGGAAGTGGAGAAGAAAAAAGTTGGGATTGCTCTCAAAGCTTCACAAGAAGAGAGCGATTCTAGCAAGAAAAAAAGATGAAGAAATGGCTATGCTAGCCAAAAGATTCACAAGTTTCATGAAGTCTAACCGAGGAAAAAAGTTTCATCGAAGAGAGGGCTTAAAGAACAAGTCAAAGGAACAAGAGAATGGCCAAATCATTTTATATGAGCGCAAAAATTCGGGACACATCAAGTTCGATTGTCACCAACTAAAGAAAAAGAGCTTCGGAAAGAAGAAGAATCTTAAGGCTCATGTGACTACTTGGAGAGATGAAGACTTATCCGATGAGGAGGAGCAAGAGGTAGCCAACCTATGTCTCATGGCACTTGAAGATGATACTAAGGTAACCTCTAATTCATCCACTTTTGAATTTGATGAACTTCAAGAAGCATATGATGAATTGCAAGAGGTTTATGACGAATTGGTTTTAGAATTTAAAGAGTCAATTTTGAAAAACAAAAAGGTGATTTCAAATTTGAAAAATGAAAATGACTCTATTTCTAAAACTAATTTGGAGCTTGAAAGTAAATTAAAGAAATGCAAGCAAAATTCAATGATCTTGAAAAGAAAAATCAAGACTTGCATGAATTACTTTCAAGAGTCCATGATGATCACCAAAAGGAAGTGAGTGATCTTAAAGTTTCCTTGAACAAATTTGGGACAAATCATTTTGAAAAAGGGAATCATTCAAAATCCAACTACGTGAAGAGGAACATTAATGGGTACAAACATAGAGGCTTCCAAAGGCCCTCTAAAGGTAAGAATATTATGAGTGTTTGAGTTCTTAAGGAACTCTTAGCTTCTAATAATGTTTATGTAAAACCTACATTGATTTTGATATAACAAATTATATAAGGGCTTATTTGCATATACAAATAAATTTTTAAGTATTTGAAAAACTCACTTAATTGATAAGCATTTGAACCAAAAGAACCTTCATGTCAAAAATATTTCAAGTGTTCAAATTTTTCTAAGTATTTTCAAACCAAACTTTAACTCTACGCCCAGGTGCATCAATACGCTTAAGTCCTATCGATACAGTTTTCCTTCACTGGAATTCTAATCGATAAAAGTGTACCGATACGGTTAAACTATATCAATACAATATTCATCTGGGTAAGTTTTTCAAGCTATAGCGTACTGATACAGTTGGTCACCGTATCGATACGATTTGATGATGTTTGATAAATCTTTGCATTTAATGGTTTCTACTGTTGCATGTTAGTTATTGGAATCACAAAATTTTAAATGACCGTTAACCGTATCAATACGCCCATAACGTATCGATACACTTTTTGTTAAAATCCAACCAAGGATTTGAGTGACCAAAATCTGTATCGATACAATATATGAGTATCAACACGCCCCTTGATTTACACTTGAACCGTATCGATACGTCTTCCCGTGTATCGATAAGCCCCTGGTTTTTCAGTCACAACGGACTCTTTCTTCTTTGAGATAGGTACCGATACGGTCACGAGAGTATCGATACGCTGGGCAGTTGAAGAGCATTTATTGTGCCAAAAATGCAGCCCAACGGCTAGATTAATGATCTCAACCACCCAAACGGCTAGAATTCAATGCGAGGGTATAAAAGCAAGTCTCCAAAGCACCAACAACAACTATTGAACCTTCAAGCAACATCCAAGCAATTAATCCAAACCCTTGTGCCTTAGAGTCAAATACTTTGCACCCCACTTATTTGTGTTCTTTATTGTAAATCTTTATTTTGAGTTTGGGAGTGTTTTGATTGTAATTGGGCAATATCCATCTTGTGAGAGACATTTTTAGATTGCCAATTTCTTCTTTGTATTGAGAGACTTCTTGGGTCAATCCTTGGATAGAAAGATTGATCGATTGTAAATGTTACCTCCTAAGCCTAGAAAAGGGGAAGAAAATCTAGTGGATTTTGTTGAAAATCCTTAGTGGGAGCTAAGGTAGTGGAAATATAGTGGATTTTGTTGAACCACTATAATTGTCTTTGTCCTTAATTTTTCAATTTCCAATTTCCAATTTGCTCCCTCAAATTTTAAATAGCCAATTCACCCCCTCTTGGCCAAATCACTATTTTTTGATCCACTCAACAATTGGTATCAGAGCCTAACTCTTTGAAGGCTTAACATCCACAAGAGGCGATCCTTGAAGAGTGTTGATCATCCATCCATTAATTGCCATAGCTTCTACCTCCGAGAAAAATCTATACGAGTCACAATCGATCACAAAGCCACCTTACTTCAATGTGGATAACTATCCCTATTGGAAGAACCGGATGAGATTCTTCATCAAATCCACCGACTATGTCCTTTGGGATGTAGTAGAAGATGGACCAGCCATTCCGATGAAAAGAGATGATGAAGTAAGACTTGTTCCGAAGACAAGGGTGGAGATGACCGATGAAGATCGGAGAAGACTCCAAATAAACGATAAGGCCCTACACATCTTGTTTTGTGCACTCGGTCCCGAAATGTATGCCAAGATGTCTTTGTGCACAAGTGCAAATGAGGTGTGGGACAAGTTAAAGACCACTTACGAGGGCACCAACAACGTGAAGGAGACCAAGATCGGGATCTTTAATTTAAGCTACGAGAACTTCAAGATGGAGCCGGATGAAAGTGTCTCCAAGATGTTTGACCGGTTCTCAGTTATTGTTAATGGTCTCAAGGGCTTCGGTGAGATCATCCCCAAAGACAAGCTTGTCCGAAAGATACTCTACTCTCTTCCCGAATCATAGGATGGGAAGAGAACCACAATCATCGGGGTAAAGAACTTGAAGACAATGAAGCTCGATGAGTTGGTAGGATCTCTTCTTACTCATGAGATCATGAAGCAAGAAAGAGAAAAAGAGAAGAAAAGAGAAGATAAAAGATTAGAGAAGCTTGAGGTGGAGAAGAAGAAGCAAGGGATTGCTCTCAAAGCCTCTCTACCACAAGAGGAGAGCAACTCAAGTAAAGAAGATGAATTTGAAGAATTGGCTATGATAGCCAAAAGATTCTCTCGGTTCATGAAGTCCAATCGAGGAAGGAAGTTCCAAAGAAGAAGAGACTTCAAGAACAAAATCAAAGAAGAAGAGAAGGATCAACTCATATGTTATTAGTGCAAGAAACCGGGCCACATTAGATCAGATTGCCCTTAACTTAAGAAGAAGGGGTTCGATAAGAAGAAAAAGATGAAGGCCGCCCATGTTGCTACTTGGAGCGATGAGGAATCATCATCCGATGGAGAAGAGAAAAAAGTAGCAAACCTTTGCCTCATGGCCATTGATGACGATCCTAAGATAAACCTCAACTCATCTAACTTTGATTTTACATTTGATGAGCTTCAAGATGCTTATGATGAGTTACAAGAGGTTTATGATGAATTGGTAGAAAAATATAAAGAATCGGTTTTGAAAAACAAAAAATTGATTTCCGATTTGAAAACTCAAAACGATTCTTTATCCAAAACCATTTCGAATTTTGAAAAGAAGATTTCAATTTTAAAAGATGATTTAAAATATTTTCAAAATGAAAATGTTGATTTAAACAATATTCTTTCTAAATTTCACGATGAACACCACAAAGTGGTAAACGAGCTTAAAGTTTCTTTAAAAGTTGGTTCTTCTACTTTTGAAAATGGTGAATCTTCCAAAACAAACTATGTAAAAAGAAACATTTTTAACTACAAAAAAAAGCTCTCATAGGCATTCTAGAGGTAAAAGAATTAGGACTGTATGGGTTCCTAAAGAACTTGTAACTTCTAATAATATTCATGCTATTTCTTTTTGGATTCCTAAGGGAACCAAGTACTTGGGAGCTAACTCACAAGGACCCAAAATAGTTTGGGTACCAAAAATTAAGAACTAATCTTTGTTTGTAGGGGGCATTGCTACAAGGCCAAAGCTTCAAGTGAAAACACTTGGTACCTTGATAGTGGATGCTCAAGACACATAACTGGCTACAAGAGTAGATTCATGGAGGTAAAGCCAAAGAGTGGTGGAGTGGTGACTTTTGGTGACAACTCCAAGGGTTGAGGGTATTGGCTCTATTAGTAATCTCTCCTCTATTCCTATTAAAGATGTCTTGTTTGTCAATGGTCTTAAGCATAATTTGTTGAGCATTAGTCAATTGTGTGACAAGGGTTTTAATGTTCATTTTGATGTTAATGTTAATGGGTGTAAAATTGTGAACATTAAAACAAATGAAATAATGCTCATTGGTCGTAACATTTACATGGTGCATCAAGATGACATACATTCATCCCATGTATGTTTGGTTGCTAATGATGAAAATGATGCATGGTTGTGGCATAGGAAACTAGGGCATGCTAGTATAAGTGTTTTCGAGAAATTAGTTTCCCAAAATCTAGTTAGAGGTTTACCTAAGCTAAAATTCACATTAGATAAAATTTGTGATGCTTGTGCTAAGGGTAAACAAAAACGAACCTCATTTAAATCCATTAATGATGTTTCAACTAGTAGGCTATTACAATTGATCCATATGGATCTTTTTGGGCCTATTAGGAAAACTAGCTTGGGTGGAAAATCATATGCATATGTGCTTGTTGATGATTTTTCTAGATACACTTGGGTTCTTTTCTTAAGCACTAAAGATGAGGCTTTAAAAAAATTCATCACATTTTCAAAAATCACTGAAAATGATCTTGGTCAAAATATTTGTCATATTAGAAGTGACCATGGAACCGAATTTCAAATCTAGGTTTTGGTGATTTTTGTAACTCAAATGGTATTAGCCACAATTTTTCCACACCTCGCACTCCTCAACAAAATAGGGTAGTTGAGAGGAAAAACCGCTCTTTAGAAGAAATAGCTAGAACCATGCTTTGTGAAAATAACTTACCTAAGTATTTTTGGGCGGAAGCCACAAACACGACATGCTATATTATAAATCAAGTAATGATTAGACCTATTTTAAAAAAAATTCCTTATGAGATTTTAAAATCAAAGAAGCCTAACATTAGCTATTTTCATCCTTTTGGATGTAAGTGTTTTGTTTTAAACAATGAAAAAGACAACTTGGGTAAATTTGATGCAAAAATTGATGAAGCAATTTTTCATAGTTATTCTTTAAATTCAAAAGCTTATTGATTCTTTAACAAAAGAACCTTAGTTGTAGAAGAGTCAATACATGTGGTTTTCGATGATAACCTCCTCTCGAGGAATGACTCTTATGATGATGATGATGTAGGGGTCATTGAAGCCATTGATGGTGGGCAATCATCAAGGGTGGAAGAGGTTTCAACCAAGGAAGAAGCACAAGATCCTCCCATTGAAGCTCTAAAGGACATGACCATTGAGGAAAAGGAAGTGAGCTACCCAAGGGAACTCAACTATGTCAAAGGTGGTGAAATCTTGGGTGATCCATCCAAGGGGGTAACTACTCGATATTCTCTTAGATTAATGAACCATGTAGCATTCATTTCATGCATTGAGCCTAAAAATATCAAAGAAGCATTAAAAGATGATTTTTGGATATTGGCTATGCAAGAAGAATTAAATCAATTTGAGAGGAGTAAAGTTTGGATATTAGTTGATAGGTCTAGTAATCAATCTACTATAGGAACTAAATGGGTCTTTAGAAACAAGCTAGATGAGAGTGGTAACATAGTGAGAAACAAGGCTAGACTTGTTGCTCAAGGTTACACTCAAGAAGATGGAATAGATTTCGATGAAACTTATGCACTCGTAGCTAGGATGGAAGCTATTAGGATGCTTCTTGCATTTGCATGCTTTCATGATTTCAAGCTCTTTCAAATGGATGTTAAAAGTGCATTTTTAAATGGTTTTATTAATGAAGAAGTGTATGTTGAGTAACCACCGAGTTTTGAAGATTCGAACTTTCCAAACCATTTTTTAAATTAACTAAAGCCTTATATGGTTTAAAACAAGCTCCTAGAGCTTGGTATGAAAGGCTTTCAAACTTTTTAATTGAAAAAGGTTTTGAAAAAGGTAAGATGGATACTACACTTTTCATTAAAAGATATGGCAATGACATCTTATTAGTTCAAATTTACGTTGATGATATTATCTTTGGTTCTACTAATGAGTTTTATTGCCAAGAATTTTCTAAGCTAATGAAAGGTGAGTTTGAGAAGAGCATGATGGGCGAGCTCTCATTTTTATTGGGGCTCCAAATCAAGCAAAGAATGGATGGCACCTTCATCAATCAAGCCAATTACATCAAGGATATGCTCAAGAAGTTTGGCTTAGAGAACGTAAAGCCTCAATCCACTCTAATGAGCTCATCTATTAAGCGTGATAAAGATGAAGGAGGTAAGTGTGTCGATTCTAAGCTTTATCATTCAATGATTGGCTCTTTGCTTTACCTTACCGCACGTAGACCCGATATCATGTTTAATGTTTGCTTTTGTGCTAGGTTTCAAGCTATCCCTAGAGAATCGCACCTAGTAGCCATTAAGAGAATCTTTAGATACCTTAGAGATACACCTAATTTAGGTCTTTGGTATCCTAGAGACCCATCCTTCAACCTTCATGCTTATTCGGATGTGGATTATGGGGGATGTAAGATAGATAGGAAAAGTACCTCCAAAACATGTCAATTCCTAGGTAGTATGCTCATATCTTGGTTCTCTAAGAAACAAAATAGCATAGCCTTATCTACCACTGAAGTGGAGTACATATCCTTAGGGAGTTGTTGTGCTCAAGTCCTTTGGATGAAGCAACAACTCTTAGAATATGGTGTTGAAGTAGATACCATACCCCTTAAGTGTGACAATACTAGTGCCATTTGTCTCACTAAGAATCCCATCCAACACTCCAGAACCAAGCACATAGAAATAAGGCATCATTTCATTAGAGATCATGTCTTGAAAAATGATGTAGTTCAAGAGTATGTCGATACCTTGAACTAATTAGTGGATATATTTACCAAACCATTAGATAAAGAACGTTTTTGGACCCTTAGGAGAGAGTTAGATTTAACAAGCCTTCCTTGACCCTTTAGTGTCCCAAAATACCAAAAATTTGCTTGAATTGATTCGATTTCCATGTTTATGTAATTTTTGCCTCTTGATCCATCTATGCCTTAGTTAGGGGGAGTATGCATCTGTTTTAGCCCATATATCTTGCTAATATATCATTCACATGCATTGAGGTTCGTCCAAAGTTGAATTTTTGGACTTATTTTTGTCCAAAATACATTTTCTGGCAAAGGAGTATCGATACGGGTAACATCGTATCGATACAAGTTGCTATTTGGGCTTCGATACAGTTGGCACTGTATCAATACGTCCACGCGTATCGATAAGGTTTGAAAATTGTACCGATACGGTGGATTGATATGCCTAGTCAGCTTATCGATACGGTATATGCAGATTCTTTAAATCAGACCTTAAAAGCATATATACTTTAATTAAATTCAAATCCCATTTTCTCTCAAAAACCCTAACCGAAAACCCCTATAAAACCCCCTCTAATCTCATTGATTTATCACACCAAACTTAAAATTCCTTAAGGGTTTTTCATCAAAGCATCAAGGCTCAAGCTTTGCTAGCAACGTTGTGCATTGTTCATCCTTCATTCCTCCAATTTCCGATATCAAGGTATAAAACCCCTTTCTTTTCTTTTTAATTTTCATTTAATTTCCTATACTATTTTCGATTGATTTTTGTATAGAAAGTATATATATAGTATGGGTTTTGAAGTATTTGCAAAAATTCTTTAGAATCTGAAAATTTTTGTTTCGAATATAAAATTATATCGTATATTTTTTTAAATATGTTTTTCAAATTTATTTTTCCCATTTTTACTTATATATATATTTTTAAAACCTAAAATATAGTGTTTTTCATAATACCTTGAATAATTGGAATATTTATTGGACCGAATATGATGATAATTGCGTACACTGTTTTCGAATGTTTTTGATAATTTTCAAGCTTATAATGGGGTTGAAAAAGAGACCAAGAAAAGAGGTAGCATCGAGTTCATCAAATCCCAATACCTAACCTGAGAGTATTTCAAAACCAAAGCTTGGGTTTATAATTCAAAATAGTTTTTAAACGCCTTCGGCAATGGCCCATTATAAACAATATCAAGGTTTTATAATTCGGGATGAGCGAGTTGTTTCAATCCCCTCTCCAAACTCAGAACATTTTAAATTTTGATACTTCGGGTTGTTAAAATAATGGAAATTCTTACCTTTTTTAAACCTCATCCCGTCTTTATATCGAAACCTTATTTTAATCTTCTTTTCAAATGCCCGGTGTATCCTTGATGAAGAAAAAGAACATGTGATTGCTATTGAATCCTACCTTATGAACAAAAATTTTGAATTGATCAGGAAGTTTTATGCAACATTTTTGGTTTTGAAAACATTGGGATAGATGATGAAAATTTTTGGACCATACACAACTAGGCTCCGTAACCGTCCTTGATGCCCATGACCGTATCCTCCATCTTATCATTTCTTGGTGGCTTTGTCCTTTCGGTGGTAAATTCTCAACCATTCGCCAAGTTGATGCGTTTTGACTTTAATGTTTTCGTGAGGGTAAGCGCCCAAATCTTTACCAAATTATGTTTGCCGACTTGGTTTATCTTGTTCAACATCGCCACACCGATCAAGTCAAGTCATTCTACTATGGCGTGGCCTTGATTCATCTCTTCCATGCCTTGGAGATCGATTGTTCTCATGATGCCTCCGAGCCTCTTGGTAAACCAATCGATGAACACTCTCTCATTCGTGCTAAATTTTAGTTCATCAACAACGAGTGGGTTCGAGTAGTTAATCCTCCTCCTCTTCACGAAGTTCCTCAACCTCCTCCGGCGTCTCCACAAGGATCCTTTGCTCAACCATCCAATGATGCTATGTTGGCCTTTCTCACTGAGCAATTCACTTCGATGCGCACTCATATGGATGATGGTTTTACCGCTATTGATACTCGTTTCATCACCTTGGAAGAACGAGTTGGGGTTATTGAGAACTGAGTCATCTCGATTGATCAGCACATCACTACCATTGAGCAACAACAAGCCTCAATGGATGTCTCTCTCACCCCATTTCATGGCTTTTGGCTCAATTCTCGCGTTCCTCCACCCCAAAACGATGATGAAGAGGACATGGATGAGGACGATGGCAATGATGATGGGGATGAGCTCATTCATATCATCTCTTTTAGGCTTTCTTTTCTTATGCACCTATGTTTTATGTTTTGGAACCCTATGCTTTGATTTATGTTATGTGTTTGGGTATTAAGTTTAAATTTCCTTTGACATTATGAATGCTTTGGTTTATATTTGAACTCTAATGTTATTATCTTGTTTATAATCCTTAATTATGCATTGATTTTGATCTAACCTAAAGGGGGAGAAGAAAGTGTAACAAGCCAAAATTTTTAAATCTTTATACTTTGAAAAAACCTATCTTAAATTAAGGGAGAGAAACTTTTCAAAAGTTTTCAAACACTTAAAATTTTTACTTTGGTTTTGTTATATCAAAAAGGGGAGATTGTAAAACCTACATTGATTTTGATATAACAAATTATATAAGGGCTTATTTGCATGTACAAATAAAATTTTGAAGTATTTAAAAAACTCACTTGATTGATAAGCATTTGAACCAAAAAACCTTCATGTAAAAAATATTTCAAGTGTTCAAATTTTTCTAAGTATTTTCAAGCCAAACTTTAACTCTACGACCAGGCGTATCGATACGCTTAAGTCGTATCGATACGGTTTTGCTTCACTGGAATTCCAATCGATAAAAGTGTACCGATACGGTTAATACCGTATCGATACGATATTCATCTGGGCAAGTTTTTCAAGCTATAACTTACCGATACGGTTGGTCACCGTATCGGTACGATTTGATGATGTTTGATAAATCTTTGCATTTAATGGTTTTGACTGTTGCTTGTCAGTTATTAGACTCACAAAATTTTAAATGACCGTTAACTGTATAGATACGCTCCCATATCATACCGATACACTTTTTGTTAAAACCCAACCAAGGATTCTAGTGAGCAAAATCCGTATTGATATAGTATATGAGTATTGATACGCTCATTGATTTACACTTGAACTGTATCGATACGCCTTCTCGTGTATCGATACGCCCTGGTTTTTTAGTCACAACGGCTCTTTCTTCTTTGAGATAGGTACTGATACGGTCACGAGGGTATCGATATGCTGGGTAGTTGAAGAGCATTTCTTGTGCCAAAAATGCAGCCCAACGGCTAGATTAATGATCTCAATCACCCAAATGGCTGGAATTCAATGCAAGGGTATAAAAGTAAGTCTCCAAAGCACCAACAACAACTATTGAACCTTCAAGCAACATCCAAGCAATTAATCCAAACCCTTGTACCTTAGAGTCAAATACTTTGCACCCCACTCATTTGTGTTCTTTATTGTAAATCTTTATTTGGAGTTTGGGGAGTGTTTTGATTGTAATTGGGCAATATCCATCTTGTGAGAGACATTTTTAGATTTCCAATTTCTTCTTTGTATTGAGAAATTTCTTGGGTCAATCCTTGGGTAGAAAGATTGACCGATTGTAAAGGTTACCTCATAAACCTAGAAGAGAGGAAGAAAATCTAGTGGATTTTGTTGAAAATCCTTAGCTGGAGCTAAGGTAGTGGATGTAGAACTTGTTAGAAGCTTTGAACCACTATAATTATCTTTGTCCTTCATTTTTCAATTTCCAATTTCCTCCATCAAATTTTAAATACCCAATTCACCCCTCTTAGCCAAATCACTATCTTTTGATCCACTCAACAGTTTATGTTAATGCATCTTGTAACACCCCTCACCCGGGTTAGGAGATACTAGGCCAAGGAGTGTTAAAGACAAGAATATAAGCAAGCATACAAGAAAGCAAGCCAATTAAAACTTTTAAACTCATCCTATTAGATGAGTTACTTGCCTAACAAGAAACCCAAACAATCATCAAGAACTTGCTTTTCAAACATTATAGCTCACCAAAAATAGATATAGGCTTCCAAGTATAACTTGAGAAGATATAATCTTGTCCCTTGTACATGTAGGCTTTTGATTACACACAAGACAAGACACAATTTCATTTCAATTTTATTCAAATATGCGCAGCTTTGATCTAATTCAAAACAATGTTAAACATGGTTACAATGTCATATTCACTAAGCTTAATCTTATAGCAATTTACATTCAAGACAAGGTTACATATACTGTTGGTTACTAGACATGGTCACCATTGTACTCATTCAAATCTTACACACCATCAACATGCCTTCAAGCAAGCTTAACATCAACTAGCAATCATGACTAACTTATCATGACCTTAATTACTTAAACTAGAAGTAACCTAATCAACCAAGTGATCCATTCGAATAAAGAATTCAATAGATATGTACATTCAAGTATAACTAGATCATGTATCCAAGTTTCATACTCCATATTCAACAAGTCAAGCTTAATTCATTATAATAGTATCTAGATATCATGGCATCAAACATTGCCAACCAAGTCCTTACAAGCTTTTAAAAGGTCAAGGCTATATATATATATATACAAAATTCAAAGTGACAAAATGCATGATCTAACTTAATTATGTACATATCTAGGTGCCACCAACTAGGAGAGTTACAAAATAGATTCGAAGCCATACTTCTAGCTCTGCTTGTATCTTGCTTCAAGCTCAAGGAAGATAGCTTTAAGATCTCTTTAACCTGTGGTTTGGGAAGGATGGAAACAAGAGTGATAAGTACATAATGTACATAGTGAGGTAGCAAGTATTTACATGTTATTTGTCAAGTTTAGGTAAACCTAAATCAAGTACAACATATCTAAGGTTTGAGCATGTGAAGTTGAGTCTAACATAAGGTTTCATGTTTTTAAGTCAAGTAGTCATGTATGGCTATTACCATTTACGCATATCATTTCAAGCACAAGTACATACAATGAAAATCTTAAGCTCAAGCGATTTATATCATGTCATGTTTCTATCACAATTCGAATAGCTTATCAATAAGAGGATTGTTTTCAATTCAAGTTTAATCAAGTATCAAGTCAAGACAAGAAGCATGCTCAAGTATAACAATTCAAGTATAGATACATTTCATTTCATGTGTTCATTCGAGTATCACGTAAACAAGCCAATTCAAGTATCATATCAAGTAACATTTAAGCTTTATGCTATTTTTCTTTCTTGTTTATTCATTTTAGATTAGGATTTGGTACATAGTTATGTCTAGGTAATCGAGTCACCAACCAAACTGTCACCAAAACAAGAAACTGGTCATATTACCCTCCTACTGTCGCCAGTGACCATAACACACATCCCTCCTATTGTCGCCAATAAGGGCCTTGGCCCAGGACCGTAGTCAACCCAATCACAATGAGCTCTAGACTCTATGGCATTCCATCCTACCAATGACTAACTAGCAACCAAGGCTTTGTTTAAATTACTTGTCGATTAAGTAAGCTTCAAGATTTCAAGTCAAGGCAAGTACACACAACACGATCATGGTAAGTTGGTATCTTATTCAAGCATCCCATTCAAGTGTTTATCTATCAAGATCAAGATAGCCCTTAGGCCATTCGAGCCTTAGCTCAATTTACAATGCATTTATTGTAATTCAAGCAAGTTTGCATTTCATGTCATCATTAACATCAAGAAATATCATGTTTAGGCATTCTTACTACATTCGATTAGGTTAATACAAGAAATCATAGAAGATTAATCTATTGTTACATGATCCATTTGCATTAACAACTCATATATCAAGCATGTCTTACTATCAAGTTTCCATATAAGCCATTATTCCCTTAATTCATTTCCAAGCATAGTTTAGATTCATTTCATAACATAAACATAACAATGTAATAGTAGATGTGCATATTTTGTTAGGACCTAAGTCCTAACCCTATGTAAAAGCTACACTCACAATACTCCAAGCTAGCTTAGTCTTGGATCCAAATTCCTTTTTGCTTGCCACCCTTTTGACCAGCTCTTCCTTCTTCCTCCACAAGGTTTACTCCTTGTTCTAATACATTACACAAGCATTTACATGTCAAAACAGGTTTGCACAATCATTCAATCATGGCAACATTGCTAATACACAACATAACAATCATATACATACTGATTTATGCATGAATTGGACAGTCTACATTCTAACAACTTCTATACATTGGAACTGTCCAAATACACATGTTTAATAATAAACAGCATGCTTACATATATACCTTCCAATTTAGGCAGAAATAGGACAATAACCAAACTGTCCAAACTGCTTATATAACAGTTTACAAAACTACCACAATACCTAAACTGCTGTTGCCAGGCAGTAGGCGCACACTGCTTACTCAATTGCCCATATCTTTCGTTTCATACGTCAAAATTTCGAACCTTTTACACCGTTGGAAAGCTAACTTAATTGTCCTTCTAACCATACAGGCCTTGCATTTTAATCCTTTACCAATTAATACAGTTTTTAGCTTAAAGACAAGACAATTTACAACACTGAACAATTTGCACTGTCCCTAGTGTTTCTTCTCTACAATTCATTCTACAATCCAGAATTCTGTTCTGTTTTCTCCTAATGAATTTAGACATGTTAAGGCATTGTCCATAAAAATTTCAGTCTTAAATTACATTTATACAATTTATGGTGATTTTTCAAAGTTACTGCCCAGAATGGAGTATTCTGGGTAGATTACTCTAGGTTAAGCTTCTAGCTTCATAATTCATCTAAACAAGATTCTAACATTGTAATTCAACTTATTTTCATATTCCTACATGTCTAGGTCAGTCCAATTTACCTATCAATGTGATTAAAACAAGGCATTATAGTACTATGTTCAATTTGATCCATTTGATCAACAACATTCCTCTAATTCACCATTTGAGTAGTCTATTACCTAGCTTTAACCAATCCAACTATATGTATTCATTTTCCAGTAAGCTATTTATCCAATTCAAGTCTCAATTCGTAGGCAATTCAAATACTCATCAACTTACATGATTAACCACACAATTGTTACATTCATGTGCATATATCACTCGGCTAAGCATAGTTTCACTCTATTTTCAATAGCATTTCAACCACATTCAAGCTACAATTCAAAGTAAATTTCAAGCATAACATATAACATGCAATTCTATGAATTCAAGTTCAATTTCCATCATCTAACATTCATTCGAACAAGCTTGCTAGGGAGGAAGGACTTAGAATTCACTTACAATTTTCCTAGCTATTCAATTACATGAATGATATGATCACATGCAAGCTTCCATCATATACAATGGTGGTTTCTTTTTTCCCTAAAGAGATGAGAGTGTTTCGACCAAGGAAGGGAAAGAGTTGGTGGAGAAGATGATAGGAAGATGGACACCCAGCCATGTTGTTATCACTTGGCTTGGCCAAATGCCTCCACTTGGCAATTTATGGTCTAATTGCTTCATCAATCCTTAGTTACACATTCTAGTTGCATGCAATTCAACATTTAATCATTTTTATTATTTGGCTATTTAGTTATCAATCTATCTAATTTAGTCACTAGATTTAATCAATTCTTCTAATTTGTAGATTGTTTGTACAATTAAGTTCTAATTAGTTTGTGACATGTTACTAGGCCATGATTTGGGGTATTACACTTCTTGGATTCCTATGGGAACCAAGATTTTGGGAGCTAATACTCATGGACTCAAAAGAATTTGGGTACGAAAAATCATGACATAATTCTATGTTTGTAAGGGGATCATTGCTACAAGGCCCAAAATTCAAGTTCAAATTCATGGTAACTTGATAGTGGATGCTCAGGACGCATGACTGGTGACAAGAGTCGGTTCTTGGAGCTAAAACCAAAAAGTGGAGGAGTAGTGACATTTGGTGGCAACTCCAGAGGCCACATTGAAGGAATTGGTTCCATTGATAATCACTCTTCTATAGTCATTGATAATGTTTTATATGTCAACAGTCTAAAACATAATTTGTTAAGTATAATCCAACTTTGTAATAAAGGATTCAATGTCATGTTTGATTTAAATGGTTGCAAAAATAATTGAAATTTCATCTAACAAAATTCTGCTTTTTGGTCATAGAATATGAAATATTTATAAGGTGTATCTAGATGACATTCATGTTTCCAATGCAAGTTTTGTTGCTAAAGATAAACATGATTCTTGGTTGTAGCATAGAAAACTAGGACATGCTAGCATGATTGTTTTGGAAAAATTAATTTCTAATGATCTACTAAGAGGTTTGCCTAAAAACAAGTTTTCTCTTGATAAAATTTGTTATGCATGTGCTAAAGGAAAACATAAAAGAGTTTCTTTTAAATCCATTAATGATGTATCAACGAGTAAGATATTATAATTGATCCATATAGATCTTTTTGGCCCTATTAGAACTATGAGCTTGGGTAAAAAAACAATATTCTTTTGTGCTTGTTGATGATTACTGTAAAATCTAGATTTACTTGAGGTTCTATTCTTAAGTATAAAATATGAAGCTTTTTTAGAAAAAATCATCACATTTTCAAAAGCAAACCAAAATGATGGTGGTTATTCCATTTCTCATGCTAGGAGTGACCATGGAACCAAAATTCAAAATGTTGGTTTTGAAGAGTTTTGCATCTCTAATGGAATTAGCCATAATTTTTTTGGCTCCTCACACCCCTCAATAAAATAGAGTTGTAGAGAGGAAAAATAGAAGTTTAGAAGAAAGGGCTAGAATCATGCTTTGTGAAAATAATTTGCCAAAGTATTATTGGGCGAAAGCTATAAATACTGCTTGTTATATTGTTGTCGAGTAATTATTAGACCTCTTTTAAAAAAAGCCCCTTATGAGCTTTTCAAAAATAAAAGCCTAACATTAGCCATTTTCATCCCTTTGGATGCAAATTTCTTGTTTTAAACAATAAAAAAGACAATCTAGACAAGTTTGATGCAAAAAGTGATGAAGTTATTTTTCTTGGTTAATCTTTAAAATCTAAAGCTTATTGTGTATTTAATAAAAGAATTTTAGTGGTTGAAGATTCTATATATGTTGTTTTTTTTATGATAACCTCCTTCGGGGAAGGATACTTGTGATGATGATGTAGGAATTTTGGATGCCAATGATGATGAAGGACAATCATCAAAGGTAGATGAAGTTCCATCAAAAGAAGAACCACAAGATCCACCTCTAGAAGCCTTGAAGGACATGTCTCTATAGGAAAAGGGGGTCACCTACCCAATAAAGTTTAATTATGTCACAAGTGGTGAGATTTTGGGTGATCCCCATCTAAAAGGGTAACCACTAGATCCTCTCTTAGAAATACATGTAATTATGTTGAATTTATCTCATGCATAGAGCCTAAGAATATCAACAAAGCATTAAATGATGATTATTGGATTATGATTATACAAGAAGAGTTAAATCAATTTGAGAGGAGTCAAGTTTGGACATTAGTTGATAGGCCTAGTAATAAATCTACTATAGGTACTAAATGGGTTTTTAGAAATAAACTAGATGAGAGTGGTAACATAGTGAGAAACAAGGCTAGACTTGTTGCTCAAGGTTACACTCAAGAAGAAGGAATTGATTTTGATGAAACATATGCAGCCACAGCTAGAATGGAAGCTATTAGGATGCTACTTGCATTTGCATGTTTCAATGAATTCAAGCTTTTTCAAATGGATGATAAAAGTGATTTTCTAAATGGTTTTATAAACGAGGAAATGTATGTTGAACAACCTCCTAGTTCTGAAGATACAAAATATCCAAACTATGTTTTCAAATTTTTAAAAGCTTTATATGGTTTGAAACAAACTCCTAGAGCTTGGTATGAAAGATTGCCAAATTTTCTAGTTGAAAAAGGTTTTTGACAAAAGGGAGGTTGATACTACACTTTTTTATCAAAAGAAAAGACAAAGATATTTTACTAGTTCAAATTTATGTTGATGATATTATTTTTAGTTCTACTAATAAATCTCTTTACCAAGATTTTGCTAAGTTAATGCAATGTGAATTTGAAATGAGCATGATGGGAGCTCTCATTTTTCTTGGGACTCTAAATTAAACAAAGGAAGGATGTCATATTCATCAATCAAGAAAAGTACATCAAGGATATGCTCAAGAAGTTTGGCTTAGAGAATGTAAAGCCTGAAGCCACTCCAATAAGCTCATCTACAAAGCTTGACAAAGATGAATGAGGTAAATGTGTCGATCTTAAGCTTTATAGATCTATGATAGGATCTTTACTTTATCTTACTGCAAGTAGACCGGATATCATGTTTAGGGTTTGCTTGTGTGCTAGATTTCAAGCTAGTCCTAGAGAATCACATTTACGAGCCATTAAGAGAATCTTTAGATACCTTAGAGATACACTTAGTTTAGGTTTTTGGCATCCTAAAGACTCATCTTATAGTTTGCATGCTTTTTCTGATGCAAATTATAGAGGTTGTAAGATAGATAGAAAGATTACCTCAGGTACTTGTCAATTCCTAGGTAACATGCTTATATCATGGTTTTCTATGAAGCAACATAGCGTTGTTCTATCTACCACCGAGGTATAATATATTTCTATCGGTAGTTGTTGTGCTCAAGTCCTATGGATGAAACAACAACTCTTAGATTATGAAATTGATGAGGTACCATTCTATTAAGTGTGACATTACAAGTGTTATTTTTATCACTAAAAATCGCATCAAACATTCTAGAACCAAGCATATAGAGATAAGACATCATTTCATTAGCGATCATGTCTTAAAAGATGATGTAGTTCTAGAGTATGTAGATACCTTACATCAAGTAGCGGATATTTTCACCAAACCTATAAATAAGGAGCGATTTTGGACTCTTAGGAGATATTTAGGGCTTACAAGCCTTTCTTGAACCTTAGAGCCATTGGTTAATCTTAATCTTGCTTGAATTTATTTGAAATCCTTGTTTATGTGATTTTCTCCTTAAATGCATCTATTCAAATAGTTAGGGGAGTATGTATCTTTGATTGCCTATACATGTTACTCATACATCATAGACATGCATATCGATTCGAGTTGTAATACCTAAATTTTACCCGGGTATACCTATATATACATATATACTATATTCCTCTATAATAAATAAACAAATTAGTTTTAAATAAATAAATAATAAGATCCAAATAAATAATATCAGTCCAAAAATCCCTTAATATCCATATTACAACCCAAAGCCCAAAATTTAAATACAAAGGCCCATATTTTCGGTTCTAATAGCTATATCCAATCCATTTTCGGTAAACAGCAGCTGAAAGAAACACAAATTTGTTTTTCCCACCCATTTCTTGCCATATGTCGCATGAATATTGGTCTAAACGGGAGCACAATGATTCTGGTTTTTTTAGATGAGTTGTCATCAGTCGGCCTCACATGATGTCATGCTGATATCACTCCCCATCATCTCCTATACATAGGGAGAGAAATTATTAAACAATGAATGAAGTAATAATTAGACAATTATTACCTGAGTTAAAAGAGAAGAGGGAAGAAGATACCTAAAGGTGGAGGAGACACCAGGAAACTAAAGAGTACGCCGGGGAAAACAATCAGATTGCCATCAGAGTTCACCTCACATCATCGGAAGGTACTTTCCTTTTGTTATTTTCATTTTGCTGCAAGTAACACATGAAAATATTAGATCTAAAGCAAAATAAATAAAAATAGTATGATGAAAAACTAGAGGTTTTTAAGTTTGTCCAGAGTTGAAAATGGGTGGTTTCGGGTAGTTTTATGGGTAGAGATGGGCAGCTCCATTGAGCCAAGTAGTTTTAGGTGATTAGGATGAAAAAATAGAGGTTTTAGGCTTTTTTGTGTTATGGTACGGCGATGGACGGCGGTCAAAAATCGCTACAGGACGACTGGCGATCGTCTGTGGGGGCCATGAGTTAACTCCCAACGACCGACGAACATGCCAAAATTTGTCTGGAGGTGGCTGAGTGGATCAATGGACGATGGAAACGGTGACGTGTGGCCAACCTCTTTGGTGTTCGTCTTGTTCATGATGAACAATGATGAACACCGAAGAAAGTTTAGGTGTTTGATCTTTGAAAACATGAAAATATGGGGAAAAAGATGTTCGTGTGGATCAAAATTGAGAAAAACGGATGAACAAAGATGAGTTTGATGAAAAACAAGAGATTTCGATTCATTTGAGGCTTGCTTTTGTAGGAATTTGGTGTTAGGGTTGAAAGGATTTTGAGAGGTTAGAGGGTAAAGAGAGAGTGTTTTAGTGCAAATGATCGAGTTTAACTCGTTTAGGGCTTTTTATAGTCTGAATCAAATGACACCATTTTGGTTCCAGGTCTAGTTGACCCACGAGCGTGGTTTGGCTCAAATCTTAGATTCGCGTCCTTTTATTTGGATCCCCTTTAATTTTGATCCAAATTTTGTAATTCCTTTCAATTTTGTCCCCAATTGTAATAAAATCAGTTCAAGTTTCATTTCTTTCAATTTAGCCCTTTAATTAATTTAATTTAATTGCTTTCAATTATATGCTTGATGCATGTTGTAAATAGTGCGTATAGAAATGTATGTTAGACAATTTAATCATTTAGATTCAATTAATTGTTTAAAGCTTTAGCCTTATGTTTTCTATTAGTATTTAATAATTCAATTAAGAAAGATCATTGTAGAAAATTGATGAATATTAAGTGGGAAGCTTTGAAGTTCTAAATTTGGGTGATGTCCCATTGCAATTAGGTGTTGTCCAACATAAACTTTTAAGTAGAATACTTAGTATTCATTAAAACTTTAGAAATTGATAAATAATCTAATTAATTAATCAATTAGAGCTTTAATCATGTTTAGAATTTAAACAATTAGTTTAATTAATTAAACTAGGAATATTATTTAATTTTGGGGTTTAAATATGGATGGTGCTCAAGCAATTAGGTGTTATCTCATGTAAACCTTTAAATTAAATAATATTCATAAATTTAAACAAGAACACGAAATTAATTAGTGCCTTGTAGGTTAGTAATTAAAATAAATAAGATCATAATAAATCATGCATTAAAACCTTTTATGTTGGAAATATATTTTGTTGAATATGAATAGAGGTGCCCTAAGTGTATAGGGATGTTTTCAATATCATATTCGGTTCAAAAATACATTTCCTTATAAAAGGAATATTTCCATTTGGAACATAAATCCAATTAATAATTATTGATCAAATTAAATTCGAATTATTATTCTCAAAAATGCCAATATGCCAAGCAAAATTAAAGGTACTAATATCGGGCGTTTGGGGGTGTTAGCCCTTCCCCACACGTAACCGACTCCTGAACCTAATTTTAAAAGAACCAATCTTTTGCTGTTTTTTATGGTGTCCGGTCTATCAAAGAGACCAATGAAGACTCTAGTCTTTTCAAAAATCGAATTTAGACAAAATCCCCTAATTTTACAAATTAATCGTCAAGCTATTTTCTCACGTAAAAAATAGTTACGACAGCTTGGCGACTCCGTTGGGGAACACTTTGTGGGTCAGGCCTAATAAATTTTGCGTGGCATTTTGGCATTTAAGAATGGTAATTTGAATTTAATTTCTTTAACAATTATTGGATGGGTTTGTGGACAGAATGAAAATATGCTTTTTATCTGTGTGATATAAACTGTCATTCATGCATAAGCCTTCTTCCTAGGCTTCTCCTTTAGGTAGGAGTGAGACATGTTCCTACGTGAGGTATCCATCTCCGTGATCGAAATTTTGTCTTTCTTCCTATATACCAACCTTATATACCGTGAGGTTACGCCTCCGCTATAAGGGGACGTATACTCCCAAATCGATCTCTTGCTGTCGCAGTAGACAATAACGACAGTTCGGGTACCCAGAGCCTAGAACAAAAACCACATTCTGTAATCTAGAAGCCCGCCCCACTAAAGCCAGACATGGACCTAGGACAGGGTGTTGCCGATTTAAATATGCTTCTTTGGTTATTCTCTCTACTCAATATAACATGCTTTGTTGTATCCATTTAATTTTCACCTTCGGTGCTATTTCACAATACTGACACAGTTTTTGTTTTGTCTTGTTTTGTTGTTGGTTTTCTATATGGCATCATGTTGCATTTATAGGGGTATCGAATCGAGATCAGTTAATTAGGAAGTGTTCATAATGGCTAGAGAATCTGATAGACAATGAGGAGGTAATACCTTAGTGTGGACATGGTCGGAAGAAATACAGAATACAAAAGGGGACAGTATTCAAGAGGACCACGTGTCACAGATGAAGAATGACACCAAGATTAATTCTAAACAAAATGAATGTCTTTCAGAACTCAAAGCAATATGGGAACAATGGGATGAGAACATGAAGAGTCGATTTTCAGTATGAATTTGGGGATATAGTGCAACTGTTAGATATCCTGTAGGCTGGAAGCTAATTAGAGCTATGACACAATTTTTGAACTTGGCATACAATTGCTTCACCTTCGAGGACATAGATATGACTCATACACTGGAAGAATATAATGTCCTTTTACACTGCCCAAGAATCCAAATAGACAAGTTTTATATGAGGCCCAACAATATTTTGAGGTTCAAAAAAAAGTTGAAGGCAGTCATGGGAAATAATGAAGCGTGGTTCGATGGAAATCTTAAAAAAGGGATTGACAAGTTGACGAAAGACAGTGAGCATATAGATTGGAAAATCATTTAGGATTTGATTCTGACAAGCGAGGAGGCAAAAATGAAGATAAGTATATATGCTTTGTGTATCTACAGACTGGTTCTGTTCCTTGGGACTGCAGATTATATAGACCCATCAACGTTAGGGTTATTTAAGCATTTAGAAAAAGGTGTTAACATAGTACCAACTATTCTGACAGAAACTTATAGATCATTGACTACATGTAGGAAGGCGGGAGAAGGAAGGCTCTGAGGTTGTGCACAGTTGCTGGAAGTTTTGTTTCGAGGACATAGGTGGGACATGCCTCATAAGGTTCACAACCTTTTTAGTACTTACTCACCATTGGAAGAACATCTCACTAAGTGCCCAATTGAGAAAGTGTCAGAGGAACAGTGGAAAGAATGCTTTTTGAACATGAACGATTCTAATATCGTATGGAAAACCCCTTGGTTGGGTCTGAACAACTTTCTGTACCAGTGTGGAAAGTTTGACTGGGTCCTGTTGCCGGGAGTTTGGGGGGACAGCCTATTGCTCGTTGCTAGTGTCTAGGTAATTTCCATCAAGACAATTTATCCCCGCCACCGCAGGTATGGCGAAGTTTGAGTATGCATATAAGACAGATGACTATAAATCAAAAGTAAGTGGAACTGCGGAGGCATGAAAGGTGCCGAGGAGGGTAAAAATTTATGAAGAGTAAAAAGTTATGAAAAACTATGAAGAATGGAAAGCCTAGAGAGTCAATAACAACATCCTTTAGAAAGATTAGGGTAATGCTAATGAACGCGTAAGTAGTACTCTGTCAGCTTTGGACAAATGAAAGCATGATAATGAGTTGGATTTGAAAGGGTGCTAGAAGAGAATCAATGATCTTAAGCATGAACTCACTATGACAAAACTAGACGTGGGCATGCAGAAAAGGAATGAAAAAACTCTCCAAGAACAGAATGAGAGGATCAGTCAAGATCTGAAAGATTTGAAGAAGACTCATGCATACTGCAAGAAACCACAAATGGGAGGTTCGAGCAAGTTAGCTGAGGATTTGTCTAAACAATTGGATAAAGTTACAAAGGAAAATAACGACTATAAGAAGTAGTATGAAGATAATATGAGGGCATCAAGGAAAAAGATTTAGAACCTGAAAGAATCAAGCAGTCGAGCCACATAGAAGCTAGAGGAAGAACAAGCACAATACTGTGAATTGTCGTCCCAGGTGTCGCAGATGGAGAAGGTGATCACATGATATTATAATGAAGGAAAAGTTAATATGGAGAAAGAAAATAAATAGCTAAAAAATAAATTAGCAGAACTAGAAAATGTGGTACAAGATCTGAAAGATCAACTTGGAAATTATGAGGGAGCATTGCACAAAGACGACAATGCACTGGAAAGCAAGCTTGAAGCAACTAATCACACCATTCAATGGTAGAATTATGAGTTAATTAACTTCAAGAGCCAAGTATGGAGAATTGCTCAGTACGCATAAATATTGTCCAGTGAAGTCACGAGTCTACTGCAATGCCCTGACATTGATATCAAGATTGAACATGCGTTGACACGGATACTACACGAGATAGTTAATCTAGGAGCTAGAGCTAGTAGCTTTCTGTAATTGAAATTACCTATTTCTTATATTCGAATTTTTCTAGTTAATGAATGTTTTTCTAAAGACTAGCTTTTGAACTCGATACCCCTTACATTCTTGCATTCATGCATCCATGCATTCATGGATCTAGATATTGCATTTTTTTTGAAATAAATGTTTTTTAATAAGGAATGTTTCTATGATAGTTTTGACTTTTGAATTGCAATCATTATGCATTCATACGGAACATGTTTACACTCTAGGACCATGTCTGTGGAGGATAGAAGTACTAGTCTTGAAAATGATCGCATGGAGGTGCAGAATAGATTTGACAGGATTGAACAGTCTATGAAGGATCACTTTGCTCAAACACAAAGGGAGATTATCAACTAGTTGACTGCTTTACTGGGACCTAAGGAACCTAAAAAGGGCAAGGTACAAGAAGGGGCTTCAAACGATGTAAATGACCAAGTGGATACTACATCTCATGTGAGGGAACACCCTAGGGACCACCTCCTGCAAAGAGGGTATAGATTAATATAGCCAGAGCAACTGCTAGTCATCTGGTCAATATTGGAGCAAATTTGGAAGTGGCATTGAAGTCCCAGATTTGAATACTGTCAACGAGATTGAGAAAATCTGTGCTGAGATGGAAAGGAAATATGAGGAACGTTGCAAGGCTTTGGAAGATATGCTGCTAGAAATAAAGAAGGTTAATGAGCGATGAATCAATGTAGCTGATTTGAGCTTGGTTTCTGATTTGGTCTTTCCACCAAAGTTTAAAGTACCAAACTTTGAAAAATATGATGTGATGACGTGTCCATCAATATTTCTTACTATGTACCGTCGTAAGATGGTTGCTTATCTGAAGGATGAGAAATTGCTGATTCACTATTTCCAAGATAGCTTGTCGGGTACAACAGCATGTTGGTACACCTAGTTAAGTCGAGAAAACATTAGGTCGTGGAAAGACCTTTTTAGAGCCTTTGTAGAGAAATATAAGCATGTGACTAAAATGGTCCCTAGCCGAGTTATGTTGCAAGCCATGGAACATAAATCTAATGAAAGCTTCTGTCAATATGGACAGAGGTGGAGAGATGTGGAAGCACAAGTCCAACCAGCGCTAATGGAAAATGAAATTACTCACATAATTTTATAAACTCTAAAGGGACCGCTCTTTGATCACTTGATAAGCAATGCCACTCAGAATTTTGCCGATATGGTGATGACTAACGAGCTGGTAGAGGTAGCAATCAAGAGTGGAAGGAAATAAAGCAAATAGAGCTCCCGTAAAAGTTTCACGAGAAATGATAATAAAGTGAACAATACAAATGCTT
Source organism: Hibiscus mutabilis (assembly GCA_019671005.1). Classification (NCBI taxonomy): domain Eukaryota; kingdom Viridiplantae; phylum Streptophyta; class Magnoliopsida; order Malvales; family Malvaceae; genus Hibiscus; species Hibiscus mutabilis. Next base: position 38,968,762 of record CM033721.1, read on the forward strand.
ATGAGACTCCAAAGAGTGTTACAATCACACCACCCAGTGTTGTAGTAGGGAGTTTGTAGAATTCGAACAGGAAAGATTCTCAAGGCTCGAGAAAGGACAACGAGAAGTTGAATTTCACACATTTACAAATATCATATACTAAACTATACCCAAAGTTGTTTGAGGCAAACTTGGTTCGACCATACTATCTTAATCCTCTTTAACCTCCATAACCTCTATGGTATGATTTGAAAGCTCATTGTATCATATCGGGATCCCGGGGCACATGATAAAAAATTGCATTTCATTTAAGAAGGTAGTGTAGAACCTTATAAAAAATGGGGTGTTGAAATTTGATTAACCCAATATAGCGGCTAATTCATTGCCCAATAATAAAGAGGCGACGAATGAATGCTATAAAGAAAGGTGATGAGGCTAAATGGGTAAAGGTTGATGTATTAGAAATTAGATCCCCTTTGAAGTGGGTATTAGAACAGTTGTATAATGTAGGAATGATACAGTTGGATATGAGAGTTGAGAAAGAGGAGTCATGCATATACTGTGAGTATCATCAAGAAGACGGACACGAGATTCAACACTTCTCTGAATTTAGGTGCTTGATTCAAAGAATAATGAATAACAAAAAAATGAATTCTTTGAAAAGATTGGAGAAAGAAAAGAGGTAGTGATGTGCACCTTTAAAGCTCTGAAGTTCGATATGGGGTAAGAAGACCATTGATCATTTCTTCTAGGTTAAAGGTCGAAAGTTCATCCAACAAAGGAAAGCTAGTGATAACTCCCAAAGTTGTAATTTCCCCTCTTACACCATTTGCTTTAAAGGACATCTGCAAGGTTCTTTGGAACTATGCTGGCAATGTTACTGTGCTAGAGGAAGCAAAGCCACATGAGAAGGTAAAGCCGTTGGATGACATAAATGCGAGTGAATGAAGTTGGACACTTCTAGAGAAGTGTCCAACTTCATTCATTACCTCTGTGACTATGGACGCCCCATATATTGAAGCTAATGAGAATGCTCTTGAATGTTCTTTCAGAGCCCTTGACTTTATAAATGCAAATTTCATTGCTGAAGGGAAACTGATACCTCGTCTGAGGTTATCTAACTGCACAAAGATTACTATCCGCGAGAACTTAGAAGAGGATCAAAGACTGTGAAAGGATTTGGGAAAGATCTCCAAGGTCGTATGCGTCCGAAGCTTGTCATCATGAAGAAAGATCGCTTTGGACTCGGGTCCAAACCCAATATTCAGCAGTGGCAAAAGGACTTGAAGAAAAGAGAAGACATGAGGAGAGCCCAATTTCTTAGGGTGGAAACTTCTTTTGAGCCCATGAGTTTCCCTGACTTGACCAACATCATCAAGTCCCATGGGCTTGAAAATACGGAGAAATAGCTTGAAAAAGACATCAAAGAGACTGTGAAACTACAAGAATAGGAGATCTTTGGTGAGATCATGGAAGGGTTGTATGTCAACGACATATTCGAGGGATCCCAGCCTGGCAAGTTTCTGGAAAGAAGTTGTCCTTGCTTTCCTGGTGAAGCACTCAATAACTGGACAACAGAGGATCTCCCTCTAGTTTTTAAGACAAAAATAGAGTAATTCCAAGAACCACCTTGTACTTTTGCCTGCGAGTACAAAGGATATTCTATAAAGGGCTATTATGCAAGTTTACTTCAATAAAGATACTTTCATTTTGATTCTCAAATGGCAAACATGTTTCTTGTTTTTTCACATTCCATTCCAAATATAAATTCATTTCTTTGTAGTTCCCAAATTATTAATTGCATGAATGATTCTAAACCTAATCCCGAAATATATTTTTAGTGGCTTGTGTGTCTAATGAAAGTCAACGAATGTGAAGATGAGGTAGAATGTGAAATCCCTGACGAATTACTGAGGTTGGTAGAAAAAGAAGACAACAAGATCTTATCTCACAAAGAAGAGATATAAATTTTGAATATGGGTACAAATGAAGTAAGAAGAAAGGTAAAGATTGGTATCGCTTTCTCGCCAAAAATAAGACAAGAGTTGATTAATTTTTTCGAGATTTTAAAGACGTCTTTGCCTGGTCCTATCAAGATATGCCAGGATTGGATACAAATATAGTGGTACACAAGCTACTTATAAGGCCAGAATACAAACCAGTTTAACAAAAGCTTAGAAAATTAAGATCGGAGATGGTACTGAAGATCAAAGAAGATGTATAAAAACATATTGAGGTATGGTTTCTCCAAGTGGCTAAGTGTCCAGAATGGGTAGCCAATATATTCCTGGAGCCAAAGAAAGATGGAAAAGTACACATGTGTGTGGACTATAGAGATATGAATAGAGCAAGTCTGAAGGATAATTTTCCTTTGCCTCACATAGATATTGTGGTTGACAATACATCAGAGCATTCATGGATGGTTTCTCAGGATACAATCAGATAAAGATGAATCTAGAAGATATGGGAAAAGACGATGCTCATAACCTTGTGGGGAATGTTTTTATACAGGGTGATGCCTTTTGGAATGAAGAATGCGTAGGCCACACACTGACGACCTATGGTAACTCTTTTCCATGACATGATGTAAAAAGAAATTGAGGTGTACGTGGATGACATGATCACCAAATTCCAAACCAAAGATGAACATATTCAAAACTTGAAGAAGTTATTCCAAAGATTAAGGAAGTATCAATTAAAGCTCAATCTGAACAAATGTACTTTTAGGGTTACATATGGAAAACTCCTAGGCTTTGTGGTTAGCAGAAGAGGAATCATGATTGATCCAGACAAGGTGAAAGCGATCCAAAATCTTCTACGTTCTCATTTACAAAAGAAAGTACGAGGGTTCCTCAGAAGATTGAATTACATTTCTTATTTCATTTCTAGTTGATTGATAAATGTGATCCAGTCTTTAAACTGCTTCAAAAGAATAATCCAAGGGTATGAGATGAAAAATGTCAAGAGACACTCGACAAGATCAAGAAATATCTGACAAATGCTTTGATTCTAGTAGCACCGGTTCCAGATAGACCATTCATCCTTTACTTGACGGTCTATGAAAATTCAATGGGGTACGTATGGGGGCAACATGATGATACAAGAAAGAAAGAAAGAGTCATTTATTACTTCAGCAAGAAGTTTGCAGAGTGTGAAATACGGTACCCGCCAATTCAAAAATTATGTTCTGCTTTGGTTTGGGTAACCCATAGGCTTAGACAATACATGTTATACCACACTACTTGGTTGATATCTAGACTTGATCCATCGAAGTTTTGGATGGAAGCACCAATGTTGATTGGTAGAATGGCTCGCTGGTAGATCTTATTGTCAAAATTTAATATTGTGTATGTAAGTCAGAAAGCAATAAAAGGAAGTGTCATAGCAGATTTCTTGGCTAGTCGTGCTTTAGATGATTATGAGCCCCTAAACTTTGATTTCCCATATGAGGATGTGATGAATATCTCCCTGGAAGAAAATGGAACTTTAGAGAATGAAACTTGGAAATTATACTTTGACAGGGCATCCAACGCCTTGGGACATGGAATTGGAGCAGTGTTGATCTCCCCAAACAATGTGCATTGTCTTTTCACAAGCAAATTGGAATTTCTTTGTATCAATAATATGACAGAATATGAAGCTTGCACCATGGGTTCACGAGCTACTATTGAAAGAAAGATAAAAATTTTAAAAGTATGCGAGGATTCAACATTGGTAATTTACCAGCTATGTGGAGAAAGGGAAACAACGGATGTAAAGTTGATCGAGTATCGAAAATTGATCTTGGAATTGATTAAAGAGTTTGAAGAAATCACTTTCACTTATCTCTCTGGAGAAGATAATTAGATGGCTGATGCCTTAGCTACATTGGCTTCGGTATTTCAAGCAAACATGGCAGAGGATATGATGCCAACTCAAATGCAAAGTTATGAGGACCTATGCTCATTGCTATAGTATAGAAGATGAGGCAAATGGAAATCTATGGTACTTTGATATCCTGCAATATATCAAATTCCAAGTTTACCCTCAAGAGGCAAATGACAATGACAAAAGAACAATTAGAAGGATGTCAACAAGATATGTGCTTGATGGTGAAGTCCTGTATAAAAGGGGCAAGGATCAAATATTGTTGAGATGTGTCAACAATATATTGTCGAGAAGCTAGAAACATTTTGGCAGAAGTGCATGATGGAATATGTGGAACGCATGCTAATGGCTTCTCAATGGCCAAGAAGATTATGAGATATGAATATTAATGTTCAACTATGGAAGGAGACTACATTGACTATGCCACAAGATGTCACGAGTGTCAGATATATGCTGACAAAATCAATTCCCCGGCAGTACCTCTTCATACAATGCATTCACCATGGCCTTTTTTTGTATAGGGCATGGATGTTATTGGACAGATTCATCCCAAACCTTCTAATGGACATTACTTCATCGTTGTGGTCATTGATTACTATACCAAGTGGGTGGAAGCAGTTTCGTATGCCAATATCACAAGATCAGCAGTTTGCAAATTCTTGAAGAAAGAAATTATTTGTCGTTATAGCCTGCCAAAAAGAATTATTATTGATAATGCCAGTAACTTCAACAACAAGGTAATAGCATAAGTGTGTGAGCAGTTCAAAATTATGCACCACAATTATGTGACTTACAACCCTAAGATGAATGGGGCAGTGGAAGCAGTGAACAAGAACCTCAAGAAGATCATATCAAAGAAGACAAATGCCTACAAGGATTGGCATGGGAAATTGCCCTTTTCTTTGTTTGCATATCGGACCTCAATGTGAACATCTATTGGGGCAACACCATACTCTTTGGTTTATGGGAAAAAAGTAATACTTCTGATTGAAGTTTAGATTTCGTCTTATCTAAAGTTAAACTGGATGAAGCAGAGTGGGTACAAGCCCTATTTGATCAGCTGAATCTTATTGAGGAAAAGAGGCTAAAAGCTATTTGTTACAGCCAAATGTACCAGAAAAGAATGATGCGAGCTTATGATAAGAAAGTCCAACCCAGATAATTCCAAGAGGGTGATCCAATGCTAAAAATGATCTTGTCGATACACCGAGATTTCTGTGGGAAATATATGCCTAACTGGGAAGGGTCGTATGTTGTCAAAAAGGTTTTCTCTAGAGGAGCGTTAATTTTAACTGAAATGGATGGATAAGAGTTACACAAGCTAGTGAACTCAGATTCAGTTAAAAAATATTATGTCTGTAGAATAAAAAAGAGATTGAAAAAAGAAAAAGCATAGTGAATGTCACATCCATAAAACCGGCCTAGTTAGAATTTGGTTCCGACGACCAAAAATTTTGAATTCGATGTGAAAAATGTTGTAATAGTTAACCTGTAATACCCCAAAATTTACTAAGTTGATTAAGTGTCATTTAGTACTAAGAAAATAGCTTAAAAGCTAACTTAGTGACTAAAATGACAAAAATGCGAAAGTTGGGACTTCTTTAATTATGGGTTTTGGAAAGGAAATTTCTAAGGTTTAAAGGTCTCATGTGATAGATAGAGAATTGAATAAGTTATTCTTAAAGTTTGGTTGAATTCAAAGGAAAATTGGAATGTGAATTGAAGTTTAAAAAGGTAGTGACCAAAATGTAAATTTTTAAAATTTTATGCCTAAAGTATAAACTTTGGAAAAGTTTGGGGACTAAAGTTGTAATTTCCCAAAAGTTAAGGGTTTTTATTTCATAAATAAACAGATCACCTAAGGGTGTGAATCGAATGCGGAATTATTGGAAAAATCGCAGTTAAAGTTTAAGTGGAATTCAGATACCCGGACAGAACTGGAAAATTTTGAAATTTTGCCATATGATAGAGAAAGGTTATAAAAGTCATTTCCAAGTGTTGGAAATATTTTTAGTTCCATTCAAGATGAATCCTGCAGTTTATTTCTGAGTAAAGGATTATTTATCGGTATATTGGATCGAATAGAAATTTTGGAGATTGTTCCAAAAGCTATGGAAAAGTCATAAAATGTTATTTTAAGAATATTTTATTATAGTTGGTTGGATTCCAACTAGATTTAGTTGAAATTTTACAAGAATGGCAAACTAGTAAATAAAAACTAGTTGGAGGGCAAATTGGTCATTTGGATCTAATAGCAATTTTGAAATATTTAAAAAGTTATCAGGGAACTTTTGGAAAGAGAAAATGGAAGATTAAATCTTGGCCCTTGATTGATGATAAAATCAATCTCAACCATTGGATAAAAGGGCAAAATTTGAATTTCACTATTAAATGAATTTAATATTCATTTAATAGATATATGTGTAAAATAATGGTGAAAAGATGAAGATTTTTTTCATCTTTTCCAGCCATAAACGTGAGGGCTAGGGAAAGAAAGAGATAAAAAAATTCCAAGCTCGATTCAAGCCCCGAAACTCGATTTTCAGGTTATCTCTTCAACTACAAAGTTGTTCTACTCTTCAAGCTCTATCTTTTGAAATCAATAATTTATGGAATCCATGCTTGATTGATGAGAATTTACATGAGAAAGAAATTAGGGTTTATGGATCAAATTGGGGCTTTTGAAATTTTATGATTTCATGATTGAAATCAAGTTGAAATCAAGCTAGTATGATGTTAAAATCATGATATTGAGTTGGGATTTAAGTTTTACATGTTTTGATTATTATAAAGATGATTAGGGTTTATGGATTCAAGTTTAATTTAGGGTTTGTGATGTTAAAATAATGATCTAGTAAGCTTGAATTGTTGTTTGGAAGCAAAACCCTAAGTTAAATTGTGTAGGGACCATTTCAGCAACTTGAAGAGTTGAAGTACCAAATCTAAACTTTTAGAAATTGGAGTGTATTTGTGTTATTAATGATGTTAGAGATAAGAAAATGAAGTTAGAATGCCAAATTGACGTTGAATTGAATTAGTGACCATTTTGACAATTTGTCAAAGTTATGTGACCAAATCAAAATTGAAGTTTTGTATGGGGGTTAAATCTGATTTTTAGTTTTAATGGTGGAATTAAGGTAGTAATGTTGAATTGAGGACTAAATTGCAAAGTTAAGAAGCATGAATTCTTATCTTTGCACTTTAGTACCTATTTCGGTAAATAAGGAAAATTAGGGAGAATTATTGTTAATAATTATTTGGTGAAGAATGTGATGAGTTGGTGGTTTAAAGCTAGTGTTTGGACTAAATTGAAAAGTAGAGAAGTAAGGAGAAGTTAGTATAAAACTTGAAGTTGTTTATGGAAGTTGTGTAGAAAAACTGGTTTATGGCAGTAACTTTGAAAATTCACCACAAATTCTACAAAAATGGTTAGAAGGTGAATTTTATACCGATGTAAAGATTTTTTTGTCTAGTTTTGTTTCCAACAAACATAAACTGATTTCGAGTTCTGAATAAAAAGATATGAATTTTTAAGTGGTGAAAGGTCAGAAAACAATATAGCAGGCTGTTCCGAAATTCAATACTGAAATTGACTTTGAAAATTCGCCATAAATCGTACAAGTTGAATTTGGGATATTAATTTATACGGTTGAAAAGCTTATTAAATCTAGTTTCTTTCAGAATAAATAGAATCAAATTCCGAGTTGTAGATTATTTTATAAAAATATTTCTTTGTAGGTACTGCAAACTGCCAGAAAATGAGAATTGATACACTTTGTATCTAAGGTTGATTAGTAAGCTTGAAAAGGGTTAATGGAAGTTCAAATTGGTCACTAAGGACCATAATGAGTTTTTGAACAATAAAAGGAAGAAAAGAAAATGTTTGGAGATTTTGTATTCGAATGATTATATTGGACAATATGTAACATATTGTTAGATTGGGATCTAACAAATATTTTACTTATTTGAATTATGAAGTTAAGTTCGAATCAAGGGAGGTTCAAGGTACAGTGAAGGAAAGGATCGAAGAGGACTTAGTGAGGCATACTAATACATGGCCCAGGTGAGTGCAATGCAAACATAACATTATACATAGATGTTTTATACATCACCGGTATGACTTGCGATGAGTCTACCTGGTTTATATATTGTCATGATAATTATGTCATTGATCATACATTTTACATACTTTAAATATGTCAAAGGCTGAAAATAAATGCATTGATCACTAGTTATTGATGATGATTTACTATTAATATTATTCGGTTATTAACTGCTTCATGTTAATATAAATTGATATACATTGCCATGGATGAAATATTTGATGATATAAAGCCCAAGTATGATATAGAGGTTCAAAGGTATAGTTGGCTAGCCATAGAGCCATAATCAGCTGTATAAAGATTCTAAGCACTTCAGGTAAAGTGCAAATTTTATAAATACTCATGCATGGTTTGAGTTTACAGACTTATTACGAGTGCTAAGCACTTCGGAGTAATTTCATAAAAATTCAATGAGGGATATATTGTATACTTCGGTAAGTATACCGAAGCACTTCGGTGCTAAGCACTCCCGGTAGAGTGCAAATAATATACATACTCAAGAAAGGTTGGTATGGGGGGATGACTCGTGTACATAGAATCTCTTAATTCGATACCTTAGGCTAAATAAATTGAAAAGAATCAAAAAGAAACAGGAAGATAAGCTTGAAAGCTTGCAAATAGAAATGGAAAAAGGTATGGGTAAGCATTGAAAGCTTACGGATGGAAATGGCAACGGTATTGGTAAGATCTAATCTTATCACTTTGATATACATATTTATTTATGTTAACAAGCATATAATGGTAAGGTGATCATATGCATTGTTAATCATTAATATTGATATTATGACAATTGCACTTGAATTTGAATTATTGCCTCACTAAGTAAATACTTAGCGTGTAACTATTTTACACATAGGAAAGAAGAAATGGTTAGAGTAAGGAGCATATACGGACATCGTCAATCAATAACAGGTACATTAGTATCAGTAAGATATCTTTTAATACTGTTTGATATTTACTAGTTGGCATGTATATTAAAAGGGTATGCTTGCTCTGATAGAATTGTGTTTTATTTAGTATCTGGATGAATTTTAAATTAGGCAGTTTTATTAATTATATCAAGACAAATCAAATTGATAAGTTGCTGCTTGAAAATAAACTCGATTTGAAGATGAAAATATTATTTTTTAAACTTTACGCGAATAACTATATTTGTAAATAAAAAATAAATACATTGTAATGTTTTTAAAGAAACAAAATTTTACCGAATTACAAAATAGGGGGTTTTACGAATATTTTGTGATATCTCTGACTCGTATTCAGTGTAGATACGGGAAAATGGGTGCTACATTTATTGGTATAGGAGCTCCAAGTTTACCCGATTCTTGGCCTAAATAGAAATGGTTTTATGTTAAAAAGAGTATACATGCCACTAGGATATCAATATTACTGATCTTATGTTTTTATGATCAGATTGATGTCGCTCCTTACTAATGTAAATTGGGAGGAATTATAAGAAATATTTGAGCCAATAAAGCGTTAATAACTGCCAAATTAGAATCTTGGAAGGAATCAAGAGTAGTAATAATAAGGTTAATGATAACCCTTCGGATAAATCGGAACAAGAAAGGGGCACTGGTACAACAAGAAGTGCTTGTGCCTGATTAAAGAACTGAAAAGTTTAGAAACACCTGAATTGAAAGGAAAAGCATATTAAGGTCCAGTGATTGTTGATTTATAACTAAATAACCTAAGGATTACACTGGATGGATTCCACTGTTTGGATACCGAGAAATTGGATGGAGCTATTTTCTTGCTCCGAGATTTAAGCTAGATTAGAAAACCATCTGAATTTGCTTCATAGCCAGGATTGCACATATCAGTCCGAGTTTATAACATCATGACTGATAAAGATTGGGAGGATTCAAAAATCATAGAAGGTACTTCTCATCTTTTTGGATAAACCTGTACTGATGTTGATGGGTCCTAGCTTTACACATTTGTATATAAGTAAGAAGTTGAGTGGTGAACGAGATATCCTTTTAGGACCCATTTTAAGTAATATAGCGGTCACGAGTTTGTTGGGTTGTAATGTAAGGGCGAGCTGAACATTTGGAATTGCTCGATAAAAACATAAAAAATAGAGTTCCCGATAAATTTAATGGAATTATCTTTTGAGGAGTCTAAGATTATTGTGGACATGAATTGGTTACCTTCCTATCAGGTCATGATGAATTGTCGTATAAAGTGATTAATATTGAAAAACATGGAAGGCACAAAAATAGTAGTAGTTGATAAAAGGGTAAATCCCTTTTCTAATGTAATTTCAGTTTTTTTTATTAAAGAAATTGTTGTTATAAGGTTGTTAAGTTTTCTTAGAAAATGTAGTGGATACTCGGGCTGTTGAAGTTAATTTGGAAAATAACTCGACTATCTAAAAATATCCGGATGTATTCCAAAATGGGTTACTCAGAATTACCTCTAGATTGAGAGGTGAAATTCAAAATAAAGATGTTACCAGGCATTGCGCCTAAATTAATGGCCCCGTGTAAAATGGATTTGATCAAACTTCGAGATTTAAAGGTACAAATAGCAAGGAATGTTAGGTCGATGTTTTATAAAGTCAAGTGTGTCATCTTGAGGGCACACTAGTGTTAATTGTGAAAGAGAAAGACTCGTTTCCATTAGCTCGAGAAGGTAATAGTAAAGAATAAATATCTTCTTCCGAAGACTGATGATCTTTTAATCAGTTAAAAAAGAAAAAGAAATTCTAAAGATAGCTTTTCGAACTCGATATCAACACTATGAGTTCGTGATGATACCTACGACATTTATAAGCCTAATGAACCAAGTATTCTAATTTTGCTTGGACCAATTTTTGGTAGAGTGCATTGAGTATATTTTGGTCTATTCGAAGGAAAAATGAAGAATAAGATGCCCATTTTTGCATTGTTCTTTAGACCTTTCGAGAAAATAAGCTATATTCTAATTTGTTAAAGTGTGAATTTGGTTGTCAAAAGTTGTTTTATCAGTTATATGGATTTGACAGTGGGAATAAGAGTAGACCCCAAGAAAGTATAAATTATAGTTGAATGGAAACCTCTGAAGAATGTTTTAGAGGCTCATAATTTCTTGATGATTGCCTCTTCATTGACCAAGCTATTGAGTAAAGAAATGCCATTTAGTTGAACAAATCAATGCTAAGAAATTTTTGAGACATTAAAGGAGATCTTAATAGAAGCCACAGTACTAGTACAACCAGAATCGGGTAAAGATTATTTGGTGTATAGCAATGCTTCACATAACGGTTTGGGGTGCGTACTTATGCAAGAAGGAAAATTAATGCTTTATGCTTGAGACAACTTAAGATATATGAGATAAATTATCTTACTTAGGATTTGGAGCTAGCAATGGTTGTATTTGCTTTAAAAGATATAACATCATTATTCATATAGTGAACGATGCTATATTTATATAGGTTATAAAATTTTAAAGTATATGCTTACTAAAGAAGAGTTAAACTTGACGTAAAGAAGTTGGATTGAGCTTTTTAATAATTATGATATGGTCATTGACTATCATCCAGAAAAAAAGCTAATGTGATAGCTGACTCTCTTAGTCGAAAGATAATTGTTGCCTTAAAAGCTATGAATGCAAGATTGGCATTAAAAGAATATGGTGTTTTATTGTCAAGTTAAGAATAAAATTTACCATATTGGATTAAATAAGATATCTTTAAAGAAAGGATGAGAAATGTTGTCAAGGTTCAAATAAGTGGAAAAGAGTGAAACTGAAAACTTGGAAGTTAGGTTTGATAGATATTTGTATTATCAGGGAAGAATTTCTATCTCAATGATGGAAACTATATGTTGACCCTAAAAGAAAAAGTATATTTAATATGAAGTTAAGGATAAAGTATTCCTTAAAAGTTTCACCATGGAAGAAGGTGTTATGGTTTAGACAAAAAAATTGAGTTCAAAATTTATTGGGCTATAAGAAATTGTGAAAGGAGTTAGTCTGATAGTTAAGCTTAATAGTTAGCTTTATCTTTGGAAATAAACAAGATTCATAGTGTATCGATGCTCTGGAAATATTGATTAGACCCCTCATATGTTGTTACTCTGGAGAAAAAAGAGATTCAGCTGGATTTAAGCTATGAAAAAGAACTGGTAAAGATCCTAGCGCATGGAGTCAAAGAACTAAGAAAACAAAACAATCCCATTTTTTTAAGTTCTTTGACAAAAATCACAAGGTTAAAGAAACGAATTGAGAGAAATAAGAAGAAAATATAAGAAAATAGTTTCCACACCTTTTGAATCAGGTGCGTGTTGAAAATTCGAGGATGAATTTTCTTAAGGGGGATAGAATTGTAATACCCCAAAATTTACTAAGTTGATTAAGTGTCATTTAGTACTAAGATAATAGCTTAAAAGCTAACTTAGTGACTAAAATGACAAAAATGCGAAAGTTGAGATTTCTTTAATTATGGGTTTTGGAAAGGAAATTTATAAGGTTTAAAGGTATCATGTGATAGATAGAGAATTGAATAAGTTATTCTTAAATTTTGGTTTAATTCCAAGGAAAATTGGAATGGGAATTGAAGTTTAAAAAGCAGTGACAAAAATGTAAATTTTGAAAATTTTATGACTAAAGTATAAACTTTGGAAAAGTTTGGGGACTAAAGTTGTAATTTCCCAAAAGTTAAGGGTTTTTATTTCATAAATACACAGATCACCTAAGGATGTGAATCGAATGCGGAATTATTGGTTCAATCTGATACTTCGATTATTGGGAAAATCGTAGTTAAAGTTTAAGTGGAATTCGGATACCCAGACCGAACTGGAAAATTTTGAAATTTTTCCATATGATAGAGAAAGGTTATAAAGTCATTTTCAGGTGTTGGAAATATTTTTAGTTCCATTCAAGATGAATCCTACAGTTTGTTTCCGAGTAAAGGATTATTTATAGTATATTGAATCGAATAGAAATTTTGGAGACTGGTCCAAAAGCTATGGAAAAGTCATAAAATGTTATTTTAAGAATATTTTATTATAGTTGGTTGGATTCCAACTAGATTTAGTTGAATTTTTACAGGAATGGCAAACTAGTAAATAAAAACTAGTTAGAGGGAAAATTGGTCATTTGGCCCTAATGGCAATTTTGAAATATTTAAAAAGTTATAAGGGCAATTTTGGAAAGAGAAAATGGAATATTAAATCTTGGCCCTTGATTGATGATAAAATCAATCTCAACCATTGGATAAAAGGGCAAAATTGTAATTTCAATATTAAATCAATTTAATATTCATTTAATAGATATATGTGTAAAATAATGGTGAAAAGATGAAGATTTTGTTCATCTTTTCCAGCCAAAAATGTGAGGGCTAGGGAAAGAAAGAGAAAAAAATTTCCAAGCTCGATTCAAGCCTCAAAACTCAATTTTTAGGTAATCTCTTAAACTACAAAGTTGTTCTACTCTTCAAGCTCTATCTTTTGATATCAATAATTCGTGGAATCCATGCTTGATTGATGAGAATTTACATGAGAAAGAAATTAGGGTTTATGGATCAAATTGGGGCTTTTGAGATTTTATGATTCCATGATTGAAATCAAGTTGAAATCAAGCTAGTATGATGTTAAAATCATGATATTGAGTTGGGATTTAAGTTTTACATGCTTTGATTATTGTGAAGATGATTAGGGTTTATGGATTTAAGTTTAATTTAGAGTTTGTGATGTTGAAATAATGATCTAGTAAGCTTGAATTGTTGTTTGGAAGCAAAACCCTAAGTTAAATTGTGTAGGGACCATTTCGGCAACTTGAAAAGTTGAAGGACCAAATATGATTTTTTAGAATTTGGAGTGTATTTGTGTTATTAATGATGTTAGAGATAAGAAAATGAAGTTAGAATGCCAAATTGATGTTAAATTGAATTAGTGACCATTTTGACAATTTGTCAAAGTTAAGTGACCAAATTGAAATTGAAGTTCTGTATGCGGGTTAAATCTGATTTTTAGTTGTAATGATGGAATTAAGGTAGTAATGTTGAATTGAGGACTAAATTGCAAAGTTAAGAAGCATGAAACCTTATCTTTGCATTTTAGTACCTATTTCGGTAAATAAGGAAAATTAGGGAGAATTATTGTGAATAATTATTTGGTGAAGAATGTGATGAGTTGGTGGTTTAAAGCTAGTGATTGGACTAAATTGAAAAGTAGAGAAGTAAGGAGAAGTTAGTATAAAAGTTGAAGTTGTTTATGGAAGTTGTGTAGAAAAACTAGTTTATGGCAGTAACTTTGAAAATTCACAATAAATTCTACAAAATGGTTAGAAGGTGAATTTTATACCGATGTAAATATTTGTTTGTCTATTTTCGTGTCCAACAAACGGAAACTAATTTCGAGTTCCGAGTAAAAAGATATGAATTTTTAAGTGGTGAAAGGTCAGAAAACAGTATAGCAGGCTGTTCTGAAATTCAATACTGGAAATTGACTTTGAAAATTCGCCATAAATCGTACAAGTTGAATTTGGGATATTAATTTATATGGTTGAAAATATTATTGAATCTAGTTTCTTTCAGAACTAACATAATCGAATTTTGAGTTGTAGATTATTTTATAGAAATATTTCTTTGGAGGTACTGCAAACTGCCAGAAAATGAGAATTGATACACTTTGTATCTAATGTTGATTAGTAAGCTTGAAAAGGGTTAATGGAAGTTCAAATTGGTCACTAAGGACCATAATGAGTTTTGAACAATACAAGAAGAAAAGAAAATGTTTGGAGATTTTGTATTCGAATGATTATATTGGACAATATGTAACATATTGTTAGATTGGGATCTAACAAATATTTTACTTATTTTAATTATGAAGTTAAGTTCGAATCAAGGGAGGTTCAAGGTACAATGAAGGAAAGGATCGAAGAGGACTTAGTGAGGCATACTAATACATGGCCCAGGTGAGTACAACGCATACATAACATTATACATAGATTTTTATACATCACTGGTAAGACTTGCAATGAGTCTACCTGGTTTATATATTGTCATGATAATTATGTCATTGATCATACATTTGACATACTTTAGATATGTCAAAGGTTGAAAATAAATCCATTGATCACTAGTTATTGATGATGATTTACTATTAATATTATTCGGTTATGAACTGCTTCATGTTAATATAAATTGATATACATTGTCATGGATGAAATATTTGATGATATAAAGCCCAAGTATGATATAGAGGTTCAAAGGTATAGTTGGCTAGCCATAGAGTCATAAATAGTTGTATAAAGATTCTAAGCACTTCAGGTAAAGTGCAAATTTTATAAATACTCATTGAGGAGTATACTCATGCATGGTTTGAGTATACGAACTTATTACGGGTGCTAAGAAATTCAGAGTAATTTCATAAAAAACTCAATGAGGGATATATTGTATACTTCGGTAAGTATATAGAAGCACTTCGGTGCTAAGCACTCCCGGTAGAGTGCAAATAATATACTTACTCAAGAAAGGTTGGGTATGGGGGATGACTCGTGTACATAGAATCTCTTAATTTGATACCTTCGGCTAAATAAATTGAAAAGAATCGAAAAGAAACAGGAAGATAAGCTTGAAAGCTTGCAAATAGAAATGGAAAAAGGTATGGGTAAGCATTGAAAGCTTACGGATGGAAATGGCAATGGTATTGGTAAGATCTAATCTTATCACTTTGATATACATATTTATTTATGTTAACGAGCATATAATGGTAAGGTGATCATATGCATTGTTAATCATTAATATTGATATTATGACAATTGCACTTGAATTCGAATTATTGCCTCACTAAGTAAATACTTAGCGTGTAACTGTTTTACACGTACGAAAGAAGAAATGGTTGGAGTAAGCAGCATATACGGTCATCATCAATCAATAACATGTGCATCAGTATCAGTAAGATATCTTTTAATACTGTTTGATATTTACTAGTTGGCATGTATATTAAAAGGGTATGCCTGCTCTGATAGAATTGTGTTTTATTTAGTATCTGGATGAATTTTAAATCAGGCAGTTTTATTAATTATATCAAGACAAATTAAATTGATAGGTTGCTGCCTAAAAATAAACTCGATTTGAAGATGAAAATATTTCTTTTAAACTTTACACGAATAACTAGATTTGTAAATAAAAAAATAAATACATTGTAATATTTTTAAAGAAACAAAATTTTACCAAATTACAAATGTAAAGGGTTTTATGAATGTTTTGTGATACCTCTGACTCGTATTTAGTGTGGATATGGGAAAAGGGGTGTTACATGACCTTTGTACCCTTCCTTTATAATGAAATCACATCTTGGTCCCATTTGAATAGTATAAGTCTTCCTTGTATGAAATTCAAAGCCAAATTGCAAATTCTGAGCTAGGCATACCGATAAGGTCAAGCCAATATCAATACGTTCTAACTGCCAATAACTAACTTACTTGTTTTAACAAAGGCGTATCGATACGGTCATGAATGTATCGATACGGGTCTTCTATTTTGAATCTGTTCGAAGCCAATTGAGAGGGAATTAAAACAAAGTGCTTACTTACCTCCTTGCTTGTCAATTGTCCACGTGATTGTCTCAGAAAAGGGAGTGAGTACCCATAAATTGCTTCATATTATAAGGAAACATGATGTGAAAGACTTTGGGTTAAGCAAACCCTTTAGGATTGGAAATCCCCTTATTGGTTCTTTGAAAGGTAGGCAATGATTAAGGGGTTAATTGAGTTTTAAATGAATAAAGAACAGGAAAGCTTTCATCCTCCTACCTTGAACTCTCAGTAAACCAAACTTCACTTTTGTTTCCAAATGAAGCACACACCTCCATTTTCATCTTCAAGCTTGAGCTAAGCTAGCACCTCGGTGCAACCTTCGACCTTCATTTGATTTCGATACTCCATTTGAAAGCCCATAACTCGATGAGTAAAATCCCTATATCAATTTGTTGATTCTATCATTTGTTGAGGTTTAATTTTGAAATTAGGTTTTCTATGTTCAAAGGAAAGCTCATGAACTAGGAAGTTAATTTCGATATCCAGATGTTGCCTACAAGTTTTGGTAAGCTTGAAGTATGATTTTGAATCCTTCAAAAGAATTCTAATGTAACCTCTAATTTTGTGCTAGCTCAAATATTGGAGAAGGATCCCTTGTTACCTCCAAAGGAAGCTAGGCACAACGAAATTGTAATCCGAGAATTCCGTAATCAAGGTGAGTGTAGTAGTGTCAAGGGATAGGCAAGGAGCCATCCCGTTGCATTCGTTTGTGTTGTGATTGTATTTTGTTTAAAGGCTCACATAGAGCAAACATGTGTACATGCTAACGGCTGGCAGGGTAAGTCTTCGATACAGTTGATATGGGTAAGTTCATGTACTATATTTGAAATATGTTATATGTGAATCCAATATGAATATGCTATATGTGAATTCGATATGAATATGATATGATATGGTACATATATGATATGATCTATATAAGGAGCTAAGGCTCAATTCTGATTCTGATATGATATGGCCTACGAGCATAAAGGTAAGTTTTATGATGATACGTGTATAACCTTGGACATTTGTAAGTTTTGGATACAATTGGCATGCCATAGGGTTATTTGAGCTCGTATAAGTAAGGGATTGGGCTACGGTCCGAGGCTACAGCCTATATGTGGGGGAGATAAGGATGGATTATGTAAGGGATACTATCTGGAGCTACGAATCAAGGCTACGGCCTATTTTCCGTTATATGTGGCTATGGCCTATTTTCCTATATATGTGTGGTGTAAAGGGGAATCCGCGTATCCATTGTCCAAGGGAATTAATATGTGTTAAGTTTTGCTATGATTATGTGAAAGTATGATAAATGACTTAAGCATGAGACTTATGTGATTAATAGTGTAATTATGATATTTGAGTATGATGCTATGTTATTCATGACCATAGTATGTCATTCATGTCACTTAATTGTTTATGATTGTTATGACTACCTCACTAGGCGATGTAAGCCTAACATATGTGTGTCTCATGCATTTCAGGATCCTAAAGCTTTCTGGACATCAATCGTGTATTTTGTGGTTGCAAGTCACTCACTCCGCAAGCATATGTATGTTTACTTTGTTTCTGAACTCCTAGTAAGGTGGCATAAGACTAGATATGTTGCAATGGCCTATTTTGGTACGCTTGTATAAGCCTGGTAATGTTTAGGTGATGTATGTGCATTTTGGTGTGTTTTGACTTAGCAATCTAGCTAAAATAAGCTTTAATGCACGAAAAGGTAAAATCCTAGTAAATGAATTCGGAATAGCCTAAAATTTTATATTCTATTAAAAATATGGATTTATAACTTTCTGGTAAAATTTGGATAACATTTGGATGGGTAAATAGAATAAAAACTAGCAAAATTCTGTCATTACAGGTCAGGGCATATCGATACGGGTGATGGCATATTGGTACGGTTAGGCATAATTTGGCTAAGGTGTATCGATACGGTTTGGGCGTATCGGTACAGAAATTGGTCACTGGAATTAGGGATGAAAAATGGTATCGATGCGATCTTATAGCGTATCAGTACGAGGTCAACGCAATCAACTGGTATCGATACGGTCCTAGCTGTATCGGTACGGGTTTGACATCCTTTGAATCTGGAAATCTGGAAATAAGCATGGTGTATCAATATGGCCCATTGGGTATCGATATGGTGTTAGTTAAATCTGTTATAAGGCATAAAACAGAATTTGGACAGTTTACAAATTGGTCACTAATAACTATACGGTCTAATTGATTAAGTTAACGATATCCGATAGTAACGAAACTTCACAGATCAATAATTGGTAAGTTTAATTACAAGTTGGTAATAAAATATTCGGACTAGGATCTCTAATTTGTAAAGTTTACGATCTAGTCCCTAAATTTGAAAAAGATTAAAATTGACTCCAATTCTAATAAGACTAGTAGTGAATAGGTTCGATAAGTCTTAAGAATAACTATTAAAATATTTTGAACAAATTTCGAACTCTGATTCTGTCTTTTGATCCCTGAATAAGTTCTGATAACACTTTCTGATGTGGTTCTCTACCAGACCAGGAAGGGGGTGTTACAGTGAAAACCTGAAAAGGGCGCTTCGCAAAATGAAAATATCTATGGTGAAAACTTGAAAGGGCGTCATAGGTATAAAAAGAGAAAGAAATGAAAAAAGAAAATGAGGTTCAAGATGAAAACTCGAAAAGAGCATCTTAAAACCAAATTAGGATCTCGGTTGAAAACCTGCAAAGGGCATCTTAAATATGTTGTGAATAGGCATCCGACAATTAAAACCTCTCGGACACTTGGTATTTTGGGAAGGGATTTCGTATATGCAAACATCTGGAAAACGTTTGAAGTCTATTGGACAAAGGCTCAAGCACGAAACTATCTTTGGTTGATAGGGTTACTGAATCCTTCATGCTATGGATGCCCGATGATCTAACCTTGTTTCTTGATTTTGTTGTTTCAGTTTTCCATGACCTTTTAAATTCCATTGTATTTTTTCTCATAAGCTTTAATAAATCAATGAATTCTCTTCTGAGCCTTCTTTTTATTCTAAGCATCATGCAAGTAGACTAGTATAGATTCATTAAAAAATAGATGATTTCTTGGTATTACTATGTTTTTGAAGGATACAGGTGAGCCTTAGCACTCAAGGTCATTGAAAAAGAGTGCATAAAGAGAAGATAAAGTGGTACATCAAGCCAATAGAAATAAGGAAATAAAAGAATAGTGAGGCGTTTGAGTCATACAATGCCCGAGCAAGTTTGAAAGAGCATAGAAAAGAATAAGGAAAGGGAAAGTGACTTGAAAAAGGTGAAAACCCGAAAAGACGCTGAAAAATGAAAAAAAAAGAAAGAAAAAGAAAAGAGAAAATAGAGAAGAAAAGAAAAAGAAAACCAGGTGAAAACCCGAAAGGGCACCTTAAGTAAAAAAAAGAAAACGAGGTGAAAACTCGAAAAAGCACATTGTGAAAAGAGAAAAAAGAAAAAAACCAAAGTGAAAACCTAAAATGGCACTTTGAGAAAAACAATCTAAAGTGGAAACCTAAAAGGACGCTTTAGAGAAAAGGTCAGAAACACAAAAAGTGAGTTTCAAAGGTTAATCCTGAATTTGAGTTGAAGTCTTAATGAAAATCGAGAATCGGTGAAGAAGCAAAGTAAAGAAAAAATCAGATTGGTCTTCCAAGAAGCATGAGCTATTGATTGATCCCAATGTGCTACGGTTCATGCATCATACGTAGATATTTCATAAACTAGGAGCATGCTAACCCTCATCAAAGCATTTTTTCTATTTTCACAGGAAAGAAAGGAATTCCTAAAGGAAAGAATCTGTTTCCTTAACACCTTGCCAGAGGGGTGAACTAACATTTCAAAAGAATGGAGGGTGTAACTGTTCCAAGCTTCGCAGCATTTCAGAAGAGTGGATAGTTCATTTTTCAGAATTAATCAACACTTCAAAGGAATGAAGAGTGAAATGATTCCAGGCTTCTCCGCATTTCAAAAAATTGATAGTTTAGCTTTTCCAACCCTAGTCAAGCATTTTAGAAGAGTGAAGAGTGAAACCGTTCCAGGCTTTGTCGTATTTCAAAAGAATGGATGGTTCAACTTTTTCAAACTTCGTCAACATTTCAAAGGAATGAGGAGTATAATGATTCTTGGCTTTGCCACATTTTAGAAGAATGGATAGTTTAACGTTTTCAGACCTTATCAAACATTTTTGAAGAATGAAAGGGTGATATTATTTTGGACTTCGTCGCATTTCAGAAGAATAAATAGTTTAGCTTTTCAGACTTTATCAACATTTTAGAAAAAATGAAGAGTGTTACTATTCTGGGCTTCACCGTATTTTAGAAGAATGGATATTTTGGCTTCTCAAAAAAAATTTAGAGGGATGAAGGGTGTCACTTTTTTGGGCTTTGTTGCATTTTAGAAGACCAGAGAGTGTAGCTTTTTCAGGCTTCGTCAACATTTCCAGAAGGATAAATGATTTGGTTTTTCAAACTTCACCGACATTTCAGGAGAATGAAGATTTAAATTGTTTCAGACTTCACCAACATTACATGAGAACTTACAACTCGGAACCCATAGATTAGAATGACAATCAACACATCCAGAAAAAAATCGTCTCTTTGCAGTCTTTGCCCAATTCCTGTTCCACAACAATTAGCCAAGAGGGGCAGCAGTAATACCCGAACTTTACCCGGGTATACCTATATATACATTTATACTATATTCCTCTATAAATAATAAACAAATCAGTTTTAAATAAATAAATAGTAAGATCCAAATAAATAATATTAGTCCAAAAATCCCTTAATGTCCATATTATAACCCAAAACCCAAAATTTAAATACAAAGGCCTATATTTTCGGTTCTAATAGTTGTATCCAACCTATTTTTGGTAAAAACCAAACCAAAAAAATCCAAATTTGTTTTTCCTGCCCATTTCTTTCCACATGTCGCATGCCCATTAGTTCAAACGGGAGCACAAGAATTCTGGTTTTCTTTTAGCTGAGTTGTTATCAGCTGGCTTCACGTGACATCATGTTGATGTCACTCCTCACTATCTCCTATATATAGTGAGAGAGAAATTATTAAACAATGAATGAATTAATAATTAGACAATTATTACTCGAGTTAAAAGAGGAGAGAGAAGAGGATACCTGGAAGTGGAGAAGACATCGGGAAACTAAAGAGTACATCAAAGAAGATGATTGATCTGCCATCAGAGTTCACCTCACATCATTGGAAGGTACTTTCCTTTTGTTATTTTCATTTTTCTACAAGTAAAACATGAAAATATTATATTTCAAGCAAAATAAATAAAAACAGTAAGAAAATATATAAAAAGGAGATTGGTACACTCATCTTTGTGGAAGCCGGAGAGATTTTAGGTTTGGTCGGAGTTGAAAACGGGTGGTTTTGGGTAGTTCTAGGGACAAAGATGGGCAACTCTGTTGAGCCGAGTAGTTTCAGGTGATTCGGATGAAAAATCATAGACTTTAGGTTTTTTTAGGGTTTTGGTATGACGGCGGACGATAGTCAAAAATTGCCATGGGTGGCCGAGAGTCAACTTCCAGCGGCCGACGAACAGGCTAAAGTTTGGCTGAAGGTGGTTGAATGGATCAATGGGCGATGCCAACGGTGGAGTGTGGCTGACCTCTTTGGTGTTCATCTTGTTCATGATGAACAATGATAAATGTCGAACAAAGTTTAGGTGTTTGATATTTGAAAACATTAAAATATGGGAAAAAGATGTTCGTGTGGATCAAAATGGAGAAAAACGGATGAACAGATACGAGTTTGGTGAAGAACAAGGGATTTTGATCCATTTGAGTCTTCTTTTTTATGAGAATTTGGTGTTAGGGTTGAGAGGATTTTGAGAGGAAATAGGGTAGAGAGAGTGTTTCGGTGCAAATGACCGAGTTTGACTCGGTTAGGGCTTTTTATATTTCGAATCAAACGACACCATTTTTGTACCAGGTCTGGTCGACCCGCGAGTGTGGTTTGGGCTGGATCTTAGATCTGTTCCCTTATATTTAGATCCCCTTTAAATTTGATCCAAACATTTTAATTCCTTTGAATTTAGTCCCCATTTGTAATAAATTATTTCAAGTTTCATTTCTTTCAAATCAGTCCTTTAATTAATTTAATTTAATTACTTTAAATTATATGCTTGATGCATGTTTTAAATAGTGCATGTAGAAATGTATGTTAGACAATTTAATCATTTAGATTTAATTAATTGTTTAAAGCTTTAGCCTTAAGTTTTCTATTAAGATTTAATAATTCAATTAAGAAAGATCATTGTAGCAAATTGATGAATATTAAGTGGGAAGCTTTGATGTTTCAAATTTGGGTGATGTCCCATTGCAATGGGTGTTGTCCAACTTGGGCTTTTAAGTAGAATACTTAGTATTCATTAAAACTTTAGAAATTAATAAATAATCTAGTTAATTAATTAGAGCTTTAATTAGGTTTAGAATTTAAACAATTTGTTTAATTAGTTGAACTAGGAATATTATTTAATTTTGAGGTTTAAATATGAATGGTGCTCACGCAATTGGGTGTTATATCATGTAAAGCTTTAAATTAAATAATATTCTTAGATTTAAACAAGAACATGAAATTAAGTAGTGCCTTAGAGATTAGTCCTTAAAATAAATAAGATCATAATAAATCACGCATTAAAAACCTTTTATGTTAGAAATACATTTTTTTTGAATATGAATAGAGGTGCCCTGAGCATATAGAGGTGTTTTCAATCTCATATTTGGTTCAAAAATACATTTCCTTATAAAAAGAATATTTCCATTTCAAAAATAAATCCAATTAATAATTACGTATCAAATTAAATTCGAATTATTATTCTCAAAAATATCAATATGCCATACAAAATTAAAGGTACTAATATCGGGAATTTTTGGGGGTGCTAATCCTTCCCCCAAACGTAATCGACTCTCGAACCCAATTTTAAAAGAACGAATCTCTAGTTGTTTTTATGGTGTCCGGTCTACCAAAGTGAACGGTGGCGACTCTAGACTTTTCAAAAGTCGAATTTAAACGAAAACCCCAAATTTTAAAAATTACTTGTCCAGCTATTTTCTCTCGTAAAAAATGATTTTGGCACGAGTAAAATTGAATTTTTGGATTCTTTGCAGCCAAAATTGTCCATTTTGTGCAAATGGAATCGGTACAAGGGTTAGCGTACCGATACGGGATTTTAGGGTAGCGTTTAGGTACTAAAAGCTCAGTACCGATACTCATCGAGGATAGGTACAGACTTGTTTCGTACCGGTACACAATGTTTCGATACGTAATTTGTCGTACCGGTACGCGCATGTCTGGGCATTAAATAAGGGTTTCCAAATCATATTTAAAGCATACCTCTTTCTTTTAAAACCTTACCCTAAATTTCTATAAAAAACCTTCTCAATCTCTCAATTTTTCGTCAAAAATACTTAAATCTTTTTGGGCTTTTGTTTTCAACATCAAACCCAAGTTACATTCATCAAGATTTGTGCGATTCATCTCCCCGTTCATCCATTCATCCACTTCTCAATCTAAAAACCCTATTTTTATATTTATTTTGAAAATCTTAATATTGTATAGCTTTTAGGTTTGAATTCAGTATTTTTAGGATGTATAAATCTATAGTTTAAAGTTTTACAAAATCTTTTTTAAAACTGAAAATCTTTCATTCGAATATATTTTACAATAAAGTTTTGAAATTGTTTAAATTTTTCACAGATTTCAAAATTTATACTTATGAAAATTTTTCTTTATATTTGTATATGATTTTAACCTATAAATTATAGATTTTTACATTACCTTGATAATTGGTTGATTTATTGAATTGAATTTGATGTATTTGCATACATATAATTTTGTGGTTTGAATTTTGCAGGTTTTAATTCCCGAATCTTTAACCATGCCTCCTAGAAACGATCCCAATGCTAGCTTTTCCAATTCTGGTAATAGTGCTAAATCAAATCTTGCCCATATCTATAACCAAAGTTTTAATGAACCAAAAAACCCACATCAAATGAAGTATTTTAAACAATTTCAAAACTTTATTGTCCATCGTGAGAGTGTTGTTGATTTTAATTATACGTGCTCCAATGAATTTAAATTTAAATATCTTTCTTTGATGAGGCGTTGGAAATTTTTAATTTTTCTTCAAGTTCCTGGCATTGTTTACAAAACCCTTGTCTGAATTTTTTATTACAATGCTAGGTGTGTTTTAAACCAAGAGAAAACTGAAACCATCAGCTTTGAATCTTATGTCATGGGAAAAACCATTTAACTTGATGCCCAAAAGTTAGTCGATCTTTTGTATATGGAAAACACCGGTTTAGATGATGAAAGTTCTTTTCCATGTTTTTATACCCCATGTGACTTAGTTACTCTTTTGGAACCCCATGAGCGTTTCTTTCACCTTTTATCACTTGGTGTTTTTTCTCATCCGGTGGTAAGTGTTCCTCTATTCGTGTAGTCGATGATTTTTGGCTCTATTGCTTCCATGAGGGAAAACGTCCAAACCTAGCCCAAATCATCTTTGCCAAGATGGTTCACATCGCCAACCGCCTTCACACCAACATCATCAAGTTGTTCACCTATGGAACTATCCTAAGCTATATATTCCACAAGTTTAAGGAAGGTTGTTCCTATGACCTAGCATGTCCTCTCATCGAGCCTATTGATGCTAGATCCCTTCGCAAAGATAAATTCCACTTCATCAATGATGAATGGGTTCGGGAACTTAATTCTCAAGATGAACCACCCGAGGAGGTTTAGGTCAATAATGATGCTCCCGCAGCTTCGGTTGCTCAACCTTTCTTTGATGCTTTAGTGACTTATCTGGATGGGAAGTTTGCCACTCTTGACACGAGCACGAATGCTAGGTTCGTCACTATGGCTACAGGTTGACTTCTATGGAAACGAGATTGTCTACCTTAGAGAATTGTGTCTCTTCGATGGACATCTCCCTTACCTCATTCCATCATGAGTGACGTGGTTATGTTCATAGAGATGATAAGAAGGAGGTCGACGACGATGATGTCGCAACAGCTTAGTCTCTTTCTTTGCATATCATATCATATCATATCATATAGACTTATTTGATTTTTATGCACCTATGTTGGTTTATTTCCTATGACCTTTGGATATTATGTTGGATTTTATGTTTTGCTTGGATTTTTGGTGGATATTATTCTTGCTTTGTATTTTATAATATTTTGAATTTTATATTATGTTTTGGTGCTATTTTGGATTATATTGTTATGTTTGACTTTTATTTACCCTATTGATTTTGATGTAACAAAAAAAAGGAGAAGTGGGGTGTATAAAATTTTTAAAATATTTCAAAAAAATAGCCTTTCAGTCTTAAAGATAGGGGAGAGAACTAAAAATTTATTTGGTTTTGTTATATAAAAAGGGGAGATTGTTAAACCTACGTTTTAATTTTGATATAAGGACTTGATTGAAAATAAATAAAATTTTAAGGTGCTTGAAATTATTCACAAATTGACAAGCATTTGAGCCAAAATAATTTTTTAAGTCAATCTTTACAACAATTACATTTTTCTAAGGGTTTTTGGTCCTGAAACAAACCATTTCGATAAGTGTACCGATACGGCAATGTGCGTACTAGTACAAGATTTCGTTACTAGAATCTGTTTTTATTTCAAATGGAAACTGAGTACCGATACGGCTATGCGTGTACCGGTACGACCTTTCTTCAATGTAAATCCAAAATGTGAACTGATTACCGGTACGACTTTTGGCGTACCAGTACGGAGCTTAATAAATTTCAATTTTTTTAAGTATTTTTAAGTCTTGTCATTTTAGAGTGATCTTTTTAGAATTTAACTGAGTACCGGAACGGGCATATGCGTACTGATACGCTAAGTTCATAAAATTTTCCAACTTTTTCACTGAATAAAATGAGTACCGGTACGGTACACTACGCACCGATACCCCTTGAAAAATCTTCACTCCGTACCGATACGTTAGACCACGTACTGGCACCCTTTTGTTGCAACGACTATTTCTACTTTGAGCATGTACCGATACGAAAGCCCGTGTACCAATACTCACCTTTTCCAGACAATATTTAATGCAAAAATTGCAACCCAACGGCTCTATTCAATTTCCCAACAACCCAAACGGCTAGAAATCAATGAAGGGGTATAAAAAACAAGTCTTCAAAGCTTCTTCAATAACAAGACAACAATTCTAAAGCATTCAAGCACATATCCAATGTCTTTGAGCTTTTATTGTCAATTTCTTGTACCCACTTGAGTGTTCTTCATTGTATTTCATTTTTATTCAAGTGTTAGGGTTTAATGATCTTAAATTGTGCAAACAATCTTCTTTTGGAGGAATTTAAGAGTTTGCTTATTTGTTTCCAATTTTAGGAAATAGAAATTTCTAGACTTTGGAGTATAAGTGATACGTTCACGCTCTACCCCACTTGGTGGGGTAAGACTTGCACTTTGACTGTAGGCTTCAAAGAAAATGGTTAAGTATGAATGAATAAAATGGACAAATACAAATGGCAGCGGAGTAGATAAAGATGATGATTTGTTTGGAAGGATTTAGAGAAGTATTTGTATGGTGGAATGGTGGTATGGTGATGAAAGAAAGAAGTGTGGAAATGGTAGGGAAGGATAAAGACAATGTTTTAAGTAACAAAGGAATCAACTAAAGCTATATTAAAGCTTGACCTAGACCTTATAGAAACTTGAAGGGTGGTGTTTAAGGACTTTGACCCTTTAGGTATATTAAACCAAAAGAACCAGAAGTATTAGGGTGGATAGAAGGATAGGTGACGCCACAAGAACAATTGCACTTGATAAGTCAATAAAGTTCTAAAAGAACTATGAAAGGGAGAATAATCTCACAAATGTTTTCATTAAACAAGGGTTCATGTTTACAAATGAAAGCTAAATTATTTATTGGCCTAAGGATGCCTATGATGCACATATGGTGTGAATACAAAGCATTAATGAGTGAATATTCATGGATGAATGTACATGCTGATGAATGTACTAGAATTAAAGTGAATTCGTCTTCCTTTTCATTCCTTGAATGTGCACGCCATACATGCTTGGTTCTTGAATGTTTGTTCATGAATTATTAATTCATCTTCTCTTAGGCATGCATAAGACTCTTGGGCTGTCTTGAATGAATGTGCATCTTTTTATAAATGTGCTGAATCATTTCTCGTCCATGCAACTCTTCATTAATGCCATCCATTCATAAATTCAAGGAAGTTGATGAATGATTGTAAATCCTGTATGAATTTCCAGCTTGCACGATCTTTGGTGATTTGGGCATATCTACCTTGGAAATCTAAGAGATAGGGGATTAAATTCCAAGAAGACTTCATAACCTAGATATGCTTGGATCTCATTCGAAAATGGCGAACAATCTGACTGACGTGAAATGTCCCTTGGATTGCCTTAATTTGTACTTAGATAGCTCCTCACGTCCAAAGGTGATGAATGCTTGGTCTCTTTAGCTACTCTCCAACTAAGTTCAGCTCCCCTACAACTCATTCAGCTAACTTTGAGCTCCATTAAGGTCCCTTGAGCTAGCTAGCATAACTTGTTCTTGAGATAACATGAGCTGCCAAAGCTTGTAAACTTAGTCCATGAACTGCCACAAGATGCCTTAGCTTCCAATGTATCTATGAAAAATATAAAAACAAGTAATTAAATATGAATTGAACTAGGAGAATGATGAATGCATGTTGTCGTCCATGTTATGAATGCAAATGAGCTAACTATGAATGTATATGCATTTAATGAGCTAAACAATGATGCATAAACATCATAAACATAAAATGAGCTAAGTATAAAATGTTTATGCATGAATTGAGCTAAGTAAAGATGTGAATTAATAAGTTATGCATGAATATCATATGTTATACAATAAATGACAACATATAATATTCAAGCATACACTTAAAGCATATTCACGTCACATGTAATGCACAAATAAGTAGATAAGCAATGACATGAGGAAGAACTCCCTCATATTGAACTTAGAAAAACTTCAAAGTTGTGAGCTTGTTCAGTTTGAATTTGGTACTCGGTAGGATCGCGTCATCTTGTTTAGCCTGAAAGGAAAGACAAATTAGTGAATTTGTGGAAATCCTTAGTGTGGATAGCTAAGGTAGTAACTGTAGAGCTTGTTGAGAAGGTTAAGCCACTTTAAATCAATTGTGCAAATTTCTTTTCTTTTTGTATTTGCTTCCACTAAAATTGTTAATTACCAATTCACCCCCTCTTGGTCATCTTTATCGATTCATCAACTCAACAATTGGTATCAGAGCTACACTTATTTGAAGGCTTCACATCCTCTTAAGTAGATCTAACCACTGCTCAATCAATTTCCAAGTCATCCATGGCCTCTACTTCCGGCAACTTCTTCATGGAGGAAGCAAAATCAACTTCTAGGTCATCGTAGTTCAATGTGGTTAACTACCCATATTGGAAGAATTGAATGAGGTTATTCATCCATGACTACTGCTGTAACACCTCCTTCTCGGCTTGGTAGAGAGCCGGGTCGGAAAGTGCTACTGGAAAGCATATTGGGGATTCAAAAGCTTAATTAAAGTTTAGAAACTTATTCGGATCATTTATTAATATTTTTAAGGCTTAACAGAATTATCTCTTTAAGACTTACACAATTTGGGGTTAGTTTTAACTCTTTTTGAACTTAAGGACTAAATCATAATTCTTACAAGTTGATGGTTCTTACCAAAATCTCTTTTCGTTAACCTATAATTAAACCTATCAATTATTAACCTAAGAAGTTTCGTTATTAATGGATATCGTTTACCCATCCAATCAGCCTGTACAAGTTTTAGTGACTATTTTGCAAACTTCTTAAAACTAGTTTATATGTCTTTTAACATATTTAACTAACTCTGTACCGATACCCTAAGGGCCGTATCGGTACGCTAAGCAAAATTTTCATTTCCTAGATTCGAAGGTAACATGCTTGTATCGATACACCTAGCTCCGTATCGATATGTGTTGACTAGGGTTGATTGTTTTGATACTCCCTATAGACCGTACCGATGCAATTTATTTTTCAGACCTTACTGTCAAGATCTGTACCGGTACACCCTCTTAGTGTATCGACATGCCCTGTTTCACTTGGTCCAATTATGCAAGGTCGTATCGGTACATCATCATCCGTACCGATACGCATGTCCTATAATGATAGATTTTAGCTGGTTTTTAATCAATTTAACATGTTGAACGTTGTCCGAATTTAACCAAATTTTACCAGCAAATCTAATATCCATATTTTTAATAGAATACAAAATTTTAGAGCGTTATAAGTCCATTTACCTAGTTTTCACCTTTTAGGGCTTTTAGGCTCATTTTACTAGTTTAACTAACTCACAATCATACCATATTAACCATTAAGCATTTGGTCACCTTTGGCCTATTACACATACATAGTAAGGCACATTTATAACATGTTTAGACCATATGCCACCTAGCTAGGAGTTTAAGGAAAAAGATAAACATACATATGGTTCGTAAGAATGACTTGCAACCACAACACACGATCGAAGGTCGAAATTCTTTAAGATCCTCAAATGCATGAGACACACGAATGTTAGGCTTACATAGCCTAAACAATGCACAATAAACTTATTAACTACATGAATGACATATGGGGGAGCTTGATCAAAAATTCACATAGCATTAATCATATATGAACATATTCAAGCCATTAGTCATGATTTCATATAGCAATTGTATTATACATCATTTCCTTGGACATGGTAACCAATGGATACGCGAATTCCCCTGTACACCACACATATCAAAAATAGGTCGTAGCCTTGAGTCATAGCTCCAGATAGTCCCTTACACAATCCATCCTTATTTCACCATACATATGGCCCGTAGCCCCGGACCGTAGTCCAATCCCTTACCTGCTGAGCTCGACTAATCCTATGGCATGCCAATTGTATCCAATGTCCAAGAACACATATTTCATCATAATTCTTACCGTTCAAATCACATCATATCGGATAGCAAATCAAGCCTTAGCTCCACATATCATATCATAGCACAATTATATCAAAATCTATATACAAGCATGAATCGGAGATCACATATGAACTTACAGATATATCAATCATTATTGAAGCTTACCATTAGAATGCACATATGCTTGCTCTACTTGAGCCCTTAAACACAAATGCAATTATAACACAAAACAAATGCAAGGGATGGCTCCGTGTCAATCTCTTGACACGACTACACTCACCTAGTATTCAGAGACTTTAAGGTTCTCGGGTTGTGATCCCTTTTCTCCTAGGCTTGTTTGGAGATGATGGATGGTTTCCTTCCATTTTTTGGGCTAGAAAGAAACACATGGAATTGTTACAATCACAATATAGTACTGGCTTCGAAGATTAGGCTTAGATTTCAATTTGAAATTAAACTTCAATCATCCATGGATTTCGAAAATTGATTGAGGACTTTACTTACAGAGATAAAAGCTTTCAAACGCTATATCGAGATTAAACAAAGGTCAAAGATTGAATCGAGGTTCTTGCTTAAGCTTGAGGACAACAATGGTGGTGCTTGCTTGTTGGAAAACAATGGTGGGGTTTAGTTTACGAGAGGCTCAAAGTAAGGAAAAGAGATTTTGTTTCTCATTTTAAAACCATTTTTCATCTTTAATCATCCCCCCACCAACATATGGACTAATAGGGAGCTTTCCTATCCTCGAGGGTTTGCTAAACCCAATTCAATCATCTTTCCTTCCTTTCATTCAATTGTCAATTAGATGACAATTAGTCACCTTTTTTGAGGTGTTTCATGTAGGAGGGGCAAACAAGGTGGTGATTCATCACCTATTCCCTTTTATCTTTTAATTTTAATATTCAAAGCAAATTTCTGCAGAGACTTGTATCGATACACCTTATGGTCGTATCGATATGGCCAAGCTAAAATGGGTAAGTTCGTTATGGCAGTTAGGCTGTACCGATACAGGTCTTACTGTATCGAAATGCCTAGCCAAAACCGTACCAATACCAGTCCCATCGTACCGATACTTGATAAGTGTTCAAAAGTACTATTTTTCTTACCCTTTTTACTCATATTATTGTTAGACTTAGGCTCATATTAGTTGCATAGTTAGCCATTCATGCATTAATCCATGTTTCCTTCCATCGTTGAGCTTGATTACATAACTTGGTAGTTTTTGTGGAAAAGATGTTGCTTTGGTGTGCTTTGTGTGTGTATGTGTAGGATCACTTGCCAAAGCAATGCCGAGTAGTTGCCAGGGCAATGCATGAAGGAGAAGCCGAGCCAGTTGCCATGGCAATTGTCGACAAAGAGAAAATGCAATAGGGATGTCGAAATTAATGACTATACAAGCCCAAGATGACGTGGAGCAAAGCCCAAACCCAAAGGAATTTGATTTCCATGCAGAGATTAAAGAAGAATTAAAATCCAAGAAGATAGGAGAAGTTCTAGTAGGAATACAATTATAATAAAGAATTATATTCTTTAAAGATAATTTAATTCCAACTCAAACTCCTCCTCAAAGAAGGACTTTGGCCTAGCCCTATAAATAACAAGGACATTTCGACAATCCAGAGGGAGAGCATTAGGGGAAATTTTGACAAGACCAAGAGAGGAAGCAAGGGGAATTTTCGGCAAGCATCTAGGGCAAGGGATTTTCGACAAGCTTCATCTTTTCTTCCTTGTTCGATTGGGTTCATGCTAGGGATTGTTTATCTTGTGTTTCTTTGGAACCTAACCATGAACTAAATCTACTTGGCTATGGTTATTGTGTTTTGTGGTTGTGAGAAACTATTGGTTTTTGTTTAGGTAATAAGAGTTTGCACTTTTCTATTTCAAGGTTTATTCATTCTTGGTTCTTATTCTTGTTTGTGAGTGAATTGGGAGAGGATCTCGTGATTTCATCTATTTATCTAATATCGGGAGAGTTAGATTCAAGAAACGAATGAATATGATCTTTATTCAATCTATTGATGGTGAAGATTAATCCGGCTTAGGAATAAGTTAAGGATTTCAACGGCTAAGAGGAGCGCAAGATTGGTTGTTGTTCACTCTTGATTCACGCAGGGATGTATTATCAAGGCATGCACAAGTAGCTAGAGTTTCGACTTAGGGATAAGAAGAAACCATTGAAGAACGCTCTGCCGAACCTTGAAGGTTGCTGCCCAGACGCCCAAGTAGTTTCCCAACTAGTTGCCCAGGCAACCATCGATTAGTTGCCAAGGCAACCCCGTTGTGCAAGTTGCCACGGCAACTGAGTTGCCCGTGCACTCTTTTACCAAAATGATCCAATCGGCTATCACACCTCAACTCACGATAACCTGGCATATCTCTCTCTCATTTGAATTCATCTTTTCAATTACTTAATTGCTTTCTAGTTTAGTTATTAGTTAAAACTTCTATAATCCTTTACTTGTGTTTTACTTTTTACAGTGCAAGAGATTAGATTCTTGAAGTAGCACCAATCCCTGTGGAGACGATATCTTTTATACTATAATTTGTGACGTGTATACTTGCACATTTGCGTAGCACTTATTACGCGCAACAAGTTTTTGGCGCCGTTGCCGGGGATTGGCAATAGCGACTTTGTTTTTATTTTCTTGCACTTTTTTTATTTTTCTTGTTTAAAATTCAAAGGGCTAACAAACTTTGGTTTTGCATTGGTATATGACCGGGCGAGACCGACTTCACCGTAATATCCCTTTGATCCAGAAATCGAACGAACCTTACAAAGACTTAGACGAAGGATAAGAGAAGCAATGACAAATCAAGACGGCAATATGAATCAAGATGTTCGAGCAGGAGGAGGAGTGATTCTTGCACGAAACAGAACTATTCGAGACTATCTTGAAGAAGATCTTGATGGACTTAACCCAGGAGTTGTCGCACCTGAAATTGAAGCCGACCACTTTGAGTTGAAACCGGTAATGTTTAATATGATTGACACAATAGGTCAATTTGGCGGCTCAGCAACTGAAGATGCACGACAACATCTGAAATCTTTCCTCGAGATTTGCAACTCGCTCAAGATACACGGAGTCACCCCCGATGTCTTACGATTAAGATTATTCCCCTATTCACTGAGGGATAGGGCAAAAGCATGGTTGAATAGCATTCCTGCCGGATCCATAGCATCTTGGACTGATCTTTGTCGTGATTTCCTTGCTAGATTTAATCCTACAAATTTGACTGATAAGCTTTGTAACGACATTACTTCTTTTCGGTAGACAGATGATGAATCCATGTACGAGGCTTGGGAGCGATATAGAGAACTTCTACACAAATGCCCTTTACACAGATTCCCGGTGTGGACTCAAGTAACAATATTTTACAACGCCGTGAATACACCAACAAGGATGATGCTAGATGCCTCGGTAAACGGCATACTCCTAGATAAGTCGTCGGAAGAAGCAATGCAAATTTTAAACAGGCTGGCCAAGAATGATTATCAATTCCCATCTACTAGAAGAGGAGGAGTTAGACGCCAAGCCACAATACATGAACTAGGATCATCAGATTCAATTTCGGCACAATTGGCCGCTTTAACCAAGATGGTCCAGAACATGCAAAAACCAAACAACACACATGAAGTCAAGGTAATGGATTCTTTTTGTGAGTTATGTGGTGATAACCATAATTCTTCTGAATGTATGCAGAATCCGGAATCCAACTTCTATATGGGGAATTACAATCGGAACAACAATGTGATGTCCAATACATACAATCCAGCTTGGAAGAAGCACCCAAATTTTTCATGGAGTATTCCCAACAATGCTCTAAACCAGAACAATCAGAATGCACAAGCATCGGGATTCCAACAGAATATGCCACGGTAACAGATGTCGCAGCAACAACCGATGACATCTAGTTCTTTGAAAAATTCTCTAAATGCTTTTATGATGAAAACTGAATCTTATATGGCTGAGAATAGTAATTTCATAAAAAGAACTTATGCTTTTATTAACAGGACCGAGATGAGATTGCAAAACCAAAAGGCGGCAATCAAATCATTGGAAAATCAAGTCAGACAGTTTGCTCAAAATCTGAATACTAGACCACAAGGAGGTTTACCTAGCGATACTGAAGTCGCAAGAGGAACTGGCCATGAGCAATGTAAGGCGATCACCACTAGAAGTGGCCAACAACTTAGAGAGGTTCAAACTCGCTCGTCAAACAAAACTCCATAAAAAGATCAGGATGAACCTAGCGGCAAAGCCTCAGATGCTGAACCAGGAATTGTCGCGGCAACCGGCAATAAGCATGCTTCGGCAACCGACGATAAAGACGCCTCGGCAACTTGCGATAAGCATGCCTTGGCAACCCCAGTTGATAATGCCTCGGCAACTCCAGATGTCCCGGCAATGCCGTCAATCAGGTTTCAAACCAATGAAAGGATCGAAGATATCCGACTTCCACCACCATTCCCACAAAGGTTGAAGCGACAAAAGCAAGAATACCAATTCAAGAAGTTTCTTGATATCCTAAAGCAAGTCCACATCAACTTGCCACTGGTGGAAGCAATTGAACAAATGCCAAACTATGCCAAGTTTCTTAAAGACATTGTGTCCAAGAGAACAAGGCTAAGAGAGTTTGAAACAGTTGTCGCAAGAGAGGGATGCATGGCAATGTTGCACAATCGTATGCCACCCAAGTTGAAGGATCCCGAAAGTTTCACAATACCCTGTTCTATTGGAAATCACTATGTCAGGAAACCACTATGCGACCTAGGGGCTAGCATAAACTTAATGCCTAAATCAGTTTTCCAGAAACTAGGAATCGGGAAGGCAAGACCTACAACAGTTATGCTCCAGCTAGCCGACAGATCCTATGTGCATTCAGAGGGAAAAATCGAGGACATACTGGTAAAAGTTGATAAATTTATTTTTCCCACTGACTTTATTGTTTTGGATTGTGAAGCATATGAGCATGCACCTATCATTCTCGGGAGACCATTCCTAGCAACAGGGAGAACCTTGATCGATGTTGAAAAGGGAGAACTCACAATGAGGGTGAATGACCAACAAGTCAAACTAAATGTGTTCCAAACACTAAGGCATGCCGATGATCCAGAAGAATGCCAACTTCTTCATGCCACGGCAGAGTTTAACTTCGATGAGGAATTTAGTTGCCTCGGTAACTACATTGCCGATCAAGAGGAACCTGAGGAGTATGAAGAATCGGTCGATGAGGAACAACAAGAAGAGGCAAATTGGCTAGTCAATCGACCAGGTACATACTTTGAACCACTGGACTACTCAGGTAAGGAAGGTAAGCTCAAAAAACCCTCTATTGAACATCCACCAATTCTTGAGTTGAAACAATTGCCAGAGCAACTAAAATATGTATACTTAGGGACCGATAATACATTGCCTGTAATTATTTCTTCTAAGTTACAGCCTGAGCAGGAAAAGAAACTGATCAAGATGTTGAAGCTACACAAAAAGGCAATAGGGTGGACAATTGCCGACTTGAAGGGAATTAGCCGCGGTGTGCATGCACAAGATCTTGTTGGAAGATGATCACAAACCTTCAATTGAGGCCCCAGAGGAGACTGAATCATGCCATGAAAGGGGTTGTAATGAAAGAAATCATCAAGTGGCTTGACGGCATTATATACCCTATCTCCGATAGTAGGTGGGTAAGTCCGTACAATGTGTACGAAAAAGGGAGGTATAACAAGTGGTAAGCAATGAAAATAATGAACTTATCCCAACCAGACTGTGTGACGGTTGGAGGGTTTGTATGGACTATCGAAAGCTAAACAAAGCCACTAGGAAAGATCACTTCCCATTACCCTTTATTGATCAAATGCTTGACCGTCTTGCAGGTAAACCCTTTTATTGTTTTCTTGATGGTTATTCAGGTTACAATCAAATTTCCATAGCACTAGAAGATCAAGAAAAGATAACCTTCACATGCCCATACGGTACTTATGCCTTCCAAAGGATGCCGTTCAGATTGTGTAACGCCCCAGCAACCTTCCAAAGATGCATGATGGCGCTCTTTTCAGACATGGTTGAAGACTTCCTTGAGATCTTCTTGGATGATTTTTCAGTTTTTGGTAATGACTTCGACGGCTGTCTCGGCAATTTAGAGAGGGTGTTGGCAAGATGCGAAGAAACGGATTTAGTCCTCAATTGGGAGAAATGCCATTTTATGGTAGATGAAGGAATAGTGCTCGGCCACAAGATTTCATCCAAGGGAATTAAGTAGACAAAGCCAAGGTGGACGTGATCGAGAGATTACCCCCACCAAGTTTGGTTAAAGGAATTCGAAGTTTTCTCGGACATGCAGGTTTTTACAGGAGGTTCATTCATAATTTTTCTAAAATCACTAAACCCTTGTGTAATCTGCTTGAACAGGATAAAGTCTTCGATTTTGATGATTCTTGCACCCCAAGCATTCGAAACCCTAAAGAAAAAGCTTGCCTCAGCACCCATTGTCGTTCCACCAGATTGGACGCTACCTTTTGAGCTCATGTGTGATGCAAGTGATTTCGCGGTAGGAGCAGTCCTAGGCCAACGCACAGGTAAGACCTTCCATGTGATATACTACGCTAGTAAAACTCTTAATAGTGCTCAAGTGAATTACACAACAATGGAAAAAGAGTTACTAGCTGTAGTTTTCGTATTTGACAAGTTTCGATCCTATTTAATTGGTACAAAGGTAATTGTTCATACGGACCATTCGGCAATCAAATACTTATTTGCTAAAAAGGATGTTAAACCTCATTTGATTCGTTGGATATTACTTTTACAAGAATTTGATATTGAAATTAAAGACAGGAAAGGAACAGAAAACCAAGTGGCCGATCACTTATCACGTCTGGAACGCAATAGGGAAGAGGACGCGGATCTAGAGATATGCGATGCATTCCCGGATGAACAAATTCTAGTTGCCTCGGCAACCCTCAACACCTCGGCAACCCTAGACGCCTCGGCAACCCTTGACGCCTCGGCAACCATGGATGCACACGCTTCAGCAACTTTCAACGCCGCAACAGTCTTTGACGCACACGCCTCGGAAATCTTAGGAGCAGTCGCCACGGTGGCACATGCCTCGGCAATACCCTGGTACGCGAATTTAGTTAATTTCCTTGTTTGTGGTATTTTACCTTATGGCATTACTCACCAAGGGAAGAAACGGTTCTGCCATGATGCTAAGCATTACTTTTGGGACGAGCCTCTTTTGTTTAAACAATGTGCAGATCAGGTTATACGCCGATGTGTCCTTGAAGAAGAGCAACAGAATGTACTCTGGCAATGCCATTCTTCACCCTATGGAGGACATTTTGGAGGAACTCGTACCGCGGCCAAAGTGTTGCAATCCGGTTTGTATTGGCCAACATTGTACAAAGATGCCCAAGACATTTACAAGCAATGTGATCGTTGCCAGAGGACGGGCAATATCTCTAGACGACATGAGATGCCACTCCAGAACATCATTCAGGTGGAACTGTTCGATGTATGTGGGGTCGATTTTATGGGACCTTTCCCATCTTCATTCGGCAACCTCTACATCTTACTTGTCGTCGACTACGTGTCTAAATGGGTTGAGGCAGCTGCAGTTCCCAACAACGATTCCAAGACCGTGCAAAGATTCTTGCAGAAAAACATATTTACACGGTTTGGGATGCCGAGAGCAATTATCAGCGACGAAGGCAAGCATTTTGACAACAGACTAATTGCCAAGATGTTGCAACGCTTCGGCATATCACACAAGATCGCCACGGCATATCACCCACAAACCAACGGGCAAGCAGAAATTTCCAACCGGGAGTTGAAGGGAATACTCGAGAAAGTCGTAAATCCCTCAAGGAAGGATTGGTCATTAAGACTAGATGACACACTTTGGGCATATCGCACTGCATTCAAAACACCCTTAGGTATGTCCCCCTTCCGACTTGTCTATGGTAAAACATGTCATGTACCGGTGGAAATCGAGCACAAGGCGTACTGGGCAATCAAGACCGTGAATATGGATTGGGAAAGTGCCGGACAAAAGCGTTTGATGGATCTCAATGAGATAGAAGAATTCCGTGCACTCGCCTATAACAATGCACGAATCTACAAGGAGAAAACAAAGCGATGGCACGACAAGAAACTATTGCCACGGCAATTCACGCCAGGGCAACTAGTTCTCCTATTCAATTCTCGGCTAAAACTTTTCCCAGGAAAGCTGAAATCAAGATGGTTGGGACCATTTGAAGTCGTCAAACCATTCTCCCATGGCGCCGTGATAATCAAGTCTATCTCTGACAACCATGAATTCAAAGTTAATGGACAAAGATTGAAGCACTACAATGGTGCCCATGTGGAACGTAACAAGGAAGTGGTCAATTTAGGAGATGCATGAGCATGCTCTCCCTTTTGATATTTTTATTTTATTTTTATTTTTTTGACTATTTAATTATTTTATTTTTTTCGATTTTTTTTATTTTATTATTTTTCCGATTATTAGTAGTTTTAGGATAGATTTTTTTTATTCAAGTTTAAGAATCCTATTACACATCTTTATTTATTTTCTTTATTAGTTTATCTTTAATTTTAATCCTTATTTGATTTGTCTTTGAATTGTAGGAAAAGAAGTTCAAGATAAAGAATGAATTCTAAACCAAGTAGGAAAACATCTTCAACAAGGAAACTAATGGGCTGAATCTAAGGCTTATATAAAGCCTCCAATTCATCCTAACCAAAACCCCCTTGTCGACAACTTCTACCAAAACCTAACCCTTTTTTCGTTTTCCCCAATCCCACCCACCTATCTTTTCTATAAAACCCATCACCCTTAACCTATTCCTACTTTCTATCTTGCAACTTTTTAGTTTCTTTTCTTTTCTTTTCTTTGTTTTTACTCACAACCAAGATCATCCATGGCATCCAAGATCAAACTTTTAGTTCATCCAAAGAACCAAGATACAAGAAGTTTGCTACACCGGTAGTTCAAGAAAGATTTCAATCCAAGTTTGAAAGCCGAAAGATTCATGAAGAACAAGGCTTTGAATACTCCAACTCTCATCAAGATTTCGGCCTTGAACCATTCATCTTCAAGAGGATTGCACATCAAAAGTGGCAAATCTTTTGCCATCAACCGGAACCGGGTAACATCTCATGGGTAAGAGAATTCTATGCTCACTCACCTAACCTGGATAATCCTTATGTTTTTGTTCGTGACAAGGCCATACTTATAAGTCCCGAAAGCATCAACACCTTTTACGGACTTTACATTGAGAAGGACGAGCATCAAGCCTTCGTTTACCAAATCAATCCCAAGCAACTCGACAAGGTGCTTCAAGAACTCACTCAACCGGGAACTCATTGGAACGGCGGTAAATACAAGGGCACGGTAAATCGCCTTCGACTTAAACCCGAGGCAAAACTATGGAATAAGTTTGTTAAAACTTCTGTAATGCCCTCCACACACAATACTACCGTTGATATACCACGTCTTTTGCTCATACATTCTATTTTGCATAATCGCATCATTAACATTGGAAAAATTATTTGTGATGAGATTTTTGTATGCAACTCAAAAGATAAGGGTTCTCTTTTCTTCCCTTGCTTAATTTCTAATCTTTGCAAGGAGATGCATGTCCCGAGTGAGTCCACCAATGAAAAGGCCCTACCCAAGTCTGGTTGGAATCAAGCACTAATTCGAAAGCTAATGGGAGAGGCACCGGGAGATTCTTCAAGGCCTCCAATTGCCACGGCAACTCCTGCCACCGCGGCAATCCCTAATGCCCAAGCACCTAACGCCAGGGCAACTCGGCCATTAATCTCGGGACACTTTGAAGCACTTTTGCACCCATTGGCAAGCCACCTAAGGAAAATTGAAGATCGGCAACTAATGTTCATGCGGTACATGAAGGAGCACAACAATGCCATCACCCAAGTCATCCTAGAAAAGTATCCGAACAATCGCGTGCCGTTCCCAATCTTTCCCGCCGAGATCCTTACCCCGGCAACCAATGAAGCAGTCACCACGACAACCAAGGAAGCTGACGCCAAGGCAACCAACCCTGAAGATGCCACGGCAACCAAAGCTAAAGACATCTCGGCAACCACTGCAAAAGCCAAAGGTAAAGCACCTATGCCCGAATCAACTCCTACGGAATCATTTTCTGATTTTTCAGATTCGGACGAGTCCTCCATTGAACCAATAAAGACCGCACCAATTGAATCCTCCAAGCGAAAAGCCATTGACATTGATGAAGAGGACGATGAGGACAACCCCGTACGAGGATCGATTCCACCACGGGCAACAAGAAAACAACCATCGCGTTCAAGCAAGAGAATCAAGACACCGACAAGAAGGAAACTAATCATCTACGATGACGAACTCTCGGAGTAAGTCCTCGTATGCATTTTTATTTTTATTTTTCGTTATTTTTATGCATGCATTGAGGACAATGCCTCACTCGAGTTTGGGGGGGATTGTTATTAGTAGTCACCATGTTTAATTACATTCATCTTAAGTATTACATTTAGGATACATAAATTGCTTGCCATGCCTTTAATTGGAACAAGAATTGCTTAGATTTGATGAATATTCAATGATGACTTTGCCAATGCACTTAATTGATAGAATTTTTATTCTAGGATAACCATGGAAAAACTTAGAATTTTACTATGATGCTAATTTTGATGAAACACTGTTGTGGTTTGATTGATTTAAGGAATTCTAGTAAACTTAGGTTGATAATTAACAAATTGGGGGATTAGAATAAAAATTGGATGAATGTTAGAGGTGCCCGAAATTGGCTCTAGCATGTGCTAAAAAAATTGATCACTAGAGGTGCCCGAAACTGGCTCTAGGATGTGTTAAAAAAATTTAACTAGAGGTGCCCAAAACCGGCTCTAGTCGATTAAATTAACTTAAGAAAACTAAAAACAAAACACTAGAGGTGCCCAACACTGGCTCTAGTTAAAACATGTTAAAAAGAACCCAATGAAGTAATTTGAAAACCTCTTGTTTGCATAGAATCCGAAAAATCAACTTGCACACAACTCCGCACACACTCACAAGCATTATAGTTTGATTACGAGTAACTCCTCAGTTTTTCGAAAAATAAAAAGCCAATCATACTTTGTGCCCCGGTTCAGAGAATTGAAATCAAGTTCAAAGCTATGTTTGTGAAAATTGAAGTCTTGGCAGGTAATTATGAGTTTGCATTGCTTGAGGACAAGCAATAGTTCGAGTTTGGGGGTGTGATAAGTGTTCAAAAGTACTATTTTTCTTACCCTTATTACTCATATTATTGTTAGACTTAGGCTCATATTAGTTTCATAGTTAGCCATTCAAGCATTAATCCATGTTTCCTTCCATCGTTGAGCTTGATTACATAACTTGGTAGTTTTTGTGGAAAAGATGCTGCTTTGGTGTGCTTTGTGTGTGTATGTGCAGGATCACTTGCCAAAGCAATGCCGAGTAGTTGCCAGAGCAATGCATGAAGGAGACGCCGAGCCAGTTGCCATGGCAATTGGCGACAAAGAGAAAATACAATAGGGATGTCGAAATTAATGACTATACAAGCCCAAGATGACGTGGAGCAAAGCCCAAACCCAAAGGAATTTGATTTCCATGCAGAGATTAAAGAAGAATTAAATTCCAAGAAGATAGGAGAAGTTCTAGTAGGAATACAATTATAATAAAGAATTATATTCTTTAAAGATAATTTAATTCCAACTCAAACTCCTCCTCTAAGAAGGACTTTGGCCTAGCCCTATAAATAGCAAGGAGATTTCGCAATCCAGAGGGAGAGCAATGGGGGAAATTTCGACAAGACCAAGAGAGGAAGCAAGGGGAATTTTCGGCAAGCATCTAGGGTAAGGGATTTTCGACAAGCTTCATCTTTTCTTCCTTGTTCGATTGGGTTCATGCTAGGGATTGTTTATCTTGTGTTTCTTTGGAACCTAGCCATGAACTAAATCTACTTGGCTATGGTTATTGTGTTTTGTGGTTGTGAGAAACTATTGGTTTTTGTTTAGGTAATAAGAGTTTGCACTTTTCTATTTCAAGGTTTATTCATTCTTGGTTCTTATTCTTGTTTGCGAGTGAATTGGGAGAGGATCTCGTGATTTCATCTATTTATCTAATATCGGGAGAGTTAGATTCAAGAAACGAATGAATATGATCTTTATTCAATCTATTGATGGTGAAGATTAATCCGGCTTAAGAATAAGTTAAGGATTTCAACGGCTAAGAGGAGCGCAAGATTGGTTGTTGTTCACCCTTGATTCACACAGGGATGTATTATCAAGGCATGCACAAGTAGCTAGAGTTTTGACTTAGGGATAAGAAGAAACCATTGAAGAACGCTCTGCCGAACCTTGAAGGTTGCTGCCCAGACGCCCAAGTAGTTGCCCAACTAGTTGCCCAGGCAACCATCGATTAGTTGCCAAGGCAACCCCGTTGTGCAAGTTGCCACAACAACTGAGTTGCCCGTGCACTCTTTTACCAAAACGATCCAATCGGCTATCACACCTCAACTCACGATAACCTGGCCTATCTCTCTCTCATTTGAATTCATCTTTTCAATTACTTAATTGCTTTCTAGTTTAGTTATTAGTTAAAACTTCTATAATCCTTTACTTGTGTTTTACTTTTTAGAGTGCAAGAGATTAGATTCTTGAAGTA
Source organism: Hibiscus mutabilis (assembly GCA_019671005.1). NCBI lineage: Eukaryota > Viridiplantae > Streptophyta > Magnoliopsida > Malvales > Malvaceae > Hibiscus > Hibiscus mutabilis. The sequence goes on from CM033721.1 coordinate 39,011,899, forward strand.
GCACCAATCCCTGTGGAGATGATATCTTTTATACTATAACTTGCGACGTGTATACTTGTACATTTGCGTAGCACTTATTACGCGCAACAATACTCCTAGCTTGAAAATAATATTTCCAACTTTGAATTTCTTACAAAAAGGTCCTCACAACTTAAATCAAATCCAAACAACTTTAATTGCTTTAAATTGAGTACAAGGATTAGAAGATTATAATTTCAAGCATATCTGATACAAAATTTTTGGTCATTGGAACCAAATTTTGACTAGGCTGATTTTAGGGGTGTGACAACCTCTTTTGAGATGTAATGATGGATGGGCCATATATTTCGATGAAGAGAGAAGGAGACCGACTCATCCCCAAGGAAAGGCAAAAATAGACCGATGATGATAGGAAGAAGCTACAATTCAATGCCAAAGCCATGCACATCTTGTTTTGTGCCCTTGGACCAGATGAGTATGCCAAGATGCCTTATTTCTCTAGTGACAAGGAGATTTGGGACAAGCTAGAATGTACTAATGAAGGAACCAATGTAGTTAAAGAGACCAAGATTGGGCTTCTCAATCTAAGCTATGAGAACTTAAGATAAAACCGGATAAAGATGTCAAAAAGATGTTTGATCGATTCCACGTCATTGTAAATGGTATCAGGTACTTTGGAGAAATCATTCTAGAGGATAAGCTTGTTCGAAAGCTCATCTACTCTCTTCTAGAATCATGGTATTCAAAGAATATCGCCATCATTGAAGCCAAGGATCTCAAGACCTTGAAGCTTGATGCTCTCATGGGGTCTCTTCTCACTCATGAGATAATGAGATAAGGAAATAATGACGAGGAGAAGAAGAAGAAAGTGGACAAGAAGAAAGTTGGGATTGCTCTCAAAGCTTTACAAGAAGAGAGCGATTCTAACGAGGAAGAAGATGAAGAAATGACTATGCTAGCTAAGAGATTCACAAGGTTCATGAACTCTAACCGAGGAAGAAAGTTCCATCGAAGAAAGGGCTTCAAGAACAAGTCAAAGGAAGAAGAGAATGAACAAATTATTTGCTATGAGTGCAAAAAATCAAGACATATAAAGTTATATTAAAGATCGACAGATCGATGAACTGTTGCGAAGACTTCTGTCAGTTTGACAAGTGATCAATGAAGACAAGTATTTGTTTGTAGTAGAAACACGATTCGTCTTCCATGTTGAAATGTCAGTGTGATGACTGAGATTGATTATATAAGATTATTGAAGTTGATTTTAGATGGAATGCTCTTTGTTTGATTTAAGAGATGTTGATGTATGACGTAATTCCAGAATGAATACCAATACTCATATAGGTCCAGTACATGTTCTTCTATAGCTTAGTACATGTACGTTGAAAATTTCCATAGTGCATAAAATATAATTTTGTGTTTGATTGAAATTAAAAATTTTGTTCCTTAGCATTTTGGATGAGAATTGTTATTATGGAAAATTTAAAGTAATTTTTGTTTTGAATTAATTATTCGAGTTGATGGACATGTATGTTGTCGTTGGAAACCGAGTTTTCTCTAAGTGAAGATTTGGAAAAGGTACCATCATCCGAATGTTTACAATTCGAGTTTGAGTTTCAAATTTTTGTCTATTAAGATTTTGTAAAGGATCTAAGTAACGCAATGAAAGCTACTTTAAAGTTGGAAAGATGTTAAAGCTTATGTGTTTGTAGTTATTCGGTGAATGTAGACAGAATTTTCTGTTAGGAGAGGAGAGTTGTAACGACCCAAATTTTGGGTCAGTAATTAGAATTAGGTACCCAAATTTCTAGTAATTTGGTTTGGGCATTTTTTAAATTGATTTGAGGACTAAATTGAATGAAATGATAATTTTGAAGATCAATTTGAAGAATTTAGTGACTATTTTGTAATAGGCTCGATGGTTGATGTCTAAAGTGTAAAGTTTTAAAAAGTTGGATGGCCATGAGGGTGATTTACCCATTGAAGTTTTGAAGGCATTAAATTTGTTTGAATTTGCGTGTTTTAGTAAGAAAGGAAAGAGAAAAATCAGAGGAAATTTAAGAAAAGAGAGAAAATGGTGAAATATTATAGTTAGAGAGATGATAGTACTTTAAAAGACATGTGTTTTCGCCTTATTTATTGATTAATTTGTCCTCATCATGTTATCATTTGCATACATTTTAGCATTTTTTATATTTGTATTTGCATTTTCTTAACCCAATTGCTATTTCTTGAATTATCCGTGAATTTATCACATTTTTGTAGCTAATGTCATATGAGTTCTTCCAGAATTGCATCTAAGGTTGTCGTCGCATTAGGATGTCGCTGCATAGGTGTTGTTTAGATTGCATCCAAGACTATCGCCACATTGAAAGCTGTCAAAAAGATAAGATCAAATATACTAGCAAGAAGATAAGATCAAAGGACAATGAGCTGGCAATAAGTTACAACAACTTTTGTCGGGACCTGATGTGGGTGCAATGAAACATTGTCGCCACAATGACAACTGTAAGGATAAGATCAAATAATTATGAACTATCCATTAGTACATTTGTCTTATACAAAATTTTATCCAGAAAATCTATGAAGAACACATGTAAACATCCAATTGGAAAATTATAAGGATATATATAAATATATTCTTACCCTAAGAAGGGGAGGCTCATATCTTATCATCTTTTTTCTTGGTTTTGAGATTTCTCTTGATGGCTATGGCGGCTTAAAGCTTCCATGGGGCAACCGAGGTGAATCTGATGCAGAATTAAGTAGCCACGATGAGTGTGAGGCAAGAGGGAGAATCAAAGAGCAATCTAGTTAGCTAGGAATAGCTTTCCTCATTCGGTTCTTAATGTTTCTTTTGTTGAAACGTTGATGACTATGGTTTAATTTCATTTTGTATGAGAATAATTATGAATGTTTATCTTATTAAGATTTTCCTCTATCTTTTGAACTTTAGGTTTGAATGTCTTTTATGTACGAAAATGTTTATTGGAGCCACTGTCAATGAGAGTTGTAGTGACAGTCAAATTAACAATCATGACAACGAAAGTTGCATGGGAGTACAACGAAAGTTGACTCAATTGTTCTTGTATTTGCTTATTTAGCCATCACTGAAAGGTGTGGTAAGTGGGCTCATATAAGTCTTTAATTAAGGGTAAAAGTTGAGATTGGTAAGATTTTCACGTGCTTTATTGCATTGACAATCATCTTTTCTTTTGTTTCTTTCTAGCATTCGTTATTCTGTTGATGAATCACCAAAGGAACCTCACTGCCATCATTATGTTGTTTCTGTTTTAATTTTAGTACATTGTTGCGACATTACCTACACCATTTATCTTTCATTGCTTCGACATACCTATTGCATTTACCTTATTTTTCTTGCTTATTTCACTAACATTGGTAGACGTCCGAACAACAGTCCTCGTGGGATCGATATCCGACAGGAACTACCTGTCAACTATACTTGCATCGACGTGTGTACTCTTGCACAAATCATGTGATGTTATTTAACCGATCAAGAGAGAAAGCTTTGATTCATTATCTTCCAATGGTCCATTTTTGATACTGTCAGCATCATTAGATTCCTCTTGTCAAAACAAGTAAGTCGGTGGTCGTCTTGTCTCTATTAGAACCGTCGTTCACTAGGATGAGGAGAAGGAAGAGAGAGAAGCTTAATCAGCTCATTTTGCCATCCACCACCGCAAACTAGCCACACCACGGGACTCACAATCGCTACTAACATATTTCTAGAGCTGGTCGCCCCTGTCCAGCCATCAAAAGTTGCCTCACGAGTCGCTTTCTGTGCGTGGGCGAGCTCCAACAGGGGTCGGCAGCCTATATTTGGGCCAAGGCTAGCTTTTGGGCCTGCGATTTGGGCTAGTTTGTTGGGCAGCACCGCATTGTGCAATCACAACGCAACCACTAACTGCTGTCGACATTGACCAGCATTGACTTTTTCTGGGAGACCTTACCAGGGGGTTTCAACGTCCTGAGGCTGATTCCGTAACCCGTTTTTCCAAATTTGAACTTGGTAAGCTATTTTTAACATTTTATTATAGGAAATTGTTTGATTATTTGTTTAAGGTCGTTATTGATGTAATTTCGTATTGATGTGTATACGAGGACTTTGGATGTTGAATATGTGCTTGTGAGGGATCGAATATGCATCATAGGCCAACTGTTGTAGCTCAGAGTCAAAGTAATACTTAAATACGTATTTGAATTTGTATTAAAATAGGTTTATATGTTTGACTAGATTTTAAATTAATATATAAATTGTGTGTATGTATAATTAAATTGTTCGATGGTGAAATTTGTCCTTGTGTTTGAAATAGTTGTCGCAAGTCTCATTAGATTTCGATATTGAATTTTAGGCCTTCAGAATATGGATTGGAGATTTAAAGAACTTATTTTCGAATTAATTGGTAATTTTTAGGGGAAGGTTTTGATACCTTCAATTAAACTTATAATTATTCAATTTCATGTTCAATTTTGGTTTTGATATTTGAATAGGGATTTTGATACTGTGGACCCTGAAATGTAAGATTTAATTTGTTTTAAGTTGTTTGACCAGTTAGGACTTTTGAACCAAAACGAAGGCTTCCGCAACAATCAGAATAATTTTTTTGACCATTGAGTCTCTGAATAGGCTTGCCTTCCTTTTTGATATTCGAAACCTCTGAGTTAGTCAACTTTCTTTGTGAAACGGAATCCTTTGTATTTAACTAAAAAGACCAAAATGCCCTTTTTCTAGTAAATGACCAAATTACCATTATGAGGATTTATACTGCCGAATTCACCGTGTAAAGCCCAATTTCTGATGTACCCTTTGAATATTCGATAATTAGGATGCCTTAAGTTGGGAAATTTTCCAAATCCAGGTCGAGTATCTCAAACTTCAGTTATTCATTGTTCTGAGGATCTTAGGATCCTTTATAAGACATGGCTGCCATGGTTTAACTCGAATGGTTTTTGCTTGAGGTTACGCAAGTTTTGAAATTCTGTAGTTCTGAGTATATAGTTATGAGAATTTAGTTCTATAATTATGAGTTTCGGTAGGTGAGGGTATGAAGTATGTATGCACGTGATTATCATTTAATACTCGTGAAATGACTCTAACTTATGTATATTCTGTTTTGATATACCTATGATTTCTCATGAGTATTTATCGGCGTCTAACTTGCGATACAGGCATTATGCGTCTAGCCTACAATTCAGACATTTTACAATTCTACTTGTAAGTTAGGAATGTTTTACATTTTGATATTTTGTATATCTAGGGTTTTTGATTCGATTGAATCGAGTTTAGTTATGCCCTTTTACGGTTTGGATGATTTAATTATTCCGCACTACACTTATGCTTTATTTATTTTTTGTCATTCGTACTGCCCTATTTTTTATTTATTCATTTTGGTATTTTTGTATTACTGGGAACCCAAGCTCTTTAAATTATCCATCCTCGCTAGTCAGTAAGTTTGAGTTTGGTTCGAGACATCGACATCATTTTCTAGAGTTCCGGCAACATTGCTTCCAGTGTAGGGTACTTGTGTTTTAGTGGGCATGTAGGCATTGTCAGCCAATGTATTGAGTTTTTATTTTGCCTATGGTTTCTAAACTTGTTTTTTTAATAAGAACTTGGTTTTTAAATTGTATCGGTTTATTCAAAATTTTAAATTAATTGTATTTGTATTTGCAGGTCGCTCTTGTGACCCGAAAATGACATCTCGATTCGGGTCGGATCGTCTGTATTGGTCTTGGGTGTTACACCTTGCTAGAATTAATTGAAAGTAGTGATGATTTTAAAACCAAAAGTGAAGCTGAGAGTTTAGTTAATAAATTAGATAATTTTAATTTTTTGTTATGTGCGATTGTTTGGCATGACATTTTGTTTTGTATTAATATGGTTAGAAAATCATTACAAAGATATGTGTATTGATGTTGCTATAGAACAATTGAAAGGATTGATTTTTTTACCTTTTTTTTTAAAAAAATGAAAAAATCGAAGGAAAAATAATTTGATGAGAATACACATGAGATAATATACTATTTGTTGAAGATTCTTTTTGAGTTGATTATTTCTTGTTGTTGTAGATATTGTTATTTCTTCCTTAAAGAGTAGATTTGATGAACTGCAAACATATAAAAGTTAAATTCTCTATATGATAGTAAATTGAAAGAGTATTGTATTAACCTTGGAAATTCTTTGAAATATGATAGTTTTTTTAATATTGATTTGAATGATTTAGTGTTAGAAGTGACTTTAACAAAAGAAATTAGACAACACTTTTTTGAACTAAATATTGGCTTTCATTGAAGTGGAAAATCCGAATACAAAACAAAAAAAAACTCATATAGGGGATAAGACACACCCAAACAGGGATGAAAAAGAACATATAGAATAAAGAAAACAAAAAACAAACAAAAACAACCATCCACAAATATACAAATGGATGAAAAAACCTGCAAAAAATAAGCAGAGGGACAAGGGACCAAAAAACAGACAATGACCAAGCAAAACACAAGAACCTCGAACAACAGAAGCCAACAATCAATCTTAAATTGCATGTCTCTTTTGGTGCGTAGAGGAGCATGGAACAATTGGCGGAATGCAGTGAGATGCCACAGCAGGACCATCGCGTAAGGATACAAGGGCACGATGTCCTAAGGGTGCAAGAGAAGGGTGTCGAAGCCAAACCGATAAACCAACCACCAAGGGACCACAACAAGGAGTAGCCGAAGGGAGAGAAGACAAAGAACACACCATATCGAGCACCACCACCCTACCGCCAAAGAGAAAAACCACCCCATTATGAAATCCGACGTCGAGGACAAAGCCTCAAGGAGCAGTCGGAGGAGTCACAAAAAGCCAGTCTTATCACGAACAAGAAAAAAACTTAAAGGAAGAGAGTGAGGGAAAGAAGAAGTAGTGAAGAATAGAAAAGGAAAAAGTAGGGGTAGCAACCACCCACGATGAGCCTAGCGGAGCCATGCCTATCGGAAGAAAAGGAGAAAAACCCTAAAGGAAAGTGGAGGGAAGGAAGAGGTTCTTTAGATGAAAACGAACTGAATGTCTACGATAAATTAGACGGTAGTTAAAATCCTCAAATTCGTCAAAAGTTTATGTTGTTATCTTAGTATTTCAATTGTATATATGATATATTATTGACTATATCTATGATTGCAACAACAGCGGAAAGAAATTATTCTAAATTAAAATTGTTAAAATCTGACCAATTATGTTACAAGAAAGGTTAAACATCCATATCTATTGAAATATTATTGATGAGTTTGCTTCTCAAAATGCTAAAAAAACCATTTTAAATGATTATTTGATATTTTAATTATGTTGATGTGCAGTTATAGTTAAAATATATTTTTTGACAATTTTAAACAAGTCTTTTTAAAAGTTTTTCATTTTTACTTTATTGTGTACTTGAGTAAATTTTGTGTTATTATTATTATTAATAAACTGCTTTTATGTTGTACATTTAATTCGATAGCGATAAATTATATTTTTTAGATTATAACTAAATAAAAGCCTCATTTTTATAATTTATCCTAGGCGTCACCGACCTTATTTAAAGTGAATGATTGAGTTTAACTTCACTTAATTCAATATCATCCAATTAGTAAAGAAAATACATAAAAGCCAAATTATAATTTTATATATTTATGATGTTATAATAGTATAAATTTCATTGAAAAAGAAAAAATATATTTTCTTTTAATTTTTTAAACTTTAATTAAGTTTTTTTAAAATACACATATTTTAGTCAACGATCTTTAGAGTATGTGGTTAAAGCTCTCAAGTTAACACCCTCACCTTCCTTTAGGTTGTGGGTTCGCCGAGTAGGAGCAAAATTCCCCTTTCATCTTCTCCGAGGTAGAAATTGTTCAAAAAATACACTTATTTTAAAAAACTATATTAATTTAAAAAATTGTTTTTAAGACAATGTAAGCGTGATAAAATTCTAATAATAATAATTAACTAATATTTAAATAATATTACAAATTGGACATAAAATGTTTGCGATGAAATTTTCAAGTATTATAGTTTTTTATATTTTTCTTAATATTAATAATGTAACATTTTAGGGTTATATCGTGATACATTATCCGTGTAAAAAATATATTACATAGCCCTCTTTAAAATCTAAAATTTAATTCTTAACCCTAAAATCCTAAATCATAAAACCCTGAACTCTAACCCTAAATCCCAAATTTTAAAGACTACAAACTAAACTCCTAAACTCTAACTAATCCATAAATTCTAAATTTAACAAGCTTGTGTAAAGTTTATCTTATATTGGGATTTTCCCCTTTTTATATTATTATCCAAATTTTACTTAATCCTTTTGAATCTGTATTCAATTAACTATGATATCAACTTAGCGAAGAGTTTATTAATAGCATGGAATAAAATTGTACAAGCGGCCAGTATCCAAAAATAAAGAAAAAAAAATCATAAAATTTTAAAACATCAACAACCCTGAGTATGTGTTCCATCATTACGTTTTTATTAGGAATACATCGGGGTCATATCATATGTTGTTGGCATAAAATAACAAACACAGTTTCCATGTATCTCTGTGTTGCAAGAAATAAAGAATACTAGGCCGTCGTTAAAGGCGGTTACGGGGGGCAGGGCGGTGGGTTCTGGATGCCGGAGTAGACAACTTTGACGTTGGTGCAGTTAGAGCTGAAGGGAACGGCGGCCTTCTCTGTACCGTCGAACTTCAAGTCTATATCGGTAAGGGTAACACCTTTGCATGGATTTGCTGCGCTGCAAAGCAGATCTACTGCAACTTTGCTGATGGAAGTTCCTTTGATGTTTGTGAAATGAACGTCTTCGATACTCACTTTCGAACTCTGCAACAAACCAATATAAAAAAAAAAATTTACCACTACCGGTATACTTGTATCGGATACATATTCATATCTAACACGAGAGAGAGATATGAAGGAGAAAGGAAATTCACCTCACTGCTGCCCACTTGTCCGTATTCTTGATCTATGATAATGGGGTTCTTGACATGATCCATTACGAGATTTTCGAAAGTAATGCCTGCAGCTCTGCTTGGATTGTCATTTTTGTAAGATTTGATTCTTGCACCGTTGTCTGTATTTCTCAACGTGCAGTTCTTCACCGTGATCCCGAAAACATCTGCCTCTGAATCGTAGTGCCCAAGGCTACCAACGCTGTTTAGACCAATTCAAAATACGTTTCTACTATAAATGATTAGACGGATAAATGGATAGATAGAAAGATAGAATGCATATACCTGATACCGTGTCCGGGGCCACAGTTGACATTCTCCACACTGATGTTGGTGGATCCATGGATAATGGAGACGCAATCGTCACCTGTGCCGATGCGACAGTTAGTTATTTTGATCTTGTTACTCTTGCTCATGTGAATGCCATCGGTGTTGGGGCTTTCGGCGGGAGCTGATATATTAACACCGTCGATCCACATATTGTCGCTAACACTGATCATCATATGGAACCCTTTAGCGTTGACGGAATTAATGCCACTAATGACGGTGTTGTTCACCTTGATCAACTTCAAGCTCTACAGTTTGTACAACACCAGATTATTACTATAATTATTATTGTTATTCTTAGCCTAGCAAAAATAATGTTGGGTCAGGTGAGGATGATTCAGCTTACGGCAGGCGCTCGGGGGCAATTGTCGCACTCCGGCTTCCATGTCTTTTCACCTTGCCCATTCAAAGTACCCTTTCCACTTATGATCAACCCATCAATGCTCTGGAAGGTGAGCCAATCTGCATCTTCGGCCGTCTGCGTATTAGCTTGTGGCAGAAGAGTTCCGCCTAATGAAACCATCAGCGGAGCTACACTGCTGCACGGTCCGGAAAATAACGCCGATCCTATTACGAATTCCCCCTCAGGGATCACCATCATTGCCTTGCCTGGGTGATTGCATGCTTCTTTGAATGCCCTAATAAAATTCTAAAACAAAAACAACAACAAATATTGCTTCATTAGCACTGTAATCCATCAAAGTTTCTATCGATGATTCAAATAACGGTTTTCTACTATTACAACAGCAGCCACTATATAACGATAGTGATGCCATCGCAAACCGTAATAAAATCTTACGATGGCGTTAGGGGTGGTTCCATCAGCCTTGGCACCAAAGTCCAACACATTAAAAACTTTAACATCGGGGCTGCCGGTGCCGGTGGCAACACTTTTAGCTTGTTCCATGCCTAGTTCGGTATTCCACTGTGCCAAAACTTGAATATCTGGAAGAACTAAGCCCAGAACATGAATGACAATTATTCCCACTAACCCCAGAGATGCCATGTTGAAACTGAGGCCTTTATTAATAGTATTATTCTTTCTTTTTATTTTTATTTTTTGTTTAAATGTACATAGCTGTAGGCGCTGTGAAAAACTTCAGTCGATTGCTCCGTATTTATACAGTTTTAGGATTAAATTCTCACCACTGATGTTATTTGTGGATGAACTAAACTGTCGGGAAATTTTGTTTTTGTCGTTTAAACTTTCATTGAATTTCGTTACTAAAAATATCTAGCGATATTTATAGTAAGGTTTGTTTTGTTTTTTTTCAAACCAAAAACCTATTATTTTAGATTTTTTAATTTAATGATAATGTTGTTAGGGGATTTGCACTCCTCAAAATGATAAAATTTTATTTTAATCTTTTTGAAATTTAAAGTTCAAATTAAGATAATGATAAAATTATATATCTACTTTCAAATCTAATTCTTTTAAAAATCTAAAAATTATAAGCTAAACAATAAAATTATATTTTAACATTTAAAAAAAATATAATTTTCTTTTGACCTCTAAAATTTGTTTGACTTCACCTCCAAAATACATTTTCATAAGACATTATACCATACATGTACATAAGTCTCATTAACAACGCTAATTACCTTCTTAAATATCTAGCAATCCACCAGGCAAAAAAAAAATATGTATTATGATACTTTGCAACATGTTTGAAATTATAAATGTTATAATGTTTTGGTGTGACCTACACTGTGCAACATGCATGTTCGTTATACGCATTATAATACTTTTGTAGACATCAACGGTTATTATTAAAATATTAATATTACAAAAAGTTACGAGATTCTAAAAACAATTATGTAACAATCTCTAGAACACGTGGTTAAAAGCTCTCAGTTGACATATTCTCTTTCCCTAGGTTGTGGGTTCTAGACTCTTTAGGAACGAATTCCCCCTTCCCCTTCCCTGAGTAGGAATTGTTCAAACAACAACAACAACAATTATACTAATAGAACCAAGCGGACCATAGCCTAAAGCAATGTAGGCTAAGAGCCAAAAGAAGGCTCAAGGTCTACATCACTAGTTTCTAGTATGTTCGGGACGGAGTTAAGATTAAATATTAGGAGGAGTAGATTATTTAAGTTCAAAATAATATGGGTTCATTAGCATATAATCTTTAAATAAATGGAAAGGCAAAATTCAAATTGAACTTAAGTTTAAATTGATAGAGATCAAAAAATGTTATTAAACATGTTAGCACCTATAAACACCTACCCCACGTGTCGAGACTGAAAAGAATAAGACTACGGAAAGCGTAGCACGAAGGATGTTCGACGATAAACGTAACGGATGCACGAGGATCGCAGCGCATGGGATCACTCGCAAACTGTGTGGTACCTTCCGCAATATGTGCCGAACAAACAAGATTACGAGTAACATCACATCTCATCCCACGGCCACGCGGCTAACACACATGCTTACTACGGATGGCGAGGGGAACCTAGGACGTCAAGTCATAACCAGTCCAATCAACGTGCCACGACAATCTGAGCATGACACATGTCCGAGTAATATAAAACAAGACATGCAATATGAGAGCATCAAGATCTTCCATACCAGACACCATCACCCACTAAAACAAGAGCAATATACGAACTCTGACTCGGAACGGCCGCCTCGACCTGCATGGGCCACCATCTTCGAACCCTGCCCATTTTGACAATCAACAATTGGTGTGGCGAGCGTGGACGAGCACGTGACCTTCAGATTCATCAGTAAGCCTGAAAATCCTAGAACATGGGTAGAGACAACCAAGAACACTCAGAGAAAAAAGCAGCCGAGGAGGACACTTTGGCAGCCCAGTCGGTGACTGTAACTGGCAAAAAACTTGTAGAGGATGATGTCTCGATGGGACAACCGACGACAGCGGCTATTCAACATCTACAATTGTTCTAGCAGAATTTTCAACAATAGTTCTGGGAGCAACCTCCCACATGGTGTATAGCGGGGCAAGGCACACAACAAGTAAGGGGAACGTCACCATTAGAGGGTAGTAACCAACAATTTTTGGAAATGCAAGAAAGGATGAAGAGCATGGAAGAAGCTTTGCTGCTCTTGAAATAACAATTTGAGCAGTAACCAAAGTCTTTGCAGGAACGTGCTAAGCAGTATAGAGCAGAAGAGATGAGTGAAAGCTTAATTAGGCAATTGGTCAAAGAGGCCAAAGGCAAGACGGTTCAGGGGGAGCAAGCTCCCCCCAATAAGGTGCTGAGGGAGGATGACCTTGAGAGCTAGAAGAGGACTATGAAGACTCAGAAGACATGGATTATAGTCCCATGGAGGACGACGAGCAACAGTTGTTAAGGGCAAAGATGGAGCAGCTAAAGAAGAATTTTTAGAGCATCTAGAGTGCTCGACGGGACGATCCTTCCCTGAATCATCAAAGGTACAAAAATGAACCCCTATCTATAGACATCTTAGAGCATCATGTCTCTACATCTTTTAAGGTCCTAAAGCTAATTTATAACGGAAGAGGTAACCCTCAAGATCACATGTCCACTTCTTGAACTGAATGGATTTATTTGGTGCCTCCGACCAAGTTAAACGCTGAACATTTTCAACGACCCTTAAGGATTAGCCTCAGGCCCGTTACCTCCAACTCCCAACGAACTCAATTTCCAATTTTGATCAACTGGCAGGGCTGTTCATGAGCCGTTTTTTGGTGAACAAAATGCTAAAAAGGTCATTGGCGTACCTCATGTCGTCATTCAAAAGCCAGGTGAATCTCTGTGAGAGTTTTTCCAATGATTTCACACCGCAACCATGCAAACCGAAGAGGCCTCCAACGAGTTTATTATCTCTACTTTCGTCAATGGTACCTCGCATCAACATCTTAAATATAATTTTTTGGACCGATTGCCAGCAACGTTATCACAATTATATGAGAAGGTTCAACGACACACTAAAAACGTGGAGGCAAATAGCATGAGAGCCATAGCACACAGTTCCACCACGAACCATAGTATGTTTAGAGCAGCAGTCAACTGCAATGGTAAACACAAGAAGGCCAACAACGCGAGATGACCCAGGAAAGGTTATCCACGTACATAACTTATCATGAACTAATAGAATCGCCTTTGCAGATACTACACCAAATTGAACACACTGGAATCTTAAGGCTGCCATTGCCGATAAAAGAGTGTGAGCGCAGGGAGTGCTCCGAATGAAGATGCAAGTTTCACAAAGCTCAGGACCACTCTACAGACAATTGTGTACATTTTAAGAATGCAATTGAATCCGCAGTGAAAATGGGGACGGTTGGAGAGATTTTTGGTTTTCTGCTACAGAGATGTTGAGGATAATGGGGAGGCTCATCAACCGAGACCGCAGGAAAACAAAAGAAATAATTTAGATAATAGTGAAACCATACATATGATAGTTGGTGTAGACGAAAAGTGGAACCAGTCAAGCTCCAAGCGCAAGTTACACATGAAGGGAGTAATGTCAATTTCAGCAGGAATGATGAAAAAACTGAAATGTAAAGACCCATGGCGAGTCTCATTCTTGGAGAAAAAAGGACAACATTCTCGATGAAGAATGCAACGACCTTATCGTCATTTCAGTAGGGATAACGAGATTTACCATGAAGAGAATTCTTGTAGATACATGTAGTGTGGTGGAAGTATTGGGTTGGAATACATTTAATCAAATATGAATTTTGAATTTGAAATTAAAGCCGACTAGCCATCGATAACCCGACTGAATTCAATGCTATATTCGAGAGACCTTTGATGAGTAATCAACCCATCAAGGTGAAGGGCTCCATCTGACTTCCTATAACATTGGCAGACGATGATAACAAGGTCTCACAAATGGTAAATTTTCTAGTCATTGATAACCCATCTGCGTTTAATGCTATATTCGAGAGACCTTTGATGAGAAAAACTAGAATGATGACAGCCCCTTTCTGCCTGCAAGTCAAGTTCCCCACGCCCTCAGGAGAAGGTTTCATGCAAGCTGATCAAAGGACAGCAAGGCAATGCCACATCCTCTCACTCCAGCTGGTACAAAAGTAGAGGGATCGTGATAGCGCTACTAAAGAAAATCCACCCCAGCAGAAAAAGGCCCGAGGTTAACATCTTAAGCAAAACTGTAATGACCTTCGACAGCCTAAACATCGAAGAAGGGTTGAACAACCTGAATAAAATGGAGTTGATATAGTGGCTGTGAGACAATGAAGCAAGTAAAAAATCATTAGAATGAAAGAATTCGCAGACCTTGTGATACTTGACACCTCCTTCAAGTTCCATTTCTCCACCCCCTAATTTTGTTTTTCCTTTTGATTCTCCCACGCATATTGAGATATCATATGCCCATATTCTATAATTTTGAACATTTTTTGCATAGGGAACTCAAGAGAACCCAGATCTCTAACAAGCCTCTCCAGAGCCTAGGGGCTCTCTAAATCTAATTAATCATTCCTCGACATAATAGTTAAGGAGTTGTTTCTCCCCTTCATATAAACAGCGCAATTGATTGAACGTCGCTTCCAACGCAAGTGAGCAAATGGTAAACACGAGATCGTCTGAGTGTCTGCCACTTTTAGGAAGTGTGCATAGAGGAATTAGCTCAACGATTGCCGCTTCCAAAGCAAGCAAGCAAAAAGTAAACAAAGGATTGTCTGAGCGTCCCTCACTTTTGAGAAATGCGCATAGAGGAATCAGCTTAATGATCGTCGCTTCTAAAGCAAGCAACAAAAAGTAAACAAATGATCGTCTAAGCGTGCGCCACTTTTAAGAAGTGTGTATAGAGAAATCAGCTCAATGATCTCCGCTTCCAAATCAAGTAAGAAAAAAGTAAACAAAGGATCATCTGAGCATCCGCCACTTTTAAAAAGTGTGCATAGAGGAATTTGCTCAACGGTTGTTGCTTCCAAAGCATGCAAGCAAAAAGTAAGCAAAGAATCGTTTGAGCGTCCATCACTTTTAATAAGTTTGCACAGAGGAATCAGCTCAACGATCACAGCTTCCAAAGCAAGCAAGCAAAAAGTAAACAAAGGATCGTCTGAGCATCTGCCACTTTTAAGAAGGTGCATAAAGGAATCAGCTCAATGATCGCCGCTTCCAAAGAAAATGAACATAGCTATCTCATTCAGGGGACATGAACCCCCCCAATCTGCGATATGCCACACGACACGTTTAACTCTCAAAAGGAACGAAATCTCTTTATCATAAAAGAATATGCGAGCATACAATAAATGATAGTTCTTTACTTATGCATATGTAAAAGAGAGAGACGGAGGAAACTCGGTCATTCCACACACGCCACTTATTCGAAAAAAGCAAATATTAAGACACAACATCTTATTGCTTAAGTAAGAACGCACAATAAGGTAACAACAAAAGTATAGGCCCACAAGACATTTACTAGTGCGCAACAAAGCATGCGAACAACCCGGTACCAACCAACACAACATAACAAAGGGAGTAAAATCCTCCCAAAGTTAGCCAACGATGCAAAAAACATAGTCTGCTCTGTGAAAGTAATTTTGCCCTGTGAAGAGAAAAGCAAAGCAATCTCCCCCAAGAAGCTAACTACTTTTGCATAAAAAAAGGGCAACGCACAAATAAAAAACAACACAGACACCCAGCGACTCCCAAATGCATGGCTCATAAAATCGGGGCCATACTGCTCACATATTAGAATATCAAAAACGCACTTAGTACAATAGCAATCAAAACCACCTCATCGAGGAGGAAAGATAGATACGTGAACCTGAAAGGAATATTTCAAGCTTACTCACAAAAAGAGAACCCTCCAGCAAACTAATTATAAAAGGGAACAAGAACTCGCCACCAGCTACCTTACAAAGTTACAAGCAAATAGTGATTTACATCAACAAGTCTATTTCCATTTTAAAGAAAGGAAAATATAACACAGACACTAACATACAAGCACAATTCCAACTTTGTAACCTATTCTCCATATGTTTTTTATCAACAGGGGCAAGAACCCACCCTAAAGGAAAATAAGCATGCCGCTATAATATAAAATTGTGAATCAATAACATTTTCGTAGTCTGAATGTTTATTGTAATTTCTAGGTTCGTAAAAATCATGCAATTTTCAATACCATCAAACTATGCCGCAAACTACAAGTCCCCCTTACCGTCTACAACACCTCCAAAACCACGTCTGGTGACCCTGTACACATATGTCATCACCACGTATGAGAAATTGTGATCAACATTAAGCTACACATGATACATGAAATATATAAAAAAACATTCCCTTAATCTACTTCAAGAAAGCAACCATCTTCGCAAATACAAACATGTGAATAGGAACATCACAATTAAGAATAGTGATACACGGAAGGCAAATATTCATCCATTAAAATTTAATGCATATACAAAAGAGTCAATGCAAACCAAGTAACCACAACATTTTAATGCTGATAAAAACAAGCCTCATTATATTAACAGAGCATACAAGATATTACAATTTCTTGAGCAATCTTGGCTTGTCGCTCTACTCTGCAAACGGAGTTTAATTTCTCCAATCTTTGGCTTGAATTGCATTTGTGGAAACCAGTTTCTTATCTCTTCGATATTGAGGATTGCATCTAATCCATGATCCTTGAAATATCGTCCACAACCATGTTTGTCTTGTTGATCATAAGACTCGCATCAGATATAGGTCCTCTAACACAGGCCGGTAAAAGTGGGCTTCTTAATGTAGCAGGCAGAGTACATTGAGATGAAAAACGTCTTTCCCATTCTCGACTCCAAAAACTTATGCTCTGCATCAAGAGGAAAACAACCAAATCCCAACACAAATCAACCACCTCGGCAATATGCCCCTGACTCGATCGCCTCCTCCCGCTGTAGCAACAAACAACAGTATTCAGATAGCCTTATACTTAAGATTTTCCGAATACATTATCTGTTGGCACTCTTTACTACAAATGGCTAATCATAGCCTTCCAAACACTATTTTTTTGGAGATTTAAATAACCCATGTAATGCCCTAGTTTTGGTCCTAGGAGTTTCTAGGCTGATTATACGGTCCAGTGGATCGGGATTAGAGATTCGAGTCGGATTCAGGATTTAAATTGGAATAAATATTTTGTTGTGAGAAAAATATGGTAAAAATATATAAAAATATTAATTTAATATATGGATATTTTTGGTAAAGTCAATTTTAGAAAATGGAATTTGGAAATTGGACATTTTGTCTAGTGACCAAAATGTAAAGAATGAAAACTATTTTTAGTGACTATTTTGAAAAAGGGTCAAATCTTAGAATCCTTAAGGATCTATTTTACCTAATGTTTTAATATTATTTCCTCTTAATTGGGATTATTTTTTAATGAGTTTTAATTAAAGAAATTAAAAGGGAATTAACTAAGGAAAATGGTTATTTCCTAAAAATCATTTTTGACGTAACTTTTTTTCTCAAACTTTTCTCTCAAATTCCGTTCAGCCAAACACTTTATTTTACATCAAATATTTAAGGTAATTATCTTTATTTCTTAAACTCTTGATTTCTAATAGATTCTTCAATATTGTTTTCAAAAAATCATTGTCTTCTTTTGTTTTTCAAGAGTAAAACATCTAATTGAGAGGAAATTCACTCATTAGAGATAAGGTTCATTATTCTCCTCTAATGAATGATTCTTTATTGAAATTATCGCGTATTTGATCCTTGTTTAATGTTTTCTAATAAGTTTTAATGATTTAATTATGGAAATTGGTTAAATCAAGGTTTAATTGAAGAGGTTAAGTGATTTTCGTTTCAGATCTGTTTTGTTGAGTTCTTGATTGGTTATAATCATGATTTTGATGTTTTATAATGTTAATAAGTTAGTTTTAACATTGGAATCCTGAAACTAGATGAATCTCTAATTTCTTAGGTTGCTAGTGATGTGTTTTTGGCGAGTTATGAATGTTTAATGAATGCTAGAAGTATAAGGATGATGTTAGGTTATTTTAGGATGTTAATTGAAGATAATTGATGGATTAAACCTTTAGCTTTTGGTTGGGTTAATTGTGGAAGGTTTTTGATGTTGTTTTCGGTTGTTATGGAGGGGTTTCAGTTAGAGTTTGAGGAGGATTGTTGTTAATTTTTGTTGTTGGGTTTGGGAATGAATTTTGATGTATTTAATCCTCTATTTTGTGTGGTTAAATCAGGGGAAGTTGATCCCCAAGCTTGCGGATCCATTTCGAAAGCTTTGGAGGAGTAGTTCGCATCGGCAAGCGAGGTTTTGCAAAGTTGGTGAGTGAGAACGTGGATGTCAGCTTTGAAATGGTTTAAAGGTTATTTTGGGAGTTTAAATTAAGCTTGAAATGCTGTTTTAAACGTTGAACTAAGTATGATGAGATTTCTCCCTCGGTCGTGCTCTGGCGAACTTGTTTTTATGCACTTGTTTTTGAATTACATGGTACCAACTGTTTAAGCATGTTTTAAGTATGATTTATACTGATTTTTGATCATATATTGATGGTGGATGCATTGGGAAAATGATCCATGTAAGTATGCAGAATACTTGTAATGCATGGTTTAATAGTTTTGTATATTGCATATAAAAACAGTGAGGTACATGGTTAATAATGAATTATATTTGCAAGTGATATGGTTTAAAATATTATCAGATATAGTTGGTCGACCATAGGATTGATAATGCACTATAATAAGTCACATCGGGTGTTGAGGGGTTTATGTATATCGAATACTCCACCACGATTACTCTAACGGTTGAGCGGTTATATGGTATCGAAAACTCCCGTTAGTGGATTATGCATCTAACCAATGATTTGGGTTGTGATGGTACCTGGTTGTGAAGTACCTTGAATTCTGGTTGAGATTACATGAAGTGTTGAGAGGACACTTGTTGAATCTGTGTATCCAATGTAATATTTTGTGAAAAGAACCTTGGTTCATAATCACTTGAAAGCCAATATAATTGAAAATGTATCATGTTGATGGACTATATTGTATAATGATGATTTATACATGTTTACTCTTTAAACCTTGCATATGGGTTGTTATGCATGGGAAAGCTTAAATTGAGGGTTTACAAATTGGGATTTTTCTGTTGATCCATAATCTTGTTGCATATGGTTTAATATGTGTGTTTCGAAAATGCTAAGTACATGGTTTAAAGGGCATGGTGTTTGAAAAGATGTTTTTAAAATGATGAACTCTTCTGAGTTGGAAACTAGTTTTAAATGCATTGATGGTGTTGTGTTTTGAGCACTCCTCACTAAGCCTAGTGTGCTTATGCTCTCTTTTTTCATCAATGCCGAGAATCAAAGGTTGGAGGCAGCGAGCAAGCAAGGAGAAATCCAAGGGATTGAATAACTCAAAAGTATGGTTTTTGAACTAGACTAGTAGTAATAAAGGTAATGAGGTTCATTGTTGTTTGGGAGGGTTATTTGCTAAACTCCCTATTTGTGCAAGTTTAATATGTTTTTGTGGTGTTGTATGAGTCTCGATATGTTTGATTTTGGAAATGGATTTACATTTCGTGTTTTGGATGGTTGATTTAGGAAGCATGCCTCTAGAATCATGGTTGAAGTATGTTGCTAGGGTTTGATTATGTTTTCCTTGATGTTCTGGTTTGGTTTGATCAGTAGATAAGTGGTACACATGTTTATGACTTGTTAAGGCATGTTTGACTCCATGTTCGAAAGAAAAACCAGCAACTTTGGACATTACAGGTCCAGACATATCGATACGTGGGGCTCTATATCGATACGAGTAGGTGTATTTGGTGGCCTCGTATCGGTACACCGGGACGTCTATCGGTACGCCCTTTAGCCATTAGAATATGATTTTTCTTAGTGTAGCCCATGTACCGATACGCCTTGGGACCGTATCGGTACGGCTATCCATTATGTTAGTTATGGAGATTCTTTCGTTTTGGTCCCTAGATCTTATGCTTGCAGTTGTATGAGTTTGGATAATATTTTTGATCTAAAATTTGAGAAGCAAACATGTAATTTGATTAATTAAGGAATGGAAACTTCAAAATTAATTAAGTTGTCGTAATTTTCTAGATTTGTAATTTAGTCCCTAAATTGCAATTTGCACAATTGCCTGTCCAATCGACGCTCGATTTAGTTGAGATTTCACCTGCTACCAGCACGATAAAATTAGGTTGTAATGTTGCATCTATAATAGATAAAAAGAAAAAAATGGTCCTAAGTTTAGTTAACTGTTTCGAGTTTTGTTTCGGCAAAACCCAATGTAGCGTGCTCGGTTCTGTTTAGCATCTAGGCCGGGTCAAGGGGTTACAACCCAAACCAAAAAACTAGAACTCCCTAGGATCTATGAAACATGTTTTTTGAAAACTAATCTTCTCCACAAACATATTTTATTTTCCTCTTCTCAAAATGACACAAGAAAAACCATAAAAAGAAAACTGCATAAGAAAAGAGTAAATTGCTCGTAAATTAGGTTATGAAGATACATACCTAAAAGAGCCCTATTTATAGTGGGAAATAGGAATACTAAGCAATGGCATTTAATATACCTATTTGGAGGGCTACTGATAAGAACATTTAATTCTCAAACCCTAAAATCTCGAGTAAGTAAGTAAAATCACACAAATTTCAAAATTCCAATCAATTACTGCGCGAGGAGGCGTATGCACCTGTCATCGCCAGTCAGATACTTTATCTTTCATCACAACATGCCCTAAATTGTCTAAATCGCCGCCAACACCTAGTAGATACCAAGCGCCGCAAACTAAGCCCATAAGGAATAAGAGAAGAAGTCACACACAATATCTACCTTAAAGCAACAAGCATATGTCTTGTCTCACACAACTGTCCGCAATATCAATCCCCTAGACCCATATCAAATCCCATCACAACATACCCTAAATTTTCTAGTCCACTGAAAATATGGTTAAACATAACATTATAGGAACCCTAGTAGCATAACCAAGGCCACCCAAGTGACACAAGCTAGTTCGTTGTGTCAGCACATTCAACAATAAAAAACTTTATTACAAATAAATGATGAGAAGTTCCTGACAAGCCAACTTAGATCACATCAATAGTAGAAATCGTACGCCAAATTAGGCAACTTTCCGCTACATAACTTCACTGACTCACAAAGTTAACTAAGAAGACACAAAATAATGTATCACAAGCTACGGAGAAATTAAAAGCACAAAAAGTTCAAGATTATTCAAGTCATTCTAGTTCTTCTTATGATTCAAATCTTAAATCTAATCTTCCCCAATATAATCATAAATCTTCCCTAATATGGAAATGGGCTTGAATGAATTATTTCGTTCTACATTATGAGGAAATATAGTTACTCTCAACTCTTCTAGAATTATGACCTACTGATAAAATAATTGGACTTTTCAGGTTCTTTACCACAAGATCCATCTCAGATAGATCGATTACTGAAAGAAAATACGATCAAGATGCATTCCAACTTGGGCGAAAAATAGCAAAATAACCAAAGCAATCCTCAAAAAAAGTTTTTCTTCATACAAGAAAGCAAAGAAAGAAATAAAAATTACATTTATACACCCTATTGTAACCACCCAAAACATCGACACCATCAATTCCAACTGCAACACTACTGCGATGGTTCTGGGAAGAGGATGCATTCAGACCAACAGTGCAAGATCCCACAATGTTTCCATACTTCGAAACGAAGCTTTCCTAGGAGGGCCCAAAAGGATTTCTCATGTCAAAATCCACGACTGCCTCACAAATAGTGCCAAAATCCACACCCTTAACATCAAAATGGCCTCGCTCCAACTGAAAGCTAAGAATGGTAGCATTTTGAGACCTTTCATCCACTCAATCATAAAGACGGAGGTTGTATCTACAACTGCCTTAACTTTCTATACCACATCAACATTATGGGCAGCCCCCAACACCATAATCTCATTCTTGTGCGATTCTTTAAGCTCTGTTAATTTCCTAGTGAAATTTGCAAAGCTTTCATCCGCTGTGCTCTCTACTTGCTCCATTTTTTCTTTAAGACTTCGAATCTCAGTCTTGAAACTCTCTTCCATGGCCTCAAGAAGCTTATTCTTAATCCTAAGAGAGCGATTAGTCACCTTTTTCTCTCAGTAATTTCCTCTGCATGCTTTCTGTGCAAGTCCTCTACCCGAGCCCAAACATCCGCCTCGTGTTTTTCTTGCAACTCCCTTAACCGAGCAGCATAACCTTCCACTTGCAAACACAACCTTGCATTCTCCTCAAGTAGAAAGGTGTAACCTTCCACCTACGAACGCAGCTTCACATTTCCTCAAGAAGGACCTTTGTGTTCCTTTCCATGTTAAGTTGAACGCAACATAGTTCCAAGAGAAGACCCCAACCACCTAAACATACCTCCTAATACTAGACCAGGGTGGAGAAATGCCACGACTATTCGAATATAGCTCAATCAACCTCCTAGAAGAAGATTCAGGGTGGAACCAATTCTCTTTTTCTGACACCCCTCTCCAAGGATAAAACACACTCAACAAAGCGAATGGTTCATTGCCTTCGCATGAAAGAACATCGGCAGACAAAGGCATTAAAGGAGTCATCTAAGCATTTGAAATAGACACAGGCTCAATAAGCATAACCCCAAGGGGTATATCTTTGGTGGAACAATAAACAACAATAGAATCTGTAGCACTTACTCATGAAAATAAACCCGACAAACAAAACCTTGTTAGACACTAAACAAGAAAACTACCAAACTTAAAGCAACAACAACATATTACTTAAAACACCTGAAGACACAAAAACAGTAGGCAGGCTAGCACCTGAGCTAGCAGAAATAATGCTCCCAGAAGCGCCATTCGTAACCATGGAAGAAGAACTGGGAAGTTCAAGAGAAACAGATAGAGCATCACATTTTTACCCATGCAAAACTTCGTAACTTCAACATCAAACATTGGCCTCTTTCCCAACATCTTTTATTCGGTACCCAAAGGACCTCTCTTTGAGCCAAAAGCCCTCTATAATAACAGAGTCACCACCGGTCCCTTTTATTGTATTAGACAAATCGAAAACCTAAAGACAAACCAGAGATTACGAAATCTTGAGGGTTCGGGGGCACAGTTACGTGTGGGGAAGGATTAGCACCCCCATCACGCCCGGAGACCAGCGCTTACTTGATCACTAATATTTTCCTTGATAACCCAAATGGATTCATGCGAAGGTTAATACAAAAATCCACAAAGTTCTAAAATTGGCTCGAACTCGCTCACGACTGAGAAGATCCGAATCAATCTAGACGCAAGGAGATTAAGCTATTAACCCCTAAAATTCGAAAATACAATTTTGCATAGGAGTCCCGACCATTCCCACAATAGCTAGGGGAAGACCGAATTAACTCTAATTGAAGATACACTTCGTTTTCATGATGTAAGAAAAATCTTTTATGAATGATATTTTATTAGCCTTTATTAATTTCTAAATCCTAAAATGTTAATTGTTGAGTGATTAAAGAAGTTATTCCTAAAAAGGTTCTATTTAACGGATTTAAAGCTTAACTATGTATTTAGATCTTCTATTTACAGGATTACCGAATTTAATTAGGAGAATGAATTATTTCAAAGAACTTAAACCTACAAGGCTAATTTCTATACGTTATTAAAGTTAATCAAATTAAAGTTACCCTACATATTTACATACATTTAAGTAACTTAGACTGAAAGTGTTTTATTCTAAATATTATACAAATTTTAATTACAAGAAAATCATATTATTAAGTAACGTGAAGTCTATTTATCCTATATTTTTATGGGTTTATTATCATGTAAATGATTAAATTAGACAACATATTGGATATAAATAAAGAAAGCAAACGGATTAAATTGCATGGAAACTAAAATTAAAGGATTAAATTAATGTAAAAGAGGATTAAAGTGTGAGAATTGCAAATAGTGGGCCTAAAGTTGAAGACTGATTAAAGAAGGGTGCGGCTCGTATGTAGTGTGGGTCGGACCCAGGTCAACTCGCGGGTCAATTATAAAGCCCAATTTCCAGTAACAAGTTTCATTTTTCTATCCCTTGGTCCAATGGATCAAACAACCTTCCACAAAAACCTCTGAAATGTTCTTGGTGTTCTTCAATAAAATGAAGAACACCACCGCAACAACCTAGAACTTGGCCAAACACCGTCGTGCGCCGTCGCTCGCACTACCGTGGGTCCTTGCCGACGGTTGTTCATCGACAGCAAATCCCTCCCGTTTTGGCTCGCGACTCCGCTGGTGATGATGGCTTTTGCCTCCGGTGACTCAAACGGTAACCCGCGCCCTCCTTTTCTTTATTCGAGCCACATATGTATATATATATAAGAAAAGAACAAGAATATAGGTATAAAGTACCTTGGAAATTTGACTAAAAGTATGCTTGTATTTCTTGTCTAAATTGTGTCAAATTGTGTGTTACAAAGATGAGAATCAAGGGCTTTTTATAGCCATTTACATGTGTATAAACAAAAGGAAAAAATCCTTCCTGGATTTACAATAAAAAACCCTAGTATCTAAAAGATTATTGCTTAATTCGGTGTTGATTCTTGCCCAATCATGTTTGATCTGATTTGGTCTGATTTCTACCATGTTTTTTTGATTCCTTCCATATTTACTTGATTCAAACACATATTTCCTTCCTTTTCTGCTTTAGTTCAAATGCTAATCCCTTTTTTCTTGCTTGCATGTCACGGCCGGTCGAGAGGAAAGCGCACAAAGGCGACGGTGATGGTAGCTCGTGACTACCGGCGTTGAACGGAGAAGTTAGCCGGTCGAATATGAGCCAACACATCGGGAGCGTGAGAGCCACGCACGAGTGGCGATCCAAGTGAGGCTCATCTGTGCGATTTGGGTCGTCGATCACCTGCAGATCTAATGATGCATAACCATACGACGCAATGGCTTAAAGGGGCTATGATTTTTGTGTTTAAACCAGGACTGTTGGATCAAATTTGATCCAACGGTAAAGGGGTGACGGTGCAACAAGGGATTAACCCCTTAGGTTTTTTTTGTTTTGTTAGCCGAATTGGGCTTGTAGATGGGCTCTCTTGTGTAATGAATTAGACCAAATGAACTGTATATATATTTTTTGGGTTTTCTCTTTTTTATTTTTTGTGCTCTAATATATACAAAAACAAATTAAAAGGGGGCCGGATAAAATTGGTGACTATAGATGCCCCTCTTTGCTCATTTTGGTGAAACGAGAATAGGGCAAAGAACAAAGGCACTAATTTTATCTGGCCAAGTGGTTGAACACAGCTCGTTTCTCCAGAGCGGCAAAAATAAACTGGGCATTGCTAATTTGTCTTTCCAAAATGGAAAAGAACAAAGTAATTCTTCAATTGACCTATTCCTCCGAAGCGGCACTGAATAAATCAAATGACTTCAATCGATGAGAGGATCTGTTTCTCCGAAGCGGCAGAAACAAATCAAATAACTACTAAATCATTTCGAAGAGGAAATGACTTCAATCGGTAAGGGGATTTGTTTCTCCAGAGAAGAAAAAATAAACCAAATAACTGTTATATCATTCCGAAGTGGCAATGACTTCAATCGGTGAAAGGACCCGTTTCTCTAGAGTGACAGAAACAAATAACTCCTATATCATTCCGAAGTGGAAATGACTTCAATCGGTGAAATAACTGTTGTAATAACCCAAAATTTGCTAAGTTGATTAAGGTCATTTAGTACTAAGATAATAGCTTAAAAGCTAACTTAGTGACTAAAATGCGAAAGTTGGGATTTCTTTAATTATGGGTTTTGGAAAGGAAATTTCTAAGGTTTAAAGGTATCATGTGATAGATAGTGAAATGAATAAGGTATTCTTAAAGTTTGGTTGAATACCAAGGAAAATTGGAATGGAAATTGAAGTTTAAAAGTTTAGTGACCAAAATGTAAATTTTGAAAATTTTATTACTAAAGTATAATTTTGGAAAAGTTTGGGGACTAAAGTTGTAATTTCCCAAAATTTAAGGGTTTTTATTTCATAAATAAATAGATCACCTAAGGGTGTGAATCGAATGCGGAATTTTTGGTTCGATTTGATACTTCGATTATTGGGAAAATCGTAGTTAAAATTTAAGTGGAATTCAGATACCCGGATCGAACTGAAAAATTTTGAAGTTTTACCATATGATAGAGAAAGGTTATAAAAGTCATTTCCAAGTGTTGGAAATATTTTTAGTTCGATTGAAGATGAATCCTACAGTTTATTTCTAAGTAAAGGATTATTTATCAGTATATTGGATCGAATGGAAATTTTGGAGACCGATCCAAAAGATATGGAAAATTCATAAAATACTACTTTATAAATATTTTATTATAGTTGGCTGGATTCCAACTAGATTTAGTTGAATTTTTACAAGAATGGCAAACTAGTAAATAAAAACTAGTTGGAGGGCAAATTGGTCATTTGGCCCTAATGGCAATTTTGAAATATTTAAAAACGTTATAAGGGAAATTTTGGAAAGAGAAAATGGAATATTAAATCTTGGCCCTTGGTTGATGATAAAATCAATCTCAACTATTGGATAAAAAGGGAAAAATTGTAATTTCACTATTAAAGGAATTTAATATTCATTTAATAGATATATGTGTAAAATAATGGTAAAAATATGAACATTTGGTTCATCTTTTTCAGACAAAAACGTGAGGGCTAGGGAAAGAAAGAGAAAAAATTTTCCAAGCTCGATTCAAGCCCCGAAACTCGGTTTTCAGGTAATCTTTTCAACTACAAAGTTGTTCTACTCTTCAAGCTCTATCTTTTGATATCAATAATTCATGGAATCCATGCTTGATTGATGATAATTTATATGAGAAAGAAATTAGGGTTTATGGATCAAATTGGGGGTTTTGAGATTTTATAATTCCATGATTGAATTCAAGTTGAAATCCAGCTAGTATGATGTTAAAAATCATGATATTGAGTTGAGATTTAAGTTTTACGTGTTTTGATTATTATGAAGATGATTAGGGTTTATGGATTCAAGTTTAATTTAGGGTTTGTGATGTTGAAATAATGAACTAGTAAGCTTGAATTGTTGTTTGGAAGCAAAACCCTAAGTTAAATTGTGTAGGGACCATTTCGGCAAATTGAAAAGTTGAAGGACCAAATATGAATTTTTAGAATTTGGAGTGTATTTATGTTATTAATGATGTTAGAGATAAGAAAATGAAGTTAGAATGCCAAATTGATGTTGAATTGAATTAGTGACCATTTTAACAATTTGTCAAAGTTAAGTGACCAAATCGAAATGGAAGTTTTGTATGGGGGCTAAATCTAATTTGTAGTTGTAATGATGGAATTAAGGTAGTAATGTTGAATTAAGGACTAAATTGCAAAGTTGAGAAGCATGAATCCTTATCTTTGCATTTTAGTACCTATTTCGGTAAATAAGGAAAATTAGGGAGAATTATTGTGAATAATTATTTGGTGAAGAATGTGATGAGTTGGTGGTTTAAAGCTAGTGATTGGACTAAATTGAAAAGTAGAGAAGTAAGGAGAAGTTAGTATAAAAGTTGAAGTTGTTTATGGAAGTTGTGTAGAAAAACTGGTTTATGGCAGTAACTTTGAAAATACACCATAAATTCTACAAAAATGGTTAGAAGGTGAATTTTATACCGATGTAAAGATTTGTTCGTCTAGTTTCGTGTCCAACAAATGGAAACTGATTTCTAGTTCTGAGTAAAAAGATATGAATTTTTAAGTGGTGAAAGGTCAGAAAACAGTATAGCAGGCTGTTCCTAAATTCAATACTGGAAATTGACTTTGAAAATTCACCATAAATCGTACAAGTTGAATTTGGGCTATTACTTTATATGGTTGAAAATCTTATTGAATCTAGTTTCTTTCAGAACAAATGGAATTAAATTCCGAGTTGTAGATTATTTTATAGAAATATTTCTTGAGAGGTACTGCAAACAACCATAAAATGAGAATTGATACACTTTGTATCTAAGATTGATTAGTAAGCTTGAAAAAGGTTAATGGAAGTTCAAATTGGTCAATAAGTACCATAATGAGTTTTTGAACAATACATGGAAGAAACAAAAATTTTTGGAGATTTTGTATTCGAATGATTATATTGGACAATATGTAACATATTGTTAGATTGGGATCTAACAAATATTTTACTTATTTGAATTATGAAGTTAAGTTCGAATCAAGGGAGGTTCAAAGTATAATGAAGGAAAGGATGGAAGAGGACTTAGTGAGGCATACTAATACATGGCCCAGGTGAGTGCAATGCATACATAACATTATACATAGATGTTTTATACATCACCGGTAAGACTTGCAATGAGTCTACCTGGTTTATATATTGTCATGATAATTATGTCATTGATCATACATTTGACATACTTTAAATATGTCAAAGGTTGAAAATAAATGCATTGATCACTAGTTATTGATGTTGATTTACTATTAATGTTATTCAGCTATGAATTGCTTCATGTTAATATAAATTGATGATAATTGCCATGGATGAAATATTTGATGATATAAAGCCCAAGTATGATATATAGGTTCAAAGGTATAGTTGGCTAGCCATAGAGTCATAAACAACTGTATAAAGATTCTAAGCACTTCAGGTAAAGTGCAGATTTTATAAATACTCATTGAGGAGTATACTCATGCATGGTTTGAGTATACGGACTTATTACGGGTGCTAAGCACTTCGGAGTAATTTCATAAAAACTCAATGATGGATATATTGTATACTCCGGTAAGTATACAGAAACACTTTGGTGCTAAGCACTCCCGGTAGAGTGCAAATAATATACATACTCAAGAAAGGTTGGGTATGGGGGGATGACTTGTGTACATAGAATCTCTTAATTCGATACTTTGGGCTAAGTAAACTAAATTGAAATAGAAAAATAGAATGGTAAGCTTGAAAGCTTGCAGACAGAGTTGGAAAAAGGTATTGGTAAGCATTGAAAGCTTATAGGTGGACATGGCACCAATATTGGTAAGATCTAATCTTATCACTTTGATATACATATATGCTATTACATACTTAATTATGTTAATGAGCATGTAATGGTAAGGTGATCATATGCATTATTAATAATTAATAATTAATATTGAGATTTAAAATGGCTTCGATGTTTTATAAAGTCAAGTGTGTCATCTTGAGGGCACACCAGTGTTAATTGCTAAAGAGAAAGACTGATTTCTATCAGCTCGAGAAGGTAATAGTAAAGAATAAATATCTTCTTCCGAAGACTGATGATCTTTTGATTAGTTAAAAAATCAAGGAAGAAGAGATTCTAAAGATAGCTTTTCGGGCTCGGTATGAATACTATGAGTTCGTATGATACCTACGGCATTTATAAGCCTAATGAACCAAGTATTCTAATTTTGCTTGGACCATTTTTTGGTAGAATTCATTGAGTATATTTTGGTCTATTCGAAGGGAAAAGGAAGAATAAGATGCCCATTTTGCATTGCTCTTCAGACCTTTCGAGAAAAGAAGCTATATGCTAAATTGTTAAAGTATGAGATTGGTTGTCTAAAGCTGTTTTATTAGTTATGTGGATTGGGCAATGGGAATAAGAATAGACCTCAAGAAAGTACAAATTATAGTTGAATGGAAACCTCTGAAAAATGTTTTAGAGGTTCTTGATGATTGTCTCTTCATTGACCAAGCTATTGAGGAAAGAAATGTCGTTCAGTTGAACAGATCAATGCTAAGAAATCTTTGAGACATTAAAGGAGATCTTAATAGAAGCCACGGTACCAGTACAACCAGAATCGGGTAAAGGTTATGTGGTGTATAGCGATGCTTCTTATAACAGTTTGGGATGCGTACTTATGCAAGAAGGAAAAGTAATGGTCTATGCTTGAGACAACTTAAGATATATGAGAGGAATTATCTTACTTAGAATTTGGAGCTAGCAATGGTTGTATTTGCTTTAAAATATATAGCATCATTATTTATACAGTGAACGATGTTATATTTATATAGGTTATAAAAGTTTAAAGTATATAATTACTAAAGAAAAGTTAAACTTGACGTAAAGAAGTTGGATTGAGCTTTTTAAGAATTATGATATGGTCATTGACTATCATCCAAAAAAAGCTAATATGATAGATGACGCTCTCAATTGAAAGACAATTGTTGCCTTAAGAGCTATGAATGCAAGATTGGCATTAAAAGAAGATGGTGCTTTGATTGTCACGTTAAGAATAAAATTTACCATATTGGATTAAATAAGATATCTTTAAAGAAAGGATGAAAATGTTGTCAAGGTGCATACAAGTGGAAAAGAGTGAAACTGAAAACTTGGAAGTTAGGTTTGATAGATATTTGTATTATCAAGGAAGAATTTCTATCTCAATGATGGAAACTATATGTTGACCCTAAAAGAAAAGATATTTAATATGAAGTTAAGGATAAAGTATTCCTTAAAAGTTTCACCTAGGAAGAAGGTGTTATGGTTTAGACAAAGAGAAAGTTAAGTTCAAAATTTATTGGGCTATAAGAAATTGTGAAAGGAATTAGTCTGATAGTTAAGCTTAATAGTTAGCTTTATCTTTGGAAATGAACAAGATTCATAATGTATCGATGCTATGGAAATATTGATTAGACCCCTCACATGTTGTTACTCCGGAGAAAATAGAGATTCAGCCGGATTTAAGCTATGAAAAAGAACTGGTAAAGATCCTAGCACATGGAGTCAAAGAACTAAGAAAACAAGACAATCATGTTTGTTAAAGTTCTTTGACAAAAAAATCACAAGGTTAAAGAAAAGATTTGAGAGAAATAAGAAGAAAATATAAGAAAATAGTTTCCTCACCTTTTGGAACCAAGTATTGAAAAATTCGAGGACGAATTTTCTTAAGGGGAGAGAATTGTAATACCCCAAAATTTAATAAGTTGATTAAGGGTCATTTAGTACTAATATAATAGCTTAAAAGCTAACTTAGTGACTAAAATGACAAAAATGAGAAAGTTGGGATTCTTTAATTATGGGTTTTGGAAAGGAAATTTCTAAGGTTTAAAGGTATCATGTGATAGATAGTGAATTGAATAAGGTATTCTTAAATTTTGGTTGAATACCAAGGAAAATTGGAATGGAAATTGAATTTTAAAAATTTAGTGACCAAAATGTAAATTTTTAAAATTTTATGGCTAAAGTATAAAGTTTGGAAAAGTTTGGGGACTAAAGCTATAATTTCCCAAAAGTTAAGGGTTTTTATTTCATAAATAAATAGATCACCTAAGGGTGTGAATCGAATGCGGAATTTTTGGTTCGATCTGATACTTCAATTATTGGGAAAATTGCATTTAAGTTTAAGTCGAATTCAGATACCTAGATCGAACTGAAAATTTTTGAAGTTTTACCATATGATAGAGAAAGGTTATAAAAAGTCATTTCCAAGTGTTGGAAATATTTTTAGTTCGATTCAAGATGAATCCTATAGTTTATTTCTGAGTAAAGGATTATTTGTCAGTATATTGGATCGAATGGAAATTTTAGAGACTAATCCAAAAGATATGGGAAAATTCATAAAATATTACTTTATGACTATTTTATCATATTTGGTTGGATTCCAACTAGATTTAGTTGAATTTTTATAAGAATGGCAAACTAGTAAATAAAAACTAGTTGGAGGGCAAATTGGTCATTTGGCCCCAATGGCAATTTTGAAATATTTAAAAAGCTATAAGGGCAAATTTGGAAAGAGAAAATGGAATATTAAATCTTGGCCCTTGATTGATAATAAAATCAATCTCAACCATTGGATAAAAAGGGAAAATTGTAATTTCACTATTAAATGAAGATATATGTGTAAAATAATGGTAAAAAGATGGACCAAATGTTCATCTTTTCCAGCCAAAAACGTGAGAGCTAGGGAAAGAAAGAGAAAAAAATTTCAAAGCTCGATTCAAGCCCCGAAACTCGATTTTCAGGTAATCTCTTCAACTACAAAGTTGTTCTACTCTTCAAGCTCTATCTTTTGATATCAATAATTCATGGAATCCATGTTTTATTGATGAGAATTTACATGAGAAAGAAATTAGGGTTTATGGATCAAATTGGGGCTTTTGAGATTTTATGATTCCATGATTGTATTCAAGTTGAAATCAAGCTAGTATGATGTTAAAAATCATGATATTGAATTGGGATTTAAGTTTTACATGTTTTGATTATTATGAAGATGATTAGGGTTTATGGATTCAAGTTTAATTTAGGGTTTGTGATGTTGAAATAATGATCTAGTAAGCTTGAATTATTGTTTGGAAGCAAAACCCTAAGTTAAATTGTGTAGGGACCATTTCGGCAAATTGAAAAGTTGAAGGACCAAATCCGAATTTTTAGAGTTTGGAGTGTATTTATGTTATTAATGATGTTAGAGATAAGAAAATGAAGTTAGAATGCCAAATTGATGTTGAATTGAATTAGTGACCATTTTGACAATTTGTCAAAGTTAAGTGAACAAATCGAAATGGAAGTTTTGTATGGGGGATAAATATGATTTTTAGTTGTAATGATGAAATTAAGGTAGTAATGTTGAATTAAGGACTAAATTGCAAAGTTAAGAAGCATGAATCCTTATCTTTGCATTTTAGTACCTATTTCGGTAAATAAGGAAAATTAGGGAGAATTATAGTGAATAATTATTTGGTGAAGAATGTGATGAGTTGGTGGTTTAAATCTAGTGATTGGACTAAATTGAAAAGTAGAGAAGTAAGGAGAAGTTAGTATAAAAGTTGAAGTTGTTTATGGAAGTTGTGTAGAAAAACTGGTTTATGGCAGTAACTTTGAAAATTCACCATAAATTCTACAAAAATGGTTAGAAGGTGAATTTTATGCCGATGTAAAGATTTGTTCGTCTAGTTTCTTATCCAACAAATGGAAACTGATTTTGAGTTCTGAGTAAAAAGATATGAATTTTAAGTGGTGAAAGGTCAGAAAACAGTATAGCAGGCTGTTCCGAAATTCAATACTAGAAATTGACTTTGAAAATTCGCCATAAATTGTACAAGTTGAATTTGGGCTATTATTTTATATGGTTGAAAATCTTATTGAATCTAGTTTTTTTCAGAACAAATGGAATTGAATTCTGAGTTGTAGATTATTTTATAGAAATATTTCTTGGGAGGTACTGCAAACAGCCAAAAAATGAGAATTGATACACTTTGTATCTAAGGTTGATTAGTAAGCTTGAAAAGGGTTAATGGAAGTTCAAATTGGTCACTAAGGACCATAATGAGTTTTTGAACAATACAAGGAAGAAAAGAAAATGTTTGGAGATTTTGTATTCGAATGATTATATTGGACAATATGTAACATATTGTTAGATTGGGATCTAACAAATATTTTACTTATTTGAATTATGAAGTTAAGTTCGAATCAAGGGAGGTTCAAGGTATAATGATGGAAAGGATCGAAGAGGACTTAGTGAGGCATACTAACACATGGCCCAGGTGAGTGCAATGCATACATAACATTATACATAGATGTTTTATACATCACCGGTAAGACTTGCGATGAGTCTACCTGGTCTATATATTGTCATGATAATTATGTCATTGATCATACATTTGACATAATTTAAATATGTCAAAGGTTGAAAATAAATGCATTGATCACTAGTTATTGATGATGATTTACTATTAATGTTATTCGGTTATGAACTGCTTTATGTTAATATAAATTGATATACATTGCCATTGATGAAATATTTGATGATATAAACCCAAGTATAATATAGAGGTTCAAAGGTATAGTTGGCTAGCCATAGAGTCATAAAAGCTGTATAAAGATTCTAAGCACTTCGGGTAAAGTGCAAATTTTATAAATACTCATTGAGGAGTATACTCATGCATGGTTTGAGTATACAGACTTATTACAGGTGCTAAGCACTTTGGAGTAATTTCATAAAAACTCAATGAGGGATATATTGTATACTCCGGTAAGTATACAGAAGCACTTTGGTGCTAAGCACTCCCGGTAGAGTGCAAATAATATACATACTCAAGAAAGGTTGGGTATGGGGGGACGACTCGTGTACATAGAATCTCTTAATTCGATACCTTGGGCTAAGTAAACTGAATTGAAATAAAAAATAGAATGATAAGCTTGAAAGCTTGCAGACAGAGTTGGAAAAAGGTATTGGTAAGCATTGAAAGCTTACGGATGGAAATGGCACCAATATTGGTAAGATCTAATCTTATCTCTTTGATATACATATATGTTATTACATATTTAATTATGTTAATGAGCATGTAATGGTAAGGTGATCATATGAATTATTAATAATTAATATTGAGAGTGATATTATGACAATTGCACTTAAATTTGAATTATTGCCTCACTAAGTAAATACTTAGCGTGTAACTGTTTTACACGTAGGAAAGAAAAAATGGTTGGAGTAAGGAGCATATACGGACATCATCAATCAATAACAGGTACATCAGTATTAGTAAGATATCTTTTGATATTGTTTGATATTTACTAGTTGGCATGTATATTAAAAGGGTATGCCTGCTCTGATAGAATTTGTATTTTATTTGGTATTTGGATGAATTTTAAATTAGGTAGTTTTATTAATTATATCAAGACAAATTAAATTGATAAGTTGCTGCCTGAAAATAAATTCGATTTGAAGATGAAAATATTATTGTAAACTTTACGCGAATAACTAGATTTGTAAATAAAAACTAAATACATTGTAACATTTTTAAAGAAACAAAATTTTACCGAGTTGCAAATGTAGAGGGTTTTACAAATGTTTTGTGATATCTCTGATCAACTATGAATACGGGAAAAGGGTATTACAAGTGTTGTACAACCAAACCCGTAAACAAACCTAGCAAACTTTCTATCTATATCTCACATTTGCCGAAAATATCAAACGGTACCCACCAAGGACTATATCATTACTCAATGTAATCCTAATGAAACAATGTACTCACATTTCCTTTACAAAGTCCACAGTCATCTATTTAACTCTCACTGGTGAATATCAAAAAATCACAACAACTCTAAGAACTTCAACGTTTGACTACTCACCGATGGCAAGTCAAACTCTTACATAACCATCACTTGCGATCCTTGACCGCCCCCCATGGGCAGCATGATACTCCAACCTGAACTAACTCCATACAATCCATCACTTATAAAGTTCACTTAACTTAGGTAATGATCGATCACACGATCACCAGTCCTTAATTACTTCAACTCATGTCATTGGCCAAATCTGAAATTCCTTAAAGATCAAGTACCCAAAACTTCACACTGTTGGGGTGATGAGTGTGCAAAATTACTATTTTCTTGCCCTTTTTACACATATTATTGTTAAACTTAGGCACATTTTAGTTGCATTATTAGGCATTCATGCACAATTTCCTAGTTTCCTTTGTTATTGAGCTTGGTATCACATTTTTGTTGTTTTTCGTGGAAAAGTTTTTGCTAGTGTGTGTTATTTGGTGCAGGATTGGATTGCTACAACAATTAAGGAGAATTCTTGAGGGTCTGCCATGCTGATTGCCGAGGATGACTGGATGAGTCCACCTAATTTGGGATAAGTACAAAAAGTAAGGGATAAATCCTGAAGATTTGGATTTCCATGCAGCATTTAATGAAGATTTAAATTCATATTTGTGAGGAGTTTTTAAGGAAAAAGATAAAAGAGATTTATTATTTCTTTTATTCAATTTAATTCCAAATTAAACTCATCCTCATCAACAACAAATCTGACCTAATAATCTCCTATAAATAGAGACCAAACCGTAGCCTTCAAGGGGGAGCTGACTAGAGAGAGAAAAAGGGGGCTGATCACAACTTCATCTTCTTCCTTATTTGCTTTTATGCGATTCATGTTGGGGAATTATTACTTTGTATTTCTTTACACCCAGCCATGAACTAAATTAAATTAGCTTGGGTTATTGAGTTTTGTGGTTGTGAAAACGATTGGATGTTTAGGTTTTTTTATTGCAATTTAAATTCAAAGTTTGTTCATTCTTGGTTCTTATTTTGATTTCGAGTGAATTGGGAAAGGATCTCAAGAGTTATCCATTTATCTAGCATCGGGAGAGTTAGATTCAAGAAACAAATGAGCATGATCTTCATTCAACAAATCGTTAATGGAGGTTAACCTATCTTAGGAATAAGATTTGGATTTTAATAGATAAAAGGAGCGTAAGATCGGTTGTTGCTCACCCAAGGTTAACGCAAGGATGTATCACCAAGGCATGCACAATTGACCAATTCTTCGGGTTAGAGATAACAATAAGACATTGAAGAACGTCTTGGCGAGCTTTGAAGGAAGGAACCCAATTGCTATGACAATTGAACAATTGCCTTAGCAATCAAGTTACCTCAACAATCAATTGCAAGACTACCATTCGACCACCACACCACAAATCACAATAACCCAACCTACTCTCTTTTTTGATCACAATCTTCTTTTATTTACTTGTGTATTTATCTTTCTCATTAATTTCAAAACTCCTATCATCATCATTTATTCCTCTTTTCAGTGCAAGAAGTTAGAATCCAGAGTTACACCAATCCCTGTGGAGACGATATCTTTCTATACTATAACTTGCGACGTGTAAACTTGCACCAATTGCGAAGCACTTAAAACATGCAATAAGTTTTTGCCATCATTGCTGGGGATTGGCAATAATGACTTTGTTTTTATTTTCTTGCACCTTTGTTTATTTATTTTTTGTGTTCAGTTTCAAGAAGCTAATAACTTTGGTTTTGCATTGGTGTATGACCGAGGAGAGACTGATATCACCAGAATATCCATTTGAACCAGAGATTGAACGTGTTTTTCGTAGATGAAGAAGAGAGTTGAGAGAAGAAATGGCAGATCCACCTAATGATCCAGTTGATAATCTGAATGCCAATGGCAATCAAAATGTCGTAGCATGAGGCATGGTAGCTATACCGGATTAACTTGTTATCGTACGGAATAGACCCATCTGGGGCTACTTAGAGCAAGATCTTGACAGTCTCACTCTAGGAGTTGTCACATTTGAGATCCAAGCCGCCCACTTCGAGTTGAAGCCAGTAATGTTTAATATGATAAATACAGTTGGTCAGTTTGGAGGATCAACGACTGAGGATGCCAGAAAACATCTCAAACTGTTCTTAGAAATCTACGATTTATTCAGGCAACAAGGAGTCCCTGAGGACGTCCTAAAGCTGAAATTATTCTCATATTCACTAAGGGAAACATGGTTAAATAGTATCCTGTTCGGATCTTTAGAATCTTGGATAGATCTATGCCAGAGTTTTCTTTCTAGATTTAGTTTTACAAATATGACTGATAAACTGCGTAATGACATTACTTCTTTTCAACAGGAAGATGATGAGTCCATGTACGAGGCTTGGGAGCAGTATAAGGAGCTTTTACGCAAATGTCCCATGCACGGATTCAGAGATTGGACACAAGTAACAATGTTTTACAATTTAGTCAATGCACCGACGAGGTTGATGCTAGATGCCTCGGTGAATGGCACACTTCTAGACAAATCAGCAGAGGAAGCTTGGGAGATTTTGGACAGACTTGCCAAGAATGATTATCAATTCCCAACCACTAGAAAAGGAATAGTCAGGCGAAATGCCTCGATAATTGAGCTTGACTTGTCAGATACTATTTCAGCACAGTTGACCACATTAACCAATTTGGTTAAGAATATGCAGCGACCCAGCAACACATAGGAAATCAAGGTAGTAAATGCATTTTGTGATTTATGTAATAATAACCATGATTCATTTGAGTGTCCACAGAACCCAGAGTCAAGTTTGTATGTTGGAAGCTACAACCGGAGCAATAATACATACTCCAACACGTACAATCCAGCATGGCGGAAGCACCCCAATTTTTCATGGAGTAACCAGAGCAATTCCATTAATTAGACCCATCAGAATACAGAGGCAGCAGAATTCCAATAGAACATGCCACAACAACAGATGCCTCAGCCAACGCCAACAATATCTAGTTCTTAGGAAAACTCTTTAAATGCTTTCATGTTTAAAATTGAATCTTATATGGCCGAGACCAGTAATTTTATGAAAGAGACTAAAGATTTTATTAATAGGATCGAGGTGAAAATGCAGAGTCAAGGAGTAGCTTTGAAAGCATTGAAGATGCAAGTCGGGTAATTCACCCAGATCTTGATTACAAGACCACAAGGCGATCTACCCAATGGCACTGAGGTTGCACGAGGAACGGGCCATGAGCAGTGTAAGGTGATCACCACCCAGAGTGGACAAAAGTCAATTGATGAACCCACCCAGCCTAAGGAGAGCAATCAACCAGCAGGGCAATCCCCTGTCCAAAAAGATGTATCCAGCAACAATGCCTCGATGATGAGCCTTCAGCAATTTCCACGGCAAGACTGGTCTTGCCGTGGCAAGTCCCTCCAACAATTCTAAATTAGTTTAAGAAATTCCTTGACATCTTGAAGAAAGTCCACATCAACTTGTCGTTGGTTGAAGCAATAGAACAAATGTCGAACTATGTTAAGTTCCTTAAAGACATTGTCTTTTAGCAAACAAGGCTAGGCGAATTTGAGATAGTAGCAGTGACAGAGGGATATATGGAAATGTTGCACAACCGATTACCACCCAAACTAAAAGATCCTGGTAGTTTTACAATACCTTGTACACACGGCAATCACTATGTTGGAAAGACATTATGTGATCTCGGAGCAAGCATAAACCTTATGCCAAAAATCTATTTTCCAACAACTAGGAATAGGAAAGGCAAGACCCACTATAATCATGCTACAGCTCGCTGATAGATCCTACATTCAACCTGAGAGGAAAATCGAAGATATTTTAGTAAGAGTGGATAAATTTATTTTTCCCGATGACTTTATTGTTGTAGATTGTGAAGTAGATGAGTTCGCACTTGTCATTCTTGGAAGACCATTCTTAGCGACATAGAGAACACTAATCGATGTCGAGAAATGACAACTCACGATGCGGGTGAATAAGTAACAAGTCACACTTAATGTTTTTAAAGCACTCAAATACGCATAGGACCCAGAGGAATGCCATAATGTTGATTTCATTGATTCAGAGCTCGAGACATATTGGCATGATCACTATTTGACTACCAAGTCTGAATTTGAGAACATCGAGGAGCAAAATCCAAACGAAGTAGCCTAACAAGAAGTGAATCAGATTGTGAGTCAACCGGGTAAAAGTTCCAAATTTCTTGACTATCCAAGTAAGGAAATTACCTCCCCTAAGACCTCAATTGAGCAACCACCCACTTTAAAGTTAAATTCACTACCAAGGCAATTGAGTTATGCTTATTTGGGAAAGGATAACACCTTGACCGTGACATTGTCTTTTGAGTTACAACCTGAGCACGAAAATAGGTTGATCGGCACAAGAAAGGCATGAACCCAAAGACCCACGATGAATTTCTAGATAAGAAGCTACAACTTGCCACAACAAGTGCAAGGAAGATGTTGCCAAGGCAGGATAACAAAAAACGTTTGACAGATTACAATGGTGCACCTATTCTGCGCGATAAGGAGGCTGTAACCTTAGGAGATGCAAGAAAATGCTCTTCCTAAGAGTTTTTTATTTTTAATTTTAGACTTTTATTTTTAATTTATTATTTTCGATTATTTAAAGTTTTTTATTTCTTTTTTTTTTTTTGTTATTTTTAAATTCTAGGTTTTATCTTTTCTTTTTATTTGATTTAGTTGTTATCTTTATTTTGGTTTGATATTTATCTTTATCCTTTATCACTTTATTTTTATTTAGTTTTATTTTTATTTAATATTTATCTTTTTGTTTTGTTTGAATTTTAGGATAAAAGTTCAAGAAAGGAAGGAGTTGGGCTTAGGATAGAATTTAATTTAAATGAAATTTTTAATTCCACCAAAATTCTTTCCCTCCTATTCTACCCTAGCCGACTACTCCACCCAATCCCCATCGTTTTCTTCCTTTCTTTTCTTTTCCCATTGATTGGGTCTCCCTCCATCACTTCTATCACAATTTCACTCAACCATTAAACCTTCCCATCTATTCTATCTTTTTCCTTTACTCTTTCATCATCTTTGAAATCTTAAGTTTTCATTGCTTTTTTTTTCTTTTCCAATCAAGAACCAAACCACCATGGCTGAGAATCTCAAGACTATACCCAAGATTTGAATGATTCTATTTCGGCACCGATGAAGTTTCCGCCAGTCGCACCATTACGATTGTGATCGAAGCACAAAGCTTCTGACCTCGAATCGGCCGTAAAAGATAATGAACCGGGAGATGAGGTTGCAAAAAATAACGATTCCCGATGCACCACGACAACAACCACCATAAGCCAGAAAATAGACCAAAGTAATGGCTCGAAGGAAACTAGTCATACCAGGTGATGACCTCACCGACTAACTCATTTGCATCTTATTTTTTTATTCTATTTTTTATTTTTGCATGCATTGAGGACAATGCTTCTCTCGAGTTTGGTGGGTTTGCTTGTTTCATAGTTAGTTACATTCATTCTATCTCATGTTATTTGCATATGTTACTCGCCAAGTCTTTTACCTAATTAAACTTCCTAACCCTACTATGATATCCTATGATGAATTTTTGCCACTGCACTTATACGATAGAACTTTCAATTTTAGGATTAGCATGGAGTTTACTTGAATTTTTTGCTATGATGCTAATTATTGATTGACACTGTTGTGACTTGTTGATTAAGGGAGACGTAGTGAACTTTGGGTTATTTAAAATTGGGTAATTTGTGCTAGAGGTGCCTATCTGGCTCTAGTTTGTCAAGCATTAAGAATCACTAGAGGTGCCTAAAACTGGCTCTAGTTGATTAAATTTAACAAAGAAATTGCTTTGCTAGGGTGACTAAGACTAGCCCTAGCGGGCTTAATTGCCCCAGCAAATAATTCGATAAAACTTATTGTTCTCATAGGATCCTATTAATTGACTTGTACACAACGCCACACACACATTTTCACTAGCATTGTAGTTTGATTTTGAGTAATTCTCTGTGTTGTCCAAAGATCGAAAAGGTAATCAACTTTGTGCCACGGTTTTGAGGATTGAAGTCAGGTACGAAGTATGTTTTTGATGGTCAAGGCCTTGCCAGGTAATTGTTAGTTTTTGCATTGTTTGAGGACAAGCAATAGTTCGAGTTTGGGGGTGTGATGAGTGTGCAAAAGTACTATCTTTCTTATCCTTTTTACTCATATTATTGTTAGACTTAGGCACATTTTAGTTGCATTATTAGGCATTCATGAACAATTTCCTAGTTTCCTTTGTTATTGAGCTTGGTATCGCATTTTGGTTGTTTTTTTGTGGAAAAGTTGTTGCTGGTGTGTGTTATTTGGTGCAAGACCGGATTGCCGTAGCAAGCAGGAATTGCTATAGCAATTAAGGATAATTTTGAAGGGTCTGTCGTACTGATTGCTGACGATGACTAGATGAGTCCACCTAATTCGGGATAAGTACGAAAAGCAAAGGATAAATCCCAAAGATTTGGATTTCCATGCAGCATTTACTAAAGATTTAAATTCAGATTTGTGAAGTGTTTTTAAGGAAAAAGATAAAAAGAGATTTATTATTTCTTTTATTCAATTTAATTCCAAATTAAACTCATCCTCATCAACAACAAATCTGACCTAATAATCTCCTATAAATAGAGATCAAATTGCAGCCTTCAAGGGGGAGCTGTCTAAAGAGAGAAAAAGGGGGCTGATCACAACTTCATCTTCTTCGTTATTTACTTTTATGCGATTCATGTTGGGGAATTATTACTTTGTATTTCTTTTACACCCAGTCATGAACTAAATTAAATTGGCTTGAGTTATTGGGTTTTTGTGGTTGTGAAAATAATTGGATGTTTAGGTTTTTTTTATTGCAAAATCAAAGTTTGGATTCTTGTTTTATTTTGATTTTTATTGAGTTATCCATTTATCTTAAGTTAGATTCAAAGTTTGATCTTCATTCAAATTGTTTGGAGGTTAATCTATCTTAGGAATTTTGATTTCAATGGCTAAAAGGAGCGTAAGATCGATTGAACAAGGATGTTCACCAAGGCATGCACAATTGACCAGTTCTTTGGTTTAGGGATAACAAGAAGACATTCAGAGCTTTGAAGGAATCAATTGCGGCAATTGAACAAAGCAATTATCATTGCCAAGACTATCCATTCGATCACCACACCACATATCACGATTACACAACCTACTCTCTTCTTTGATCACAATCTTCTTTTATTTACTTGTGTATTTATCTTTCTTGTTAATTCCAAAACTTCTATCATCACCATTTATTCCTTTTTTCAGTGCAAGAAGTTATAAT
Source organism: Hibiscus mutabilis (assembly GCA_019671005.1). Classification (NCBI taxonomy): domain Eukaryota; kingdom Viridiplantae; phylum Streptophyta; class Magnoliopsida; order Malvales; family Malvaceae; genus Hibiscus; species Hibiscus mutabilis. Next base: position 39,054,460 of record CM033721.1, read on the forward strand.
CTAGAGTTACACTAATCCTTATGGAGACGATATCTTTCTATACTATAACTTGTGACGTGTACACTTGCACTAATTGCGAAGCACTCAAAACACGCAATATGGGATGAACACAACATTCCTTCTTCTAGTAGTAATATACAAACTTGACAAAAACAACAAAAAATCTTCGAAGAACTCGAAACCTTGCTCGATATTAATCGAGTTGGCACCACTGTCAGAACAAAACGGTCTCACGCAGCTCAGATTTCCACCAATTTTTCTCGGCTCATTCCAAGGAAACTATGATTTAAATAAAAGCATTTACGAAGTATCAAACCCTTGCTTCCTTAACTAATTACATTGTAACTAACCTTTCCCACACACAAGGCCATTAAGGTAATTATCTTGCCAACTCTCATCTTTTCGTATTCCTTATACATTCACACGTTTCACGTAGAGCATCAACTTATATTTAAGAGACAACACGGTCTCCTTCACCTTATCATCACTGAAACACCTCAAACGTCCCTATATACATCAAATGTTACAATAACACGCCCTAGAAAGAGAAATCCTCGTTCCAAAATTCATTTCAAAACTATAAGCTTCTAACACTTTAACTGCAACCATCTTATTCTCAAACCAATCTCGAAAAAACACATGAGTACTTTGCAATTGGTTAAATGAGTCATCCACCTTAGGTGATACGTAACAGTCTCTCATTGTTACTTTACAGTAAGTCAATGGTTTAAGCATCACCTCAATGAATTAACTTTTTAGTGGTGAACAAGACCGATTATTCCTTAGGTGAAACACTTAGACAAAAGAAACCTTATTCGAGTTGCGCCTTCGCAACTAAACCTCTAACTTTCTCAACTAGATCGATGTCCTCTAACAAGGGCGATGGGCACAAACATCCAACTTGGCCTTACCTCAATATCTACTCACATTCATGATAGGGAAAAAGTCCTAAAAACTCTTCTATAAAGCATAAACAGATACTCTATCAGTCTACAAGCTCTTGAGCATTGAACTACACATATTGGCATCTACTAAATGGTCAAACATGTCTCATGACCCGTTGTTTCCATTCTCTAAACAACCACTATGAAAAAACTGATAGAAGGGCAACGTTCCAACATTCTCATTACTAAAGGTTGGGTTCCCTTGAGGTCTCGGAGCCTCAAGCTCACTTTCAACGTTATTGGCTAGCATCACCCTTGATTAACCAAAGCAATTTTCAAGGTGCAACAACTCCCAAGAAGGTAGCTGTCTCAAACCTGTAGAATGTCTAACCTCAATCATATTTTAACTAACCCGCAGAAGCCGAATCCACCATCTCCAAGAAATGCCCTTGTGAAAGGCGATGATACCTCCCAAATATCATCACGACTCCCTTTAAGCAAACAAAAGACCCTCTAACCAACGTGCATCCACTGATCAATTTCAGAAGTAGGTTATCCGTAGTACCCTTTCATAAATGTTATCCACGCTTAATGATAAAGATTCTTTGCCACACACTCTCATAACGTCTCTGAATGCTTTAAAACGACTACAACACACAACAACTACACTATTCAGGTGGCAAGAAGATGACACATCCTCGAATCTGGCATCATTAACCTAACTCACACCTCAACGGTCTAGGGAAACCTCACCCCCGAAGTCGCTCCCATGAACGACTCAACACTTAACTCAGCCCTTTCGGCCACAATCATAACCATATAGGCGTCGCAGCATTGGACGCACCATCAGGATTCAAGTCTTAAAGAGTATGAACTTAATTTAAGTGCTTGTATTCACTAGACACCTTGCTAAAACACTTATACCACACTAGGGCTTCCTAGAACCGGTTAAAACACCCTAAACTCGGATTTCACATTTGGGCCGTAAGCCCAATCTACTTACATAAAAATTTCTCAAATCAGTTTAACCTAAACAAGTTATTTTCCAAAAACATTAAGCCTAATAGTTGAAAACATATATAAATAATTTAAATTGTTACGAAGGAGCTCCACTTTAATTTAAAACATTTAAACATTTGACATGATTAATACAATTTCAAAAGTAAGTTACAGACTCCACCGCATAAGGTTCTATGAATACACAGCCCACTAAACACAAGTATCGTACTATAAAAACACCACGTGCTAGAATATCATGCTGATAGTGCTTCATGATCTCACGAACCTAAGATTAACATGCGCACGAAAAAAATGATTTCGAGCGCTGAGCTTACAAAGCTCAGTGGTACAAAACTACTCTACTATACTTCATGCTAATCATAAACATAAGCATGCAAACTAGTAAGAGTAATAAGGAGAGATAAATAAACATGTGGTGCTCCACTAGTTGCCTAAACACATTCTCTCATCATAGTAATCATCATACATGGCATAAAAGGCCTAACCATTCTCATAACATGGCAATGTAACATTCATATAGATATAACGCTACCTCTATCTGCCAAATCATATAGCATAGCAAGAAAACATATGCTTCTTATATCATATAACCATTATACCACAATATACGAGTGAGGCTCGGTCCCACTAAGCACCGAGATCATACACTTTGGTTGAGGCCCAGTTCCACTAAGCATTAGGATCATACACTATTTAGGGTGATGCTCGGTACAACTAAGCGTCGGGATCATACACCTATGCTCAGAATCTTTCATCAAGAATCTTTGAATGAGGCATGATTCCATAAAGCATCGAGATCATACATTCAACAGTCCTTAAGCATGGTGTTGCAACACACTCTTTCTCACACTGGTATTCGGATCCCACCAATAATGGTAACTCAACCATATAGGTGTCTGTATCAGAATATAGCAAAGACATGTCTACCACATAGCTCACAACATCACCCGATCCACCAAGGATTCTTGTGGTTCCTATTACCATCAAGGCACCCAACGTTTACCAAGTCATTAATTATTAGGGAAATATACATTAATCGTCCTCATTAAGTATCTCTATTTATCCATATTTTCTCATTAACATCCCACATCTATTTCCATCTTTTTATTAGCTTCATAAATTATCTCGTTCAGTGGATATCGGTACCCGAATACGAGTACCGATACGGTACCCCTAGGTACTGGTACTCACAAGTGTACCGATACTAAAATAGTTTACTAGAAATCCTTAATTTCCACAAGTACCGATATGGGTCAACCCGTACCGATACGATCCCAAATTGTGTACTAGTAAGGCCAAAGCTCATACCGATACTATATTCACGGATTTAAACCATTTCCACGAATTATGATATTACCATGCTTTATTCAATCCCTAAAGCTTATGAAAGTCATTAAGGTTTGTTTTCTAATGATTTCATTCAATTAATATTAATTACCGAATTCATAATTATTTAAATCTAGTATTTGTCCCTTAAGCATAATTCCCATCAATCACGTCAATCTATTCGAACAAGCATTCAAAGCATCAAAATTATCAACCAAACATTCAATCATCAAATAATCATACGAGAATCTCAAATGACCTTAAATGGTCTCTAAAGCCTCCATGATTCTCATCATATTCGCAACATCATCATGTATTTCATAAATATCAAGTCTCATACTATCGGTCTCCAAAAATGCATATTCATCATCTACTTATTTTGTAGATACTAACAGGCAAAGCAATCACATTTATGATGCTCATGAAGCAATAGGAGTTCGAGGTGTACTAACCTTAAGCCAAAGCGGTAAATATCCATCCAAGCTCCTCCAAACATCTCTTTAATTCCAATATTTGAGTCCACCAAAACCTTAGATAAAACAAATCCGACTACATAAGCCATTTCATACTATCGGATTACTTTAGGGGATAAAATGCATAAAAATAGCTTACCGGGTTAAAATTTGGCGAAGCAAACAGCACCAACGAACTTAAAACGTCGAGAAACCACTAGGTAGAGTCCCTAGAAAAAGTCAACGACCGCGGCGATCAACGACTATCAGGCAGCGCAGTTGGGCAGGACAAGGCGATCTGGTCTGGTTCGATCCAACACAATTTGGCCCAACCGGTTCAGCCCAACAGAACTGGCCGGATTCACTAGACCATCCCTGGTTCAGCTGGCAGGGCACACCCACGTGTAGGCGGTGGCGCATGTGGCGGCCTTCGGTGGCCACACAGCGGTGTCGAGCACAATATCCTCTCTTTTTCGACTGGTGAATCCAACGGTGCCCTCAGTTTACGGTGATAGATGGTGGCTTGTGATGTTTGAGTTTCTTCGAATTTTTATTCTTTCCGCCCCGGGGAGTGGTAATGACGACAGGGCGACCACTGGTGGATGCGTCACGGCAAGATTTTGTAGAAAATAGGTATTTCCAGCCAATAATTATGTGGAAAACATAATAGATTTATAAACTCTGTGTGTTTCGATGTACAATAGGTGAGTCTATTTATAGACTCTTTACAAAGAGGTTTATACTAGGTAGTTAACTTCTAGGATAGAATTTTATCTCTTTATCACTTATCCTATACAAGATAGATTTAATTTAAAATTTAAACTACTAGTTAGGATATATTTACAACTCTTATTTATCTACAAACACTAACAACACGCCACTAACAACACTCCCCCTCAAACTGGAGAGTATATATTGTACACTCCCAGTTTGGATATGAACTCCTCAAATGTCACTCTTGGTAGTGCCTTTTTTAATATATCTGCAAGCTGATTCTTTGTAGGCACATAGTGTAACTTCACGGTACCACTATTAACTTTCTCGTAAATGAAATACCTGTCAATTTCAACATGCTTAGTTATGTCATGTTGAACTAGGTTTTTCGCAATACTAATTGATGATAGGCTGTCACTAAACACTTCGAATGATCTATCTTCATCCAACTCCAGCTTTTAGGAGCCTTTTTAGCCACATGCCTTCACAGATTCCAAGTGCCACAACCCTGTACTCTGATTCTGCACTGCTTCTTGACACCACGGTCTATTTCTTGCTCCGCCATGTGACCAGATTTCCCCACACGAAAGAACAATAGCCATTAACAGACTTTCTGTCAGTTAATTCTCATGCCCAGCTTGAGTCAGTGTAAACTTTCACTGATCTGTCTTGACTTTTCTTGAAGATAAGCCTAAAACCAGGAGTGTACTTTAAATACCTCAGTATTATATTAACAACTTCTAATTGTTCTTCCTTGGGATTATTCATATAATGGCTCACTATACTTACAAAGTATGTTATGTCAGCCTTGTAAGTGACAAGTCGATCAATTTACCAACAAGTCTTTGGTAGAATTCTTTATTAACTGGACTATCACCATCTTCTCTACTGAACTTCAAGTTCGGGTCCATTGGAGTGTCTGTTGGCTTACACCCAAGCATTCCAGTTTCTGAGAGTATGTCCAAGATGTACTTTCTTTGGTTTATGACTATCCCTTCAGATGATCTTGCCACCTCCATCCCCAAGAAATATCTTAAACTTCCCCAGTCTTTTGTTTCAAACTCCTTTGCCAGATTGGCTGTCAGCTTTCCGATTTCTTCAGTACTATCACATGTAATAATCATGTCATCAACGTAGACTATTAGAAAAGTCTTTCTACCATCTGATGCAACCTTATTGAAAAGGGTATGATCTGCCTGACATTGTTTATAACCGTTCCTTACCATAGCTTTTGTAAACCTGTCAAACCATGCTCTTGGGGACTGTTTTAGCCCATACAACGATTTGTTTAATTTACAAACCTTCTGGTTTGTTTCCTGAGCCTCTAATCCAGGTGGGATTTGCATGTATACCTCATCCTCGAGATTTCCATTTAAAAAGGCATTTTTAATATCCAATTGGTGCAGCTTCTAGTCCTGATTTACAGCTAGGGACAATAGCACTCTAATGGTGTTTATCTTTGCCACAAAAGCAAATGTTTCTTGGTAATCAACTCCATATGACTAAGTAAAGCCTTTTGCCACCAGCCTTGCCTTGAACCGTTCTATTCTCCCATCTGAGTGGTATTTCACTGTGAAAACCCATTTACACCCAATCACCTTTTTCCCTTGAGGTAGTTTGGTTAGGCTCCAGGTATTATTCTTTTCCAGTGCACTAATTTCCTCCTCAATAGCTTTTCTCCAATCTGGATTCTCAAATGCCTCATTAACTATCCTTGGAATCCTTATGCTGTCAATATTTTCTATAAATGCCTTGAAACCAGAAATTAGTTTTCCATAGGCAACAAATCTTTCAATAGGATGACTAGTACATTTTCTCACTCCCTTTCTTTGGGCAATGGGAAGATCATCGATATCAATAGAGACAGGAATTTGAGAGGGGTCATTACCTATTTCTTCCTCAATGACAGCAGGACTAAATTCCAGTTCTCGGCAAGCAATAGGCTGAGTAATAGCTTTTGTGATAGTCTTTCTTTTCCTTGTATAAACACTTAGAGGTTTGCTTTTAGGTTGTGAGGTCATAAGTTGCTGAGGTGTGTTCGGTGTAGACTCGGGTGTAGAAATAGGTGTAGTATGAGAGCGAGAAGTTTTAGGAGCTGGTGAAGACAAGCTAGAAATAGGTGTAGTATGAGAGCAAGGAGTTTTAGGAGCTGGTGAAGACAAGCTTACTGGATTTTCAGTAGTTATAGTAGCCTAGTTTTGGTTCAACAAAGTGTTATCAACAGCAAGTAAGAAATAAATAGGAGAGAGGAACTGTAGTGAGCTAGATTGCTAAAATTTTTCTCTCATTAGGTAAGTCCAAGTAGTTCGAGAATGGTCATCTATAAAAGAAATGAACCATCTATACCCATTAATGGTTTTGACCTTAGAAGGGCCCCAAATGTCACTGTGGACTATAGAGAAAGGAGAAGTAGGTTTAAATGGAGATGAAACATAAGAGTGTCTTGTGTGTTTGGCAATCTGGCATGTATCACAATGAAAGGAAGATGGTTTTTCACTAAGAAATAGTTTGGGAAACAATTTAGCAAGGTAAAAGAAATTGGGATGTCCTAACCTAAAATGCCACAGCATGACTTCACTAGATAACAAAGAATTTGAAAAAGTAGACTGGAGACAACTCGAAATAGCTTGTTGATAAGGTGAGAAGCCATCAAGGATGAAGAGACTATTATTTAGCCTAGCACTGCCAAACACCATCCCCGAGCCCTGTGCTTGAAAAACACAACCATGCAGCCCAAAATTAGCACTACATTGAAATTCACTAACCATCCTACTAACAGAGAATAGATTGCAGGTGAGGTTAGGCACATAGAGAATATTGTTTAATATTAAGGACTCGGTTATAGGAATAGAACCACTCCCTTTTACTACTGAAAGAGATCCATCTGCTGTTTTGATTGAGGAGGCAGATTGTAAATGCTTATAGTCTGTAAATAATCTTAGATTCCTTGTCATATGATTAGACACCAGAATCTACAATCCAGTTATGGGAATATAAAGTAGTCAAACACGAAATACTACCTTCAATGGTAGTGAAGGCTGCAGGCTCAATTTTATAAGACATTTAGCTGAAAAACTTCTAAAGTTCTACGAGCCGCTGCTTACTAATGTGACTAGATCTAACCTGAACTGATACCATGTAGAAAATAGATATTTCCAGCCAAGAATTATGTGGAAAACAGAAAATATTTATAAACTCTGTGTGTTTCGATATACAATAGGTGAGTCTATTTATAAACTCTTTACAAAGAGGTTTATACTAGGTAGTTAACTTCTAGGATAGAATTTTATCTCTTTATCACTTATCCTATACAAGATAGATTTAATTTAAAATTTAAACTACTAGTTAGGATATATTTACAACTCTTATTTATCTACAAACACTAACAACACGCCACAAACCAACAGATTTACCCAATGGCAGCGACGATGAGACTTCACGGCAGCCGGATCTCCTTCAAATCGAAGCTAAACACCCACCCTCTCTCTCTAAAACCCTTTTTCTTTTTCTCCCATTCTAACATTCTCTCTCACCCATTATTAATATGATATTTCCTCCCTTTTCATGCCAAAATCTGACCATGTTATTTCCCACTAACAACCAATGGGTAAACTACACAAAAGGCCATTAAACAATTTGAAAACTCACACTTAACTTCCATTTATTTATTTATGCATTTAGTCTCTAAAATAAGTTCTCCAAAACTCTAATATCCTTCCCGAATTACTAATCCAAAAATCAGGTCGTTACACTAAACCTAACCCTATACCCTAAACTTTAAACCTAATTTTTAGTGTGGGAACATGAAGGAGGAATACTTACGGGGCAGACGATTTTTATCCGAGGAAAAGACAGGGACAAATGCACGTTAATTGGGGGAAGAATTACCCCTTCCATCTTTGGTGGTTTTAATTGCATTTTAAACCATTGATAATTTTGAAAATATTATAATTAAGTTATTTTCCCTCCCAAAAATTTGTAATTGTCTTTGCCCCTCCCAAAATTTTTAATTTAATTAATTATTAAAGAGAATGTTAAAAGATTGTTTTGACTTGCTTCATGATTAAGTTAGAAAATAAATAAATGGCTTTAGGACCGAATTTAAAGAGATTGATAAGTATGTGCCTAAAGCATAAAGGATTAAACCGAGAACTCTAGAATAACAAAACAAGGGCTTAAGGGCCAAATTAAAATTATGGGAGTCTTGGAAGGCTAAATTAAAAAGTATTGAAATGAATCCTTAAAGAAAAGCTAGGATTGCATGTTAAACTCTTAAAGAGATGGAGGGATAATCTATGTGTCAATTTAGGAAAATGACCATTTGTTTTGTCATTGAGTTGAACCGGAAATGTGTGGGAAATTAAAGCAAAAATTCATTGTCATCTTCTTCCCTCATAGTGAACGAAACATAGGAGAGAAAGAGAGAGCTTGAGTCTTTAACCATGGAGTTTTAAAGATTGGAACATTGTGAGCTCAAATCTCTTGAACTTAGTTCGATTCTTGAAGGAGAAAAGTAAGCTTCTTCATCTTTTCTTGATTTAAGATTTGATTTATGAATTTAGATTAAATTTTCCTTATGCATGTATGTTTGGATTGAAAGTTTAAATGCTTGAAAAACCTTGAATTATTTTCGGTAATTGTATGGTAGTTGTTAATTGATTCAATTTTGGTTAAGAGTAGGTTCGAATTGGATAAGGTTCAAAGAGCAAAAATTTATGTATGAAAAATGTTAAGTTATAGCACATTTGTTACTTAAATAGTCAAATTAGTGCTTGAAAGTTTTAGTTGTGCAATTTGTTAAAGAAACTGTTTTTAGAATGATTGTTGAATGATAATTAAAAACGGGACTGTATGAGATTAGAAAGGAGCTGTTTCAATGGAAAAATAGGTTGTAATGGTGTGCTTTAAGAATACATGAGGTTGGATATGATTTGAGTGAATATTTGACTATTTTCGTAACATTAAAATAGGGCAGAATACACTGCTTTTGTAGTCGGGAAACGGGGCAAAAATAGATTGTTTTATAGCATAGTTTGCTTAATTAAAAGAAGTATAAGAACTTAATTTTGATAATGAATATGTGTGTACACATGTTCAGATGGATAAATTTGAATAAGTATGAAAGTATATAGTCTGTTTGAGATTGTGCATATGTATGACCATTCTTTGAGACTGTTTGAATAGATTAAATTGGTTTTAATGTCTTGTTATTGACTTTGAGGTACATAACATGAAATGGAAGGGTAAGAGAATTGATTTAGTTGAAAGCTAGGAGTATTTGCGAATTCAAGTATCCTGTAACTTCGGGATAAGAGGTGAGTGTAGTTGCATTTGTTTTGGGTGACACGGAGTCACTCCAATTTTTATTTCTATTAGATTTCTGTTTAAATGTTAAGGAATGGATCACACATGATCATTTTTGCATAAAGCTCATATAGAGCATCTGGGATTGGGATACATACATTGCATTGAACTATCATGGTTAAGGTATGCATCACATATGCATCATGAATGCATTGTATGCTTTATTATGATGTTAACTGATTATAAAGTTGAAGTATATTTCGGTATGAACTTTTCCTTGCATTGGTATCGACCCTTAATCCTTGAAAGCATAAAATACAAGAAACAACATCAAGCTTTAAAGTTATAAGAATTCACACTCTAAGGAGCTAAAAGCTCATATTTTTGTTGTACGATACAAAGAAAAGAAATGAGTAAGATTGCTTGTGTCATAAGATACTCTCCGAATTTCAAACATAAAATATTTAAGCTGCCTAAACAATGGAAGTCCTTGGACACTTTGGCATAGTACATGGTATTTTTCGGGACTACGGTCCATGAGCTACGGCTCGGGGATGCCCTTTTTATATATGTGATATATTGGCGACAGTAGGAGGTAACGAGGGAGATGATGAGGAGACTAGCGACAGTTGGTTGGATAGAGAAGAGAAGATAGGATTGTTTTGATCAAACACAAGCCATTACTTTGTGCTTTGAGCTATGTGAAACTCAGACCAATACGGTCAAACACATACCAGTGCTACTCATGTCCAAATATGATCCGAGGCAAATGATTTAAAAGATTTGAATAAAGTTAAACCTGTGATGAACTATGAAAAATGCCTTGGTGTCAATGTTAATAAAGATATGGAGCAATGCTCATCTATGATAAGAAATTTACATGAGGTGCATACGTGCCTAATATGAGAGGTAATAAGCTTTGATATGTAACTTTGATAAGTATTCTGAGAAGATTTAACAAGAAATCAGAAAGCTTTAACAAGTACTCCGACAAGTCATGAGAAGACTTTAATAAGATAAAGTACGATGTTTGATAAGATCGATAAGAAATTCGATGAAACTCAGTTAAGATTTAAAAGAATACGAACCCCAATAAAGCTTGTAAAAGTTAAGATTAAGGCATAAAGACCAAATGCTAACTTATGCTTGTATTCTTTGACTTTTCATTTAATATCCTGGACAATATGCTTTGTTATTTTGATGCACTACCTCGTTTAGGCTATATAAGCCTAATGCATTCATATCATGCCTTTGCAGGTTTTGGTCTTCTATTTGCTGATCGTGTGTAGATATTGCAAGTCACTTGGCGGATTCTATATAATGTTTAACTCCTGTGTTAAGAACTCTTAGGATGGTGGCATATGGAATTGTCTAAGTTTAATTGTAAAATGCGTTAATAGTGTTTCATCTTTAAATGGATTTGTAAAAGGCATAATATGTCTATATAGTTGCTTGTTGGTTGTACCCTATTATTATGTCATTATGATGATGTCTGATTGGTCAATAGAAGTGCTACATATAATGTTATGCTATTCAATTATAATGCTTGCAAATGATTTCTACTAATCAAAGTTGTTTAGTCAATTGAACTTAAGTTTCGAAAAAGGAAATGTTTACTCATGTTATATGAAGATCGAATATTGCTTGGGTTCCAAGATAATTCCCATTTCTATTCGAACCTTTCTTTCTGAGACAAGTTGGAGTTATAATTGTTTATAAAGAATAGATGTAAATTTATGACCAATTTCTTCTCTTTGTTTTGAATGTCTATAGATTAGAAAGTTATATGATTTGGTGCTTGTTCGAATGGATCTTTGGAATATGAGTTCATAGCTTTTGCTTTGTTCGATATATTCATGTGTATGCTTGAATTGAACAATGGAGGATAAAGTATGATGAATTATGCTTGAAACATTGGGTGATCAGAAACTTTCAATTAGGATAGAATATACTTATTGCCATTTATGTCATGGAATTCCTGAATATAAGATTACATGATTGATAACTTTCATGTCAAGTAAAACATACCATAAGAAGCTATGTTCGATAAAGTATGTGACAATTGTAATATGATTATGAAATAATGTATAAATAGGTAAATTACTTGTTTGATATGTAAATCATGTATATATGTATGTACTTAGTGGTTTAAAGAAAAAAATCTATGTTAGAATCCTTCCAAATTCTTTTCCCCAACGTTGAACCTATGATTGAGAACTTATGATTAAATTGAATGATTGATGATTAAGATCTTTAAGATAAGTTATTAAAGAGAATGTTAATAGATTGTTTTGACTTGCTTCATGATGCAGTTAGAAAATAAATAAACAAATGGCTTTAGGACTGAATTTAAAGAGATTGATAAGTATGTGCCTAAAACATAAAGGATTAAACCGAGAACTCTAGAATAACCAAACAAGGGCTTAAGGGCCAAATTAAAATTATGGGAGTCTTGGATGGCTAAATTAAAAAAGGATTGAAATGAATCCTTAAAAAAAAGCTAGGATTGCATGTTAAACTCTTAAAGAGATGGAGGGCTAATCTATGCGTCAAGCTAGAAAAACGACCATGTATTTTGTCATTAAGTTGAACCGGCCATGTGGGGGAAATTAAAGCAAATATTCACTGTCATCTTCTTCCCTCATAGTGACCGAAACATAGGAGAGAAAGAGAGAGCTTGAGACTTCAACCATAGAGTTTTAAAGATTGGAACATTGTGAGCTCAAATCTCTTGAACTTAGTTAGATTCTTGAAGGAGAAAAGTAAGCTTCTTCATCTTTTTCTTGATTTAAGATTTGATTTATGAATTTAGATTAAATTATCCTTATGCATGTATGTCTGGATTGAAAGTTTAAGTGCTTGAAAAACCTTGAATGATTTTCGGTAATTGTATGGTAGTTGTTAATTGATTCAATTTTGGTTAAGAATAGGTTCGAAATGGATAAGGTTCAAAGAACAAAAATTTGTCTATGAAAAATGTTAATTTATAGCACATCTGTTACTTAAATAGTTGAATTAGTGCTTGAAAGTTTTAGTTGTACAATTTGTTAAAGAAACTGTTTTTAGAATAATTGTCGAATGATAATTAAAAACGGGACTGTGTGAGATTAGAAAGGAGCTGTTTCAATGGAAAAATAGGTTGTAATGGTGTGCTTTAAGAATACATGAGGTTAGATTTGATTTGAGTGAAAATTTGACTATTTTTGTAACATTAAAACAGGGCAGAATACACTGCTTTTGTAGTCGGGAAACAGGGCAAAAATAGATTGTTTTATAGCATAGAAAACAGGGTAATTTGTGCTGCTTTGAGTGATTGAAATATATGTAATTTAATTGGACCGTGAAGTATAATTATAAGGACTTATAGGGGATTGTTTCGAGCAAAGAAATAGGCTCCCATTTTCAGGACTGTTCTGTTTTCTTTTAGCAGGAAAACGAGGCTGTTTTGAATGCATAGTTGGTGTTTAAAAACTATTGATTTGTTAAGAGTGTTTATAATGATTTTGGGACTGTTTTGGATGTAATAAGAATGTTAGTGGACTGTTAAGCATTAATAAAAAAATAGGGAAAATGTTTTTAATTTGTGTGTGAGGATTTTCTTGTTTGTATAAGGAGGTATGTGAACCGTTTGAATGTATAGAAATGTAATTGTGTAAAAATGCCCTGTTTTGAGTACATAGATGTATTTATATATAAAAATTTGACTTGTTGGTACATTATAGAAACATGTTGGGCTGTCTTGTGAATGTATATATGCATTGTAAACTGTTTTGAATAAGAATAAACGTGTATGGGACTATTTTTGTATCTTTAAAGTGTAGTGTTGTAAATCTGAATTGAAGAGTTAATTTTCATAGTTTAGGGGGCTGCTTTATAAGCTTAAGTGAAAGGTTGATATATAAACTTAAAGTGGGCAGTTTTCATTGCATAATTGGACAAATTGAGTAAACAAGTGTATACTTGTTACTTGGACTGTTTTGGATATATATATATATATATAACTAATGGACTATTTTGATACATGAGAATACATGCTAGACAGATTTGAATAAATATGAAAAAAAATATGGATTGTTTGATTTTAATTTGGGTATACAAGCTTAGTTGGGCATATTCGAATGAACATGAAAGTATAAGGGTTGTTTTTGGCATGTTAGAAAATCATGTGGATTGCTTTGAGTGTATAATTAAATATATGTAAAGTCTAGACTGTTTTTGCATGAATATTTACTCTAGTGGACAGTTTTGGTTTGTGTAATTGTAAAAATGAGCAAGCTGGGCTGTTTTGCTTAATTAAGAAGCTATAAGAACTGTTTGATAATGAATATGTGTGTACACATGTTCAGATGGATAAATTTGAATAAGTATGAAAGTATATAGTCTGTTTGAGATTGTGCATATGTATGACCATTCTTTGAGACTGTTTGAATAGATTAAATTGGTTTTAATGTCTTGTTATTGACTTGAGGTACATAACATGAAATGGAAGGGCAAGAGAATTGATTTAGTTGAAAGCTAGGAGTATTTGCGGATTTAGGTATCCTGTAACTTCAGGATAAGAGGTGAGTGTAGTCGCGTTTGTTTTGGGTGACACAGAGTCACTCTGATTTTTATTTCTCTTGGATTGTTGTTTGAATGTTAAGGGATGGATCACACATGATCATTTTTGCATAAAGCTCATATAGAGCATCGGGATTGGGATACATACATGGCATTGAAGTATCATGGTTAAGGTATGCATTACATATGCATCATGAATGCTTTCTATGCTTATTTATGATGTGTAATGATTGTAGAATTAAAGTATGAATATGTATGAGCTTGCCTTGAATTAATATTGATCCTTAATCTTTGATAGCATAAAATACAAGAAACAACATCAAGCTTTAAAGTTATAAGAGTTCACACTCTATGGAGTTAAAAGCTAATTTTGCAATAACACACACTAAGAAAAAGAATCAAGTAAGATTACTTTTGTCACAAGATACCCTCCAAACTTCAAGTATAAAATACTTAAGTTGCCTAATAAATGAAAGACCTTGGACAATTTGGCATGGTGCAAAGATATTTATGTCAGGGACTACGGTCCATGAGCTACGGCTCGGGGGACGCCCCATTTTATATGTGTGACATATTGGCGACAGTAGGATGTAATGGGGAGATGGAAGAGAGAATGGCAATAGTTTGGTTGGATAGTTGTGAAGATAGGTTATGTTATGTTACCGACACTAGCCATTGCTATGTGCTTCGAGCTATGTGTATTACAGACCTATACGGTCAAACTCAGATCAATGTTTTCCATGTCCAATTGTGATCCAAGGCAAATTTGCTAAAAGATACGAACTCAAATGCTAAGTTTAAAAAGGAAATTTAGATAAGCTTTGTGGGAATCTCCGATAAGATTTGGTAAGATATTACGAAAGTTCTGATAAGAAATTCTATAAGCCTATCAAGGCTATGACTTGATAAACTATGGACCTTGATAAGTATGATAAGATATGAAAGAAACTCAGCTTAACCTTTGAAGAATCTTCGAATAAGACTTGAAATAGTATAAACTCTGAATCAATTTCTAATAATAAAGCCATGTTAAGATTAAGACTAAAATATATATAACTCTTGGGTTGTGTAATCTTGAAATTCCCTTTGAATTTCCATTTAATATTATTGTCTTTATGTTTGGTCATATTATGGTCACTACCTCACTTAGGCTATATAACCCTAATGCATTCGTATCATGCATTTGTAGGTTTTGGTCTTCTTTTTGCTGATTGTGTGTAGATGTTGCAAGTCACTTTGCTTGTAATGCCCTCAACCCGGCTTAGAAGATAATCAGAGTTAAGAACGATACTGTAGAGAAAAAAAACAAAAATGAGAATCAAAAAATTTCACATTTTCTTTTTAAGTTAATCAAAACATAACAGAATGGTTTCTTAACACTTATAAACTTTCTTGGATTCTACTTCCTTTGAAGTATTTAATCATTATGAACATAAAACACACAGGGTCCAATGATTGAAAAATAGAGGTTCTACTGATTCACTTGATCACACTTTATCTCAACTACTTTGCAAACAATTCACATGATCAATGACCTTTCTAAGACAATTCAGAAGTAACTTGTACACCAAGAAACCATCCATTTACCATTCTATCCTCATTTATTGATTATAAGGAACCAATTGTAAAAGTCTAGTCCTTCTATTAACTTGTAATATGGCAAGATCTACTATCAAGTATTATTTAAGCTTATAACAATCTTTACGCATGGTCTCCAATTTATTATCTATGTTCATACATTAATCGGTTAACTTCACAACAATTAGCTATTTAACAACAAGTCAGTTAACCATGCATGGTCATCTTAATCAATCAACTTGCACAATCTAATTATCCAAATATTTACTAAAGACTAAAGACTAGAATACCAACATGGAAATGTCCATGATACAAGAATGTTCATTAAATTCCCTTGGTTATCACACATATTGATCAGTTCTTGCTTAATAGATCTACATCAATCTTTAACTACTTCATAACACCTCAATTATCCTTCGATCCTATCAATGAAACAAGGCTTTCGAATTCTTAATCCATAAATAGATCATTATGCCAAGAACCTCAATTAACATTTTAACAAATATGTTAACAGATCTAATTACAATTAACATATACATTCATGGAATATACACATTAAAAAAGACACTATATAAATTAACTCAAACACTGTGCCACCATTCTAGGAGTATTGTTACTAAGGAAAATCCAACTCTATTTAAATCTTGAATAATGATCTGAAACTCTTGACAAATTGAATTATTGAGCTCTATTCAACCTGCAATGCATGATAATGAATGCATTAGGCTTCCATAGCCCAAGTGAGGTAGCATTCATGACAGAACAAGATAATAATCAACCAAGGAACAATAATGATTAACCAAGTCTTTGTAATTATTTTAGTTAAACGCATGATTCAATGTCTTTAGTAATCTCTTATTTAATCTTCGAGCCTGTTTCAGGAACATTTGTTATCTATGTCTCAATATAACTTATGGATTTTATAATGTACAGTAGCTTATCCAAGCTTCATTATACAATAAGTTGAACTTATCAATATCAACTTTGCACATTGAAGTCTTCATGAGACTTGGAAATTATCCATTAGCTTTTGATTCTTTATTAACATTGTCAAAGTTTTTAGAAATGACAGAGCTTATCAAAGCTTTCAGATCTTTCAGGGATTATCAGGGCTTTCGGCCCTTTTCCGAATTTACAGAGCTTATCAAGGCCTTCAGGGCTTTTTAGAATACTATCAATATCTTTTCTGAATTCTTATTTGATTTCTCATTAGGTTCATGTCTTTTACTCGTTTACCTTGGATCACATATTTAATCAAAAATAATGTTGGTCTGAGTTTGACCATATAGGTCCAGACGATACTTAGTCCAAAGCACTTAGCAATGGCTAATATCGAAAACAGGACATATATGCATATATGTAAATGGGGAGTCCTCCGAGCCATCACTTATGGATCGTAGCCCCAGAAGACCAACTATTATATCAGACTGTCCAAGGACTTCCATTAACCAAGCAACTTAGGTATCTTATTTTATAACATAAAGTTGAAGTGTATCTTATCAGCCAAGTAATCTTACTTGTTGCTTTCTTTCAATAACTTATTGCATAAGTTAAGTCTTCTTGTTTCTTAAGCTTTTAGTATTAAGGCACTTATAACATTAGCATTCGATCCTTTATAAGGACCTTATCATTTTATTATTCAGTAAGCAATATCAAGCTTAGTAACACATACACCATTTATCTTAAAACCAAAGGCATTCCATAATCAATCATTCAAGCATAGCATGGCATTTTAACATAAGAAATGTAACCTCAACAAAGTCTAAACATGAGTGTCATGCTATGAATGTATGGTCATTTACAATTAGCTCTATATGAGCCCTTCGCCCAATGTACATGCATAATATAATTCATTCAAAACATTTAATACTTAATGATGACAAATTAAACATCGGGATAACTCCGTGTTATCTGAGACTCATGTGACTACACTCACCCCTTATCCCGACATTACGGAATACCTGAACCTCAAATAATCCTAACTTCCAACCAACTTCTTTTAATGTCCCGTAGCAAGGTGCGTACCTTACAAGAATAACATCATTAAAACTAATTCCATGCATTCATTGGAAGTAATCAATGTCATCAACATTATAGACTAATCATATTATCTAATCGTTCTATCCCTTAACCATATCAAGCACCAACAACTTTTGATCATAGATCACTATTCGAATTCCCCCTTGTTAAACATGTAATTCAACTACATATAGCGCTTCAAGGTAACACAAATTATCTATACTTATTCATTTTCTTAACCCATGACCACATGCATTTATTCACCTATGAAACAGTTTCTTATCTTGTTTTCATACATAAAAACAGTCCATATTCAGACCAATTCATACTACATTTTCATTCAAACACAAGACCACATATTAAGATAGAAACTGCACAATTTAATACTTTCATTTAAACACAGTTTTAAGCTTTATTTCTACACATTTTTACACTTAATCAAGGCTGCACTACATGTATTTAAAACTGCATACAAAAATTACACCAAAACTGCATTGTTCTATTCTTTAATTCTGCGCAGTTTTAATCTATAATTCTGCTAAGTTTTAAACTGTTTTTCCAGTCCATTTCTTACTTAATTCATAAATATAGTCATGTGATTATAAAACTGTCCAATGCACTTTCAGATGACAAACAGTCCTCAATTTAAGTATATGTAATCATGTACTCACAAAACAGCCCATGACTCTCACCAACATTCAAAAATAGTTCCTAACTCAAAGTTATTTAATTACACATGTTTAAAACAGTCTACTTATGATCCTAAATATACAAAACAGTTTCATTCATATTAGTACATAATCACAACCACAAATCAGCCCCTAACATGTGTACGTGAATTCAGAGCAACCCATACACTTATATACATAATTATCTATTTGAAAGCAGTCTACTGTTTCATATAGTCTCCAACCTAACCCATTTTAAAGTGTTCACAAATATACATGTATTAAACAGTCCATTGATTTCCTCCTAGTACTCAAAACAGTCTCAATTTCCATTAAATCCCATTTATACATACCTCAATGATCTATTTTATTTACTACATGTTCAAGACAGCCCAAAATTACACTTATGTAACTTAAGACAGTCCAGAATTAATACAAACGGCCCCTAATGTGTTCTTAGACATTCAGATCAGTCCCATACATTTACATATGTATTTATATATAATCAAAACAGGACAGCATGTATTTTCATGTATTCCAAACAGTCCAAATAACAAGTATACATTTGTTTACTCAAATTTGTCCAATTATGCAATCAAAGGTACCCACTTTAAGTTATAAAACATCCTTTCACTTAAACTTATAAAACAGCCCCCTAACAAAGATATCAAGCAAGGCAGTCCAATGTACAATTATACACACATTTCTATTTAACCAAACAGTTCAATTATGCCTTCTAAGCATGCAAAACAGGGCAGTCCTATTTTGTATATGTTTCAGCTCAAAGACAATCTATAACACATGTACATACATTTTTATACATCATTCTTCAGCATACATTACATGCCTACGCTCCAAACTGCATAAAACAGATTTTCACATGCTTAACAAAATAATGCACAGCATTTTACAGTTTCCAGAAACTGCACCCAAATAAACTGCATTCATACATACACATTTCTACATTCTTAATCATCATTTTGTTCTGCATTTAATTAACTGCACACAGACTTAATTTATTACAAACTAGTACCCTTTTTTAATCACACAAAACTGCACACAAATGGCATACAATACAGTATAAAATTCTGCATTTTCCCTCTTTATTACTGCACTGTTTCAGCACATATATTGGGAATATAAACTGCATCAATTCTGCCTTGTTCAACTGCATACCATTTCATTTATATCTTTACCAAAACAGGGTAATTAGCATATTTTTACTCTCTTAACAGCCCAGCAGTTTCTAAGTTCAGACCACATCTACTTATATACATGCAGGACAGATTTATTTGTCAATAGAACCAGTCCCCAAGCTTTTTAAACGCTCACACAAACAATGGACAACATATAGAATTTCCAGTTTCAGTTTCTATATCATAACCAGTCCAATTGTTTACCAAAATTTACTTATCAAAATTCTTAGGACTTAACCTATTCAATGACATTCTTCATTCATGAAATTGTCCCACAATCGAGCCTACCCAACTACATGAAACAACTTCTATTCATCAAGTGATCAAATGTTTTCCATTTAACTCTTATATGCCATTTAATAAACCAATCATTCCTCAAAACAATCAAATTCATGGAGACATTTTAACAACTACAGACACAAACTTCTATGGTATAATCCCCTAGCAAAGCAATATCACATATCAATTTGAAACACCAAAAAGAAAACAAGAGACTTACCCCTTCAAAACTTAATCGACCGATTATACTTCAATCCTTAAGCCACAAGGAGTTCGATTCACATGAATTCTCAACACTTTCTCTAGTGTTTCGGTAATTGTTTGGAGGAAGGAGATGATGAAACTCATCTCAAGCATTCCCTTCATTTTTGGCCGATTATTCCTCTCCCCCAATCCATTTTTTTGGGTTTCTATCGTTATGACATCTATTAGAGTCCTAGACCTTATCATTATTGTCCTTACATGCAATTCACTCTATTCCACAAGTATTCATTTTAGTCACTTTAATTATTGGCTAACGAGTTTTCTTTCCTTCAATTTTGGTCCTATTTATTCATTACTCTTATAATTATAATTAATGAATTTAAACAAGTCAATTAAAGATTTAAAAAAATATTAAACTCCTAGACCGGAGTTCAGGATATTACATTGCGGATTTTGTATAATGTTTAATGCCTATGTTAAGAACTCTTAGGATGGAGGCATATGGAATTGTCTAAGTTTAATTATAAAATACGTTAATAGTGTTTCATCTTTAAATGGATTTGTAAAAGGCATAATATGTCTATATAGTTGCTTGTTTGTTGTACCCTATTGTTATGTCATTATGATGATGTCTGATTGGTCGATAAAAGTGCTATATATAATGTTATGCTATTCAATTATTTACTTGCAGTTTAAATTAAGTTGCTAGATGATTGAAGGGATTACTGCCTTGCGTTTGTTATGATAGGCTTAAAGAGTTGTTTGTTTGTATGATTAACAGAAAAGGAATGATGAATGAGCCGTGAGATAGTTATGTCAAAATGGTCATAGTAAGACAATGGCATTATAAGACTAAATTTGGTTGTTAATTAAATTATAATAATTGCAAATGATTCCTACTAATCGAAGTTGTTTAGTCAATTGAACTTAAGTTTCGAAAAAGGAAATGTTTACACATGTTATATGAGGATCAAATATTGCTTGGGTTCCAAGATAATTCCCATTTCTATTCAGACCTTTTGTTTCTGAGACAAGTTGGAGTTATAATTGTGTATAAGGAATAGATGTAAATTCATGACCAATTTCTTCTCTTTGTTTTGAATGTCTATAGATTTGCAAGTTATATGATTTGGTGCTTGTTCGAATGGATCTTTGGAATGTAAGTTCATAGCTTTTACTTTGTTCGATAAATTCATGTGTGTGCTTGAATTGAACAATGGATGATTCAAGAAACAATGAGAATCCAAGAAAGTTACGAATAGGAGATACTCAATATCTCTTGTAATAAGCAATCTATGAAAATGGTGATTTATGCTTGAAACCTTAGGTGATCAGAAACTTTCAATTAGGATAGAATATGCTTATTGCCATTTATGTCATGGAATTCCTGAATATAAGATTCCATAATTGATAACTTTCATGTCATGTAAAACATACCATAATAAGCTATGTTCGATAAAGTATGTGACAATTGTAATATGATTATCAAATAATGTATAAATAGGTAAATTACTTGTTTGATATGTAAATCATGTATGTATGTACTTAGTGGTTTAAATAAAAGAATCTATGTTTGAATCCTTCCAAATTCTTTGCCCTGTCGTTGAACCTATGATTGAGAACTTATGATTAAATTGAATGATTGATGATAAAGATCTTTAAGATAATAATAGATTGAAAGAAAAATTTTTAACCTGTTTTTTAAATTACCCTGGAAGTTTGATTGTATGTGTCACGTTTCACAAAATTTCTTGTAGTGACATCCTCTATTTCAGATTTTCTTCTAAATCGGGTTGAGGGTGTTACAAGTTGAGTAACGGTAAACCGCTTGAATGACTTGACAGAATGACATATCATAAGAAAAAATAATTTTATATTTTATATTATTTTATAAAATTAGTTTTTGACCGATGTGACATTCTTTCAAGTCAACACTTTTGTCTATATGACACTATCATGTTAGTGTGCACTACCATGTAGGTTTGTCACGTCATTTCATGCTATCTACCATTAGTTGACTAAAAAATTTTATCCGTGGATGGACCATTTTGACCTAATATGAAACGTGAGAGTTAAATTGATTCAAACAAAATAGAGGTCAAAGTGACTATCCAGTCAAACGTTAGGACATTTTTATGCTTTATGCCTATTTTTATTATTTAATATTATGTGGACCCATACTTTATTTTAGGATAAAGTATATAAATAATCATTAAATTAAGTAAATACAATTTTTAGTCACTGAAGTTTTGAATATTATAAAATGATCATTACATTTATTGAACTATTACAAAATAGTCACTACATATTATAAACTAGTGATAAATTTTGATAAATTTAAAGAGAATTTTGTAATAGTTCGATGAGTTTTAATCACCATTTTGTAATAACTTGATAAAGTTAAGTGATCATTTTGTAACAGTTCAATGATTTTAATAATTATTTTATAATTTTTAAAATTTCAATGTTCAAAAGGTCCATTTTTATTTTTTTGAATTATTCCTTAGAAATATTAAAAATATCAAAAAATAAAATTATTACTAAAATCGAAAGGCTAAACAAGATATTACCCATTGATTTAATATATCACATCATTAACTAACTGCCCGTGTTCATTTTTAATAAAATAAAAAACTTAAGGATAATTATTTTATATATTGGCGGTGAAAACTTTTAATTTCCACAAGTGTCTTAGTGTTAGAGTTTATGGACTTAGTTTAGGGTGTAAAGTTTAGGGGTTTAGGTTTAATAGTTTAAAATTTAGTGATTGTGAATAGAATTTAATGTTTAGGGTTATAATTTAGGGTTTATATGTTAAAACCTAAATTCTCAACATATTGCCCTAAACATAAACCTAAACCTCTAAACCATTCTATAACAAACTAAATTTTTGAGTTAATGAATTGGGTCTCGGACTCGGATTTTCGGCCTTTAATTTTTGAAGCTCAAGTTGAGGTTGTTATGTTGGGCCCATTATATTAAGGAAAAGGTTTGAAATTTAAATAAAGGAGATTAGGCGGGAGAAAAAAAGGAAAAGAGAAAATGTGAAAAAGTGGGTGGTCTGGGAAAGAGAAAAGGAAAATAGACAAAAAGGTTAAGGGGAGATTTAAACTTCGATCTACAGAGATTCGGTCATCCATTGTCAACACCTCCTCCGCCATTGTGTTCATCTCATCGAAACGAGTTCACCGGTACCAACAGCACCACCATTGGAGTCGCTATCGGAGGGGGTGAGAGAGAGAAAATTTTGGATTGTTGAGTTGAGGGGTTTAGAATGCTCAAAATGAAGAATGGAAGACACCATCGTCTTCACTAGCATCAAGATAGTCGGTATGGGCTTTTGCCATTGCCGTTTGGCCACCGAAAGTCACTGCCTGCGTGTGGGCAATGTTTGACCGGCCAGGCTGTTATAGCAGCCGGGCTCAGCTATTGGGCATGAGCCGTTGGGCTAGGCTGAGCTGAGCCAGCCGCAAACTGCACCGTCAGCCACAACGTCATCATCGCCATTGATCGCCAACGTTAACCGGCATTGATCGTTGAACATCGTTGACTTATGTAGTCTAATTGTGTGCATTGACTTATGTAGTCATATTTGTTTTATCCAAGGAATTTGTGGAC
This sequence comes from Hibiscus mutabilis, assembly GCA_019671005.1. NCBI lineage: Eukaryota > Viridiplantae > Streptophyta > Magnoliopsida > Malvales > Malvaceae > Hibiscus > Hibiscus mutabilis. The sequence goes on from CM033721.1 coordinate 39,078,282, forward strand.
GTGAATATTGGAATTAAAGAAATTTTTTGGAGAGCTTGGATGGGGATTTATCGCTTTGGCTTAAGGTTAGTATACCTCGAACTCCTATTGCTTCATGAGCATCATAAATGTGATTGCTTTGCGTGTTAGTATCTACAAAATAGGTAGACGATGAATATGCACGTTTGAGACTGATAGTATGAGACTTGATATTTATGAGATGCATGATGATGCTATGAATATGATGAGACTCATGAAGGCTTTAGAGACCATTTAGGGTCATTTGAGATGTACGTATGATTATTTTATGATTGAATATTTGGTTGATAATTGTGATGATTTGTATGCTTATTCGAATTGATTGATGGGAATTATGCTTAAGGGATAAATAACCAATTTAAATGATTTTGAAGCCAGTAATTAATATTAATTGAATGAATGCGTTAGTAAATAAACCTTAATGACTGTCATAAGCTTTAGGGATTGAATAAAACATGGTCACATCGTAGTTTGAGGAAATGGTATGAATCCGTGAATAGGATATCGGTACGAGCTTTAGCCGAATCCGTACGCAATTGGGGGTCATATCAGTACGGGTTGACTCGTATCGGTACGTGTGGAAATTGAAGATTTCCAATAAATTATTTTAGTATCGGTACGTGTGTGAGTATCGGTACCCAGGGTACCATATCGATATTCATGTTCGAGTATTGGTAACCACTAAATGAAATAATCAATAATAATATTAAAAAATGGAAATTGACATAAGATATTAATGAGATAATATGGATTAAAGAGATAATTAATGAGGATGATTAATATACACTTCCATGATGTATTAACAAGTTGGTAAACTTTATTGGGTGACTTGTGGTAATAGCAACCATAGGAGATCCTAGGTGGATCGAGTATGTTGTGTGTTGTATGCTAATCGTGTCAATGTTGTGTGTGGTTTGGACACTTAGTTGGTCGAGTCACCTTTGATTGATGGGATCTGGATACCCAATATGAGAAAGAGCTTGTTGCAACACCATGGTTAGACATGTCAAATGTACGTTCCCAATATTGTGTAACATTGGGCCTCATTTGTTGATACTTGAGGAGAGATGTCGAGTATGGGTGTAGCTCCCGAGGTTGTATGACATCAGGCCTCGCCCAAAGAGCATACATTCCCGAGGCTGTATGACACCGAGCCTCACTCAAGGTTTGTGGTATGACTTGTGTGCTTTTGCTCGGATAATCTGGTAAGATCCCGAGTATGGTTGGGCCTTGTGTGCCATGTATGATGTATTGCTGATGAGAGCATGTGTTTAAGCAACTAGTGGTAGCGCCACATGTTTATTTATATATCCTTATTGCTTGTACTATCTTGCATGCTTATATTTATGATTAGCATGAAGTATAGTAGAGTATATATGTACCACTAGGCTTTGTAAGCTCAGTGCTCGAAATCATTATTTCTGTGCATAGGTTGATCATAGAATCGAGGAGCATTATCAGTTCGAGATTCCAGCACGTGGTGATTTCCAGAGTACGATACTTGGGTTTAGCAGGCTATGTATTCATAGGACCTTACGTGGTTGAGTTTGTAATTCTTACTTTTGAAATTATATTAATCAAGTCAAATGTTTAAATTTTTTAAGTTAAGGTATAGCTCCTTTGTAACGATTTAAATTGTTTATCTATGTTTTCCACTATTAGATTCTAAATATTTTGGAAATACCTTGTTTGGGCTAAACATTGTTGCAAATTTTTATGGTTTTTGGGTTGGGCTTGAGGCTAAATTATGACATCTAGGTTGAGGGTGTTACAAAAGTGGTATCAAAGCTTAGGTTTAGCTGATTTTAGGAAACTATGGGGGTAGTATAGGTATTTTAGTAAGGTGTCTAGTGAATACAAGCCCTTAAATTAAGTTCGTACTCCTTAAGACTAGAATCCTGATGGTGCGTCTAATGTTGCGACACTTAGATGGTTACGATTGTGGCCGAAAGGGCTGAGTTAACTGTTGTGTCGCTCATGGGAGCGACTCTAGGGGTAAAGTCGCCCTGGACTGTTGAGATGTGAGTTAGTTGAATGTTGCTAGAGTCAAGGATGTGTCATCCTTTCACCACCTCAATGGTGTTTTCGTTGTGTGTTGAAGACGTTCTGAAGCCTTTGCATACGTTGTGAGAGTTTGTGGTAAAAAATCTTCATCATTTTGCATGAATAACGTTTGTGATGCGGGTTTGGATAAACTACTTTTGAAATCAATCAGTGGATGCACGTTGGGTGAAAGACCCTTTATTCGTGCAAAAATGAGTCTAGTTGATACTTGGGAAGTATCATCGCCTCCTCAAGAGAATTTTCCAGAGATAATAGATTTAGGATCCACTAGTTCGTTAGAGTGTGACCGAAGTTAAACGTTCTATCGGTTTGAGAGAGCTACCTTCTTGGGAGTTGTTGCACCTTAGAAATTGCTTCGATTAATCAAGTGTGATGCTAGCCACCCAACCTTTGGTAATGAGAATGTTGAACTATTGCCCTTCTACCGTGATTTTTTTAGTGGTTGTTTAGAGAATGGCACAATGGGGTTGTAGGACATGTTTGATCGTTTTGTAGATGCCAACATGTGTAGTTTGGTGCCCGACAGCCTTCATATTGTCGGAGTGTTTGTTTACGCTTCTTGTGAGGAGTCGTCAAGACTTCCTCCTTGTCAAGAACGTGAGTAGATGTTGAGGTAAGGCTGAGTTGGACGTTAATGCTCATCGCCCTTGTCAGAGGATACCAACACAGTCGAGAGAGTCAGAGGTTTAGCTACAAAGGCGCGACTTGAACGAGGTTTCTTTTGTCTAAGTGTCTCACCCAAAAGAGAATCGGGCGTGTTTGCTAGTAAGAAGTTGGTTCGTTGAGGTGATGCTTAAATTGTTGATAGCTTGTTAAGTGACAGAGAGGGACCGTTACGTGTCTCCTAAGGTGGATGACTCGTTTAACCGATTGTGAAGTACCCGTGTGTTTTTTGGGATTTGGTTCGAGAATAAGATGGTTGCGGTTAATGTGTTAGAGGGTGGTAGTTTAGAAATGGATTTTGGAATGAGGGTTTCCCTATTTAAAGTGTGTTGTGGTAACGGTTAAGGTCTACAATGATGTTTGAGGTATTTCAGCGATAATAGGGTGGAGGCCACCATGTTGTCTCTCGAATGTAAATTTAATGCTTTGCGTGACATGTGTGAATGTATACAAAATATGGAAATATGAATGTTGCTGAGATAATAACCTTGTGTTTGGGAAAGGTTAGTTATCGTGTAATCAGTTAAGAAAGCAAGAGTTCAGGACTTCGTAAAAAAAATTTTGTATCACAGTTTTCTTGAGGCAAGCCAAGGAACACTGGTGGAGATCCGAGCTGCGTGAAACCATTTTGTTGTGATAGTGTTTCCGACTCGATTAAAGTTGAGTAAGAGTTCAAGGATGTTTTGTTATTTTGTCAAGACTGCATTTTGTGCAAGAAAGGGGAAGGGTGTGCCTACCCCAACAACGTGAATTTTTTGGTGCTTAATCTTTTAAGGAATTTGAGATTTGGATAACGACATGAGTCAAAGTAATTAAGAGTTGTTGATCGTGTATGATCTATCACCATCTAAATAAAGTGAACTCAATAAGTGATGGATTATGTAGAGTTAGTTCGGGTTAGAGTATTATGCTGGCCATGTGGGATGATCAATGATCACAAGTGGTTGTCATATAAAAGAGTACCAATGCAAGCTACATGCAGTATTGTTACCTGTGTGTTTCATTAGTTAAGCTTCGAGTTAAGGATTGATTTGCTTTGGAAGCTGCGAGAGGTAGCATATGAGTGTAACTAAGAGGATACAGTGTTGTGATCGAATTTGGGTCCGATGGTTCTTGATGGACTTTCAGATCTTGTAGTGGGTGTTTTAGAGAAAGATATATAAAGGCAAGGGATTCTTTCTATATAGTGCAGTGGTTGGTATATGGTGAATTTTGATAGTGACAATTTGTACCAAATTTTCGCCGCGTGTGTGTGGGAGACAATGTGGATTCATGTGTTTGAGATAGTGATAAGTGTTTAACTTGCCATCAGTTGAGAGTCTAAAATTGAGTTCCTTAGAGTTGTTGTGATGCTTTGATATTCATCAGTAAGAGTTAAAAGATGATTGTGGACCTTGTAAAGAATGTGTGAGTGTACAATTTCATTGGGATTACATTGAGTTATGGTATAGTCCTTGGTGGGTACCGTTTGATATTTTCAGCAAGGTGAGATCTATGTGGAAGTCTGCTTGGTTTGTTTGTGGGTTGGGTTGTACGACACTATGGTGTGTACATGTTACCTTTGGGCACGAGATTCGAGATAGAGCCTTATCCCTTAGTGGGATTTCATGTGATGATGAATCCTAGCAAGGGTACAGATGATGTGTTTTCTAGACACGTTATAGTTTAGAGTGTAAGATTCTTGCATGAACCGAGTTAATGAGAGATGCTTAAGCCAATATGAGTTATCATGCCGAGTTTAAGATAAGTTCTTGAGGCAATTTGAGACGTTGTTTGTTTAAAAAGTCTTGCACCGGGCAAGCAATGATTTTGATAAAGGATGCCATCAGAGTTAGAGTCTCTTTTAGCGAGTTACCACGAGATGAATCGTTTCGTTTTGGATATGTTTAACCTCATGTTCTTTTAGATCATATGGAGTTTTGGAAGAATTTTGTTGTGCATCAACGTTTTGGGTTCTACAACATAAGTTAAGTTCCTCGATGATGTTTTCGTGTGACAAAATTGTCGGGGTACTATTGGGTTTTGCTTGTCTTCTGTAGTGTACCGAGCGAAGATGGATTCCTTCTAAGAGAAGGAATGTGTTGAAATTATGTTTGTATCGTTAAAAGATAATGGTTATAATTGACAAGTATTGTGAGGGATCAGAGTAGCGCGATGTAAAACCTATATTTGATTTTGATAGAACAAAGTGTTTAGGGACCAATTTGTAAAATTGGATTAATTTTTAAGTATTCAAAAAGTCTCACAAGATGACAATGAATCAAACTTAAACCCCAAAACTTTTTCTAAGTATTTCATACTCAAATAACCAAAAATGTCCATGCATATCGATATACTCTTGAGTGTTTCGATACGAATTTGGCTACTAGAATTTTATTTGTAAAATAGTACCGATACGGTTAAGCTCATTTCGATATGGCCTTCATCTGCGTTTATATTTTTGGTTACGAGTATTGGTACGGCTCCACCTGTACCGATACCGGGTGTTAAGATTTTCAAATCTTTGCATTTATTATTATGATCGTTGCCTTGTTAGTTGCTGGAATCACCAAACTTTGAATTTTAGTTAACCCATATCGAAACGCCTCCTAGGCGTACCGATGTAATTTTCCTTGGACTTTTTCCTCAAATTCCAGTGGCTAAAACCGTACCGATACGGCTATACCGTATCGATATGCCTATGTTTTTATACTATACTTGTTTCAATACGTCCTCAAGTGTATAGATACCCCTTTTGTACAATGGCTATTTCTTCTTATTGCAGGTACCGATATGGCTCTTTGTGTACCGATACAGTAGGTTACCAAACAACATTTATTATGGAAAAAAAACAACCCAATGGCTCTATTGATGATCCCAACCACCCAAATAGTTAGAAATCAATGAGGGTATAAAATCAAGTCTCCAAAGCTTCAACAAAACAATTGAACAAGTCAAAAGCATTCAAGCACAAATCCAACCTACTTTGAGCTTATTAGAGTCAAATACATTGTAACCCACTTGAATGATCAAAATGTATTCATTTTATTTCAAGTTTGGGTTGAGTGTTCTTGTAATTGGGCAAATTATTTACCTTTGAAAGGTTTTATTCATTTTTCCATTCTTTCTTGTATAAGTGAGTGAATTAGATCAAGCTTTGATCGATTGTAACGGTTGCCTCCTTAGCCTAGAAAAGGGGAAGAATTCTTAGTGAATTGTTTGAAATCCTTAGTGGGGAGCTAAGTTAGTGGATGTAGATCTTGTTAGAAGCTTGAACCACTATAATTCCTCGTGTCTTCATTTTTCTCATTTCCATTTACTTCCCTTTATTTTTAAAAGTACGAATTCACCCCTTCTTGGCCAAACCGAGTTGATTGATCATCATAATAATTGGTATCAGAGCGAGGCTCAATCGAATGCTTAACAATCATTGAAAGATCTTTGGAGGTGATTCGATCAACCAACAATCAAAGACTTGGCATCTACTTCCAGCCACGACTTGTATAAGTCTCAACCGACCACTAAACCGCCCTTCTTCAGTAGGGACAACTATCCATATTGGAAGAATCAAATGAGGTTATTCATCAAATCCAACGATTATCTCTTTTGGGATGTAATTGAAGATGGACCATCTATCTCGATGAAGAAAGAAGGAAAAAGACAAGTTCCCAAGTCCAAGCAAGAAATGGCCGATGAAGAAAGAAGTTGCAAATAAATGACAAGGCTTTGCACATGCTCTTTTGGGCACTTGGACTGGATGAATACTCGAAGATGTCTTCTTTTACAAGTGCAAAGGAAGTGTGGGACAAGCTCGAGACCAACTATGAAGGCACCAACAATGTAATGGAGACCAAGATTGAACTCCTCAACTTGAGCTACGAGAATTTCAAGATAGAACCAAATGAGAGCGTCACCAAGATGTTCGATCGATTCTCTGTCATAGTCAACAGTATCGAAGGCTTCGGAGAGGTCATCCCCGAAGATAAGCTAGTCCAGAAGCTCATCTAATCTTTTCCCGAGTCATGGGATGGAAAGAGAACCGCCATCATCGAGGCAAATGATCTCAAAACCTTGAAGCTCGACGATCTTATGGGTCCTCTCCTTACTCATGAGATCATGAAGAGAAGATGAGAAGAAGAGAGAAGAGAAAAAGGTCAAGAAGAAAGAAGTAGAAAAGAAAAAAAATCAAAATTGCTCTCGAAGCTTCACTTGAGGAGAGCGATTCGAGTGAGGAAGAAGATAAAGAAATAGCTATGCTGGCCAAACGGTTCACTCGGTTCATGAAGTCCAACTAGGGAAGAAAGTTCCATCGAAGAGGGGATTTCAAGAGCAAGAACAAAGAGGAAGAGAATGATCAACTCATTTGCTTTGAGTGCAAGAAGCCGGGGCACATAAGAACCGATTGCCCCCAACTCAAAAGGAAGAGCTTCATGAAGAAGAAAAAGCTCTAGGCAAATGTTGCTACTTGGCGTAAAGGAACCATCCGATGAAGAGGAGCAAGAAGTTGCCAACCTTTGCCTCGTGGATCTTGAAGAAGATCCTAAGGTAACCTCTAACTCATTTTCATTTGATTTATCTTTTTGATGAATTTCAAGAAGCGTACAATGAGTTACAAGAGGTTTATGAGGAGTTGGTGGAAAAGTTTAAAGAATCAATTTTGAAAAACAAGAAAATGATTTCCGATTTGAAAAACCAAAATGATTCATTTTCTAAAACCAACTCCGAACTTGAAAAAAAAGGTTTTTGATTTACAACAAAAACAAAAACGACTTTGAAAAGAAAAATCTTAATTTAAACAACCTTCTTTCTAAAGTTCATGATGATCACCACAAGGAGGTGAGTGATCTTAAAGCTTCTCTAAGCAAGGTTGGGAAACAAAGTTTTTCAAAGCAAGTTTTTCAAAGCCCAACTATGTAAGGAGAAACTTTAATGGCTACAAACAAAGAGGCTTCCTAAGGCCCTCATATGGTAAGAATGTTAGAAGTGTGTGGGTTCCTAAGGAACTAATTGTTTCTAACAACATTAGTGCTTTGTCTTTTTGGATTCCCAAGGGAACCAAGATTTTGTGAGCTAACACTCATTGACCCAAAATGATTTGGGTAACAAAAACCAAGGTTGAATTCTTTTTTAGGGGGCATTGCTACAAGGCCACAGCTACATGTGCAAACTCATGGTACCTTGATAGTGGATGCTCGAGACACATGACCGGTGACAAAAGTCAGTTCTTGGAGCTAAAACCAAAGAGTGGAGGAGTAGTGACTTTCAGTGAAAACTCCAAAGGCCACATTGAAGGAATTGGTTTCATTGGTAATCACTCTTCTATCCTTATAGACAATGTTTTATATGTCAACGGTCTAAAACATAACCTTTTAAGCATAAGCCAACTTTGTGATAAAGGTTTCAATGTTCTTTTTGATTTAAATGGTTTTAAAATTTTAAACATTAAAACTAACAAAATTATGCTTATTGGTCATCGCATAGGAAACATATACATGGTGCATTTAGATGACATTCATATTTCAAATGCAAGTTTTGTAGCAAAAGATGAACATGACTCATGGTTATGGCATAGAAAACTAGGGCATACAATCATGAGTGTTTTAGAAAAATTGGTTTCAAAAGATCTAGTAAGAGGTTTGCCAAAAATAAAGTTTTCTCTTGATAAAATTTGTGATTCTTGTGCAAAAGGCAAACAAAAAAGAGTTCCTTTTAAACCTATTAATGATGTTTCTACTATTAGAGTTTTACAATTGATCCACATGGATCTTTTTGTCCCTATTAAGATTATGAGCTTGGGTGGAAAATCATATGCATTTGTTTTAGTAGATGATTATTCTAGATACACTTGGGTTCAATTTTTAAGTACCAAGGATGAGGCTTTAGAAAAATTCATCATGTTTTCAAAAATTACTCAAAATGATGTTGGTCAATCTATTTCTCATATTAGAAGTGACCATGGAACCAAATTTCAAATTTTAGGTTTTGATGATTTTTTAATTCAAATGGTATAAGCCATAATTTTTCCACTCCTCGTACTCCTCAACAAAATGGGGTTGTTGAGAGGAAAATAGAACTTTAGAAGAAATGGCTAGAACCATGCTTTGTGAAAACAATTTGCAAAGTATTTTTGGGTGGAAGCCACTAATACCGCTTGTTACATTGTCAACCGAGTAATGATTAGGCCAATTTAAAAAAAAAAATCCTCATGAGATTCTAAAATTCAAAAAAGACTAACATTACCTATTTTCATCTTTTGGATGTAAATGTTTTGTTTTAAATAATGGAAAAGACAATTTGGGCAAATTTGATGCTAAGAGTGATGAAGCTATTTTCTTAGGTTATTCTTTAAACTTTAAAGCCTATCGAGTATTTAATAAAAGAACTTTGGTAGTTGAAGAGTCTATTCATGTGGTTTTCGATGATAACCTCCTTTTGAGGAAGGATTCTTTTGATGATGATGATGTATGAATTTTTGAAGCCAAAGATGGTGGGCAATCATCAAACGTAGATGAAGTTCCTTCCAAAGAAGAAGAAGCACAAGATCCACCTCTAGAAGCCTTGAAGGACGTGACTCTAGAGGAAAAAGACGTGAGCTACCCAAGGGAGTTCAACTATCTCAAAGATGGTGAGATTTTGGGTGATCCATCCAAAGGGAAAACCACTAGACTTTCTCTTAAAAATGCTTGTAATGTTGCATTTATCTCATGCATTGAGCCTAAAAATATCAAAGAAACATTAAATGATGATTATTGGATATTGGATATGCAAGAAGAGTTAAATCAATTTGAGAAAAGCAAAGTATGGACATTAGTTGATAGACTTAGTAATAAGTCTACCACAGGAACTAAATGGGTTTTCAGAAACAAACTAGATGAGAGTGGTAACATAGTGAGGAACAAGGGTAGACTTGTTGCTCAAGGTTACACTCAAGAAGAAGGAAACAATTTTGATGAAACCTATGTACCCGTAGCTAGAATGGAAGCTATTAGGATGCTTCTTGCATTTGCATGTTATCATGAATTCAAGTTTTTTCAAATGGATGTTAAAAGTGCTTTTCTAAATGGTTTTATTAATGAAGAAGTTTATGTAGAACAACCACCCGGTTTTTAAGATCTAAAATATCCAAGCCATGTTTTCAAACTTTTAAAAGCCTTATATGGTTTGAAACAAGCTTCTAGAGCTTGGTATGAAAGGTTATCAAACTTTTTAATTGAAAAAGGTTTTAAAAAGGGAAAGATGGATACTACACGCTTCATTAAAAGAAAAGGCAAAGACATCTTAGTAGTACAAATTTATGTTGATGATATCATTTTTGTTTCAACTAATGAGTTGCTTTGCCAAGATTTTGCTAAGTTGATGCAAGGTGAGTTTAAGATGAGCATGATGCGGGAGCTCTCATTATTTTTGGGACTCCAAATCAAACAAAGGAAGGATGACATCTTCATCAATCAAGCTAAGTGCATCAAGGATATGCTCAAGAAGTTTGGCTTGGAGATTGTGAAACCTCAAGCTACATCAATGAACTCTTCTACAAAGCTTGACAAAGATGAAGGAGGTAAGTGTGTTGATTTAAAGCTTTATCGCTCTATGATAGGATCTTTGCTTTATCTTACCACAAGTAGACCAGATATCATGTTTAGTGTTTTCTTGTGTGCTAGATTTCAAGCTAGTCCTAGAGAATCACACCTTATAGCCGTTAAGAGAGTCTTTAGATACCTTAAAGACACACCTTGTTTAGGCCTTTGGTATCCTAGAGATTCCTCCTTTGATTTGCATGCTTATTTGGATTCGGATTATGGAGGTTGTAAGATAGATAGAAAAAGTACCTCCAGTACTTTTCAATTTCTAGGTAGTATGCTCATATCGTGGTTTTCAAAGAAACAAAATAGTGTAACATTTTCTACCACCGAAGCGAAATACATATCGGCCGAAAGTTGTTGTGATCAAGTCTTTTGGGTGAAGAAACAACTTTTAGACTATAAAATTGATGTAGGTACCATCCCTCTTAAGTGTGACAACACTAGTGCCATATGTCTCACTAAGAATCCCATCCAAAATTCTAGAACCAAGCACATAGAGATAAGACATCATTTCATTAGAGATCATGTCTTGAAAAATGATGTAGTTCTAGAATATGTACACCTTGACCCAATTAGTAGATATCTTACCAAACCTTTAGACAAAAAGTGTTTTTGGTCTCTTATGAGAGAGTTAGGTTTAACTACCCTACCTTGAACCTTAGAGCTTTTTTTAGTGTCTAAAATTGCTTAACTTGGTTGATCTCTTTGCTTATGTGTTTTTGCTCCTATATGCATCTATGCTTGTTGCCAGAGGGAGTATGCATCCGTTTTTGATCATACATGATGTTCACATATCATATTCATGCATTTCGATTTGAGTAAATTCAAATTTTTGAGCACCTTGCAGTAAAAAATGATATTTTTGGCTTAGGGGTACCGATACGGGATAATATGTATCGGTACGAGTATCATGAGATAGTTTTAGTACATGTTGACCTATACCAGTACGGGGTCATGTATCGAAACGGCTAAAAACCGTTTCAGTACACTGTTTCAATATACACATGTGGTGTATCGATACACGTAGCCGATGGAGAGTTAAATGGGCATTAAAAGAAGGTTTCCAACTTTAAATCAAATTCTAACTTTCTCTCAAACCCTATATATGTTTTCCTCTATATAAACCTATCAAAACCCTTTAATTTTTCACAAATCATCAAAATATTTTGAGGGGTTTTGGTTTTCTCATCAAACCTAAGCAAAATTATAAAGTCTTGTTCATCATCATCTTCTCATTCATCCCCAATCCTAATTCAAGGTATAAACCCTACTTACTTTTATTTTCGTTTTAATCTTTATTTGTTTACTAATTTTCATTAAAATTTGTATAACTAGTATGTATATAACATGTTTTTCAAAGATTTTGTGAAAATTCTTTCAAAACTAAATTTTTTTGTTCGAATATAAAATTATACCGTATATTTTTTAGCACTATTTTTCAAATTTTATTTTACCAAAAATCTTTTTTATACTTGTATATGATTTTAAACTATATGATATAGTTTTTTATAATACCTTGATCATTAGATTGTTCATTAGATCGAATGTGATGATTTATGCATACATTTTTTGTGTTTTATTTTGATTTCTGGTCTTGTTATGGCTCCTAAGAAAAGGGCAAGAAGAGAAGTGGGACAATCCTCAAATTCTAATCTCGAAAAGATGGTACTAACCCCAACCTCACCTATATTTTTCAAAATTGTTTTAATGAATCTCATTTTCCAAATGCAATGGCTCATTTTAAACAATATAAAGGTTATAAAATTCGCCGTGAGCACATTGTTTCAATTCCTTCTTTTTCTTCCGAAAGATTTCAATTTAAATACCTTGATGGAAGTTTATGACTTTTTAAGCATACGGGATTTTATACCAAAACTTTGTACTTATCTTTTATTCCAATGCCCGGTGTATTTATAACCAAGATAGATCTGAGGTTGCTGCTATTGAATCCTATCTCATGGGAAAGAAATTTCAAATTGATTCTTCGGTTTTAGCAAATGTTTTTGGTTTTGAGGATATGGGTATTGATGATGAGGACTCGTTGGGACATGTTCTTGGGGCTCCAAAACCATGCTTGATGCTCATGATCGCATCCTTCACGTTATGATCACTTGGTGGTTTCGCCCATCCAGTGGAAAATTCTTAACGATCCACCAAGTCGATGACTTTTGGATTCGTTGCTTTCGTGAGGGTAAGCGTCCTAACCTTGCTCAAATTATGTTCACCGAGATACTCTTCCTTGTGCAAAATCGCAATACAACTCTTGTTTCATCCTTCACCTATGGCAACGTTTTGATTTACTTGTTCCACAAGTTGGAGATTGATTGTTCTCATGATCTTGCTAAACCTATCATCGAAACGATTAATGAGCACCCTCTCCGCCGTGCAAAGTTTTCATACTATAATGGAGAATGGATCCGAAATACCGATCTTCCCCGTGGGGCTCAACCCGATCCGATGGTGGCTCCTCAAGCTCCAGTAGCTCAACCTTCCCTCGATGCACTCAATGCTTATCTCGACGGGAAATTTGCATCTTTGGGCACTAGCATTGCATCTTTGGGCTCTGTTTTGCCGCTATTGACACTCGTTTTACATCTTTGGAGGAGAGAGTTATTTCTATTGAGAATCGTCAAGCGTCGATGGACATATCTCTTACCGCTTTTCATGGAGAATAGTGAGAATCTTTTGGAACCAATGTCAATGATAAAGATAAAGAAGATGAAGACGCTCCTTAGGCTCTTGCATCTCATGACATATCATATCATATTAGGTTTTATATTTTATGCACCTATGTCTTGGTTTTCATGAACTCCTATGCTTTGGTTTATTTGATTTATGTTTTTAGGATTTGAGTTGGATTTTATTATGTTGCTTTGAATTATGCTTTGAATTTTAATGATATCTATGTTGTTTCTTTATGCTTGGAGTACCTTTAATGTTTATATCTTGCTTTACTTATATCATATTGATTTTAATCTAACAAAAAGGGGGAGAAGTAAAAAGAGCTATTTTTTTCAAAGTTTCTCAAAACTATATCTTTTAATCTTAAAGAAAGGGGGAGTATTTTTTTTAAACCTACTTAAAAATTTACTTTGGTTTTGTTATATCGAAAAAGGTAGATTGTAAAACCAATATTTGATTTTGATATAACAAAGTGTTTAAGGACCAATTCGTAAAATTAGATAAATTTTTAAGTATTCAAAAAGTCTCACAAAATGACAATGAATTGAACTTAAAATGTTTCTAAGTCAAAAACTTAAACCCCAAAAGTTTTTCTAAGTATTTTCATACTCAAATAACCAAAAATGTCCAGGCGTATCGATACACTCTTGAGTGTTTCGATACGACTTTTTGCTGCTGGAATTTTATTTGCAAAATCGTACCGATACGGTTAAGCCCATTTTGATACTATCTTCATCTGAGTTTATATTTTTGGTTACGAGTATCGGTATACTATCTTCACCTAAGTTTATATTTTTGGTTACGAGTATCAGTACAGCTTCACCTGTACCGATATGGGGTGTTAAGATTTTCAAATCTTTGCATTTATTATTATGACCATTGCCTTGTTAGTTGTTGGAATCACCAAACTTTGAATTTCAGTTAACCCATATCAATACGCCCCCTAGGCGTACCGATGCAATTTTCCTTAGACTTTTTCTTTAGATTCTAGTGAGCTAAAATTGTATCGTGTATTGATACGGTAGGCTACCAAACAACATTTATTGCATGAAGAAAGCAGTCCAACGGTTCTATTGATGAACCCAACCACCCAAACGGTTAGAAATCAACGAGGGGGTATAAAATCAAGTCTCCAAAGCTTCAACAAAAACAATTGAACAAGTCAAAAGCATTCAAGCACAAATCCAACCTACTTTGAGCTTATTAGAGTCAAATCCATTATAACCCACTTGAGTGATCAAATTGTAATCATTTTATTTCAATTTTAGGTTGAGCGTTCTTGTAATTGGGCAAATTATTCACCTTTGAGAGGTTTTATTCATTTTGCAATTCTTTTTTGTATAGGTGAGTGAATTGGATCAAGCTTTGGGTAGAAAGCTTTGATCAATTGTAACAGTTGCCTCCTTAGCCTAGAAAAGGGGAAAAATTCTTAGTGAATTGTTTGAAATCCTTAGTGGGGAGCTAAGTTAGTAGATGTAGAGCTTGTTAGAAGCTTGAACCACTATAATTCCTTGTGTCTTCATTTTCTCATTTCCATTTACTCCCTTTATTTTTAAAAGTGTCAATTCATCCCCTCTTGGCCAAACCGAGTTAATTGATCATCCTAACAACAAAAATTAATCGAGATCTTGGTGTAGTCATCTAACTTCTGGCATCTTCTATGGTTTACCGGTACAAATTTTGAGGAAAATTTTCTTTTAAGTAGTGGAGAGTGTAACAACTCAAATTTTTGGGTTAATGAATCGGATCTCAAATCCGGGTTATTGGCCTTTAATTTTTGAAGCCTAAGTTGAGGTTGTTATGTTGGGCACATTATATTAAGGGAAAAGGTTTGAAATTTAAATAGAGGAGAAAAGGAGATAAGGTGGGAGAAAAAAGGAAAAAGGAAAAAAAAGTGAAAAGTGGGTGGTGTGGGAGAAAGAAAAGGATAGAGAGAAAAAGATTAAGGGGGAGATTTAAACTTTGACCTACAGAGATCTGGAACTTCCATTGTCAACACCTCTATCGCCATTGTGTTCATCTCGTCGAGACGAGTTCATCGGTACCAGCGGCACCACCATTAGAGTCGTCGTTGGAGGGGGTAAGAGAGAGGAAGTTTCAGGTTGTTGAGTCGATGGGGTTAGAGTGCTCAAAATAAAAATGGAGGCCACCATCGTGTTCATCGGCATCAAGATAGCTAGTCTGAGCTTTTGTCATCGTCGTCTGTCCACCGAAAGCCGCCGCACTCGTCGCCGCTTGCGTGTGGGTAACGTCTGGCTGGCCAGGCTGTTATAATAGTTAGACTCAATTGTTGGGCTTGAGCCATTGGGCCAAGTTAAGCTGGCCTACCAAAATGCAGACTGAGCCAATCCATCAAGTCGGCCTTCGAGCCGAGCTGAGCCAACCACGTCGTAAGCCGCCACCGCCACCGTTGCCCGGCGTTTGACCATTGACCAGCATTTACTTTTTCTAGGGGACCTTAACCGAGGGTTTCTCAACATTCTGAGTTCATTGGAGCAGTCCATTTCACCAAATTTGAACCCGATAAGTTATTTTTACGCGTTTTATCACCTATGGTAGTCCGATTGTGTGTATTGGCTTATGTACTCGTATTTGTTTTATTCGAGGAATTTGTGGACGAGAATATTGGAATTAAAGAGATGTTTTGGAGAGCTTGGATGGGATTTATCACTTTGGCTTAAGGTTAGTACACCTCGAACTCTTATTGCTTCATGAGCATCATAAATGTGATTGCTTTGCGTGTTAGTATCTACAAAATAGGTAGACGGTGAATATGCATGTTGGAGATCAATAATATGAGACTTGATATTCATGAGGTGCATGATGATGTTGTGAATACGATGAGACTCATGGAGGCTTTAGAGACCGTTTAGGGTCGTTTGAGATACTCGTATGACTATTTGATTATTGAATGTTTGGTTGATAATTGTGATGCTTTGTATGCTTGTTCGAATAGATTGACGTGGCTGATGGGAATTATGCTTAAGGGAAAAATACCCGATTTAAATAATGATGAAGTCGGTAATTAATATTAACTGAATGAACATGTTAGTAAATAAACCATAACGACTTTCATAAGCTTTAGGGATCAAATAAAGTGTGGTAATATCGTAATTCGAGGAAATGGTACAAATCCATGAATAGGGTATCAGTACGAGCTTTGGCCGTACCAGTACCCGATTGGTGGTCGTATCAGTATAGGTCGACCCGTATCGGTATGTGTGGAAATTGAAAAAATTTTAGTAATTTTTTTAGTATCGGTATGTGTGTGAGTACCGGTACCCATGGGTACCGTATCGAAACTCATGTTCGAGTACCGGTACCCATATAACGAAATAATTAATAATGATAATAAAAAGAGGAAATTAAGGTAAGATCTTAATGAGATAATATGGATTAATGAGATAATTAATGAGGATGATTAATATACACTTCCATAATGTATTGACAAGTTGGTAAACTTAATTTGGTGACTTGTGGTAATAGCAAAAATAGGAGATCCTTGGTGGATCGAGTATGCTATGTGTCGTATGGTAATCAAGTCAATGATGTGTGCAGTTTGGACGCTTGGTTGGTCGAGTCACCTTTGATTGTTGGGATCCGGATACCCAGTGTGAGAAATAGTGTGTTGCAATACCATGGTTAGAGTTGTTGAATGTACGTTCTTGACGCTGTATGACATCGAGCCTCATTCGATGATACTCGAGGAGAGATGCCGAGTATGTGTGTACGCTCCCGAGGCTGTATGACACCGAGCCTCAGTCTAGGTTTGTGGTATGACTTGTGTGCTTTCACTCGAATGATCTGGTGAGATCCCGAGTATGGTTGGGCCTTGTGTGCCATGTATGATGTGTTGCTGATGAGAGCATGTGTTTAGGGGACTAGTGGTAGCGCCACATGTTTATTTATCTATCCTTATTGCTCGTACTAACTTGCATGCTTATGTATATGATTAGCATGAAGTATAGTAGAGTAGATGTGTACCACTAAGCTTTTTAAGCTCAACGCTCAGAATCATTGTTTCCCGTGCGTAGGTTGATCATGGGATTGGGAGCATTATCAGTTCAGGATTTCAGCACGTGATGATTTCCAGAGTACGGTACTTTTGTTTAGTGGGCTATGTATTCATAGGACCTTACATGGTCGAGTTTGTAATTCTTACTCTTGAAATTGTATTAATCAAGTCGAATGTTTAAATGTTTTAAATTAAAGTAGAGCTCCTTTGTAACAATTTAAACTGTTTATCTATGTTTTACAGTATTAGATTCTAAATGTTTTGGAAAGACTTTGTTTGGGCTAAACTCAATTGCAAAATTTTATGGTTTTTGGGTTGGGCTTGAGGCTCAATTGTGACATCCAGTCGAGGGTGTTACACATACTAACCCTAACCCCTAAATTCTAACCATTACCCATAAATTCTAAACCCCTACACCAAAAACCTTAAACCCTACACCTTAAACTAAGTCCCTAAACCCTAAACTGCTAGTGTATGGATATAAATCCAAAATTTAATACTCATTTTATAACTTTGAAAACTTTAATGACCACAGAATTAGTTTAGTATAGTTGAGTGACTATTTTTGTAATATTATATTGATGTGTCCAAAATCCAGGATTAATTCAAAACGTCATTTCAGCTATCTTACACGACACCGATTGCTTTAAATTGTCATCGCTCGACGAAAGTTTCAAAGAATTCGAATCAAAAGCTTCAGAAAAGTGTCGAAAATGGGGAGCATGAACAAGGGAAGAACAATGATTGAAGTTGGAGCCGATGGGGTTGCTGTTATCACAATCATCAATCTTCCTGTCAATTCTCTTTCACTTGATGGTAATCTTCTTCTTTCTTTCTTTTTTCCTTTTTGCCGGTCATGTTCGTTTTTGTAATTTTTTTCTTTTTGGCAATTACCCATTTCTTTTTTATGGTTTGTAGTCGAGCTTTTGAGTTATGGAGTCTCGTTGGATTTCTTTGTTATGTATGGATTGAATGATTTTTTATGATAAATTTGTTGAAGAATGTTTGGATTTTTGGTTTGCAAATGTTTTGGGTTTTATTCAACAACAGAGGGAAATAGATGTATTAGTCTACTTGACTTTCAGTATAAGATCAGAGTTTAGAGGGAAATCGATGTATAGTCAATTATGTCACTTAGGCCCTTAGCTTGGGTGTGAATGTCGGACATGGGTCCTTAAGGTGTTATGTCCCTCTATCCATGTTTGATTGTTCATTGGACATGGGTGTCGGCTCAGGTGTGAGTCTGATACATAATCCGAAATGGTATATTCAAAATTTTAAGTTTTTTTATTTTATTTTTTGAAGTGTGCTCCTATATCCATGTTTGATTATACCTCGAACATGGGTGTTGGCTCAGGTGTGTTGGATACGGCTAATGAATCCGACGTGGCTATATTCAAACATTTTGTTTTTTTTTTTCAAGTATTTGAAGTGTCTTTTAAGTGTCATGTCTTCATATCCATGTTTGATTACACCTCGGACATAGGTGTCTCAAGAGAAATGAAATTTCGGAGGAACATATTAGGCAGCCTTCTGCTTGGTTTTGATCACCTGAAAACGATAGTTATCAGCCTTGTATTCCGTCATATTTTTTTTTTAAGTTTTAGTGATATACAAGTGAGAAGATATACAATTGATCTCTTCTGTCATGTGTATTCCTTACAGTGTTGCAAAGCTTAAAAGAAAGTTATGACGAGGCCTTACAAAGAGATGATGTGAAGGCCATTGTTGTTGCAAGTAAGTTCAAGTAGATTACCCTTAAATGAAAAGGAAAAGTTGTGCTAAGATATTGTCTATGTTACTGATTTTCCAATATCCGAGTTCATTAATTTGAGATACTAATGTGCTTTGTCCTTTGTGCAGGTGCAAATGGAAAATTTTCCGGTGGTTTCGATATTTCTGCCTTTGGTGGAATTCAAGAAGGAAAAGGTATATATACTACTAATGGTGTGCAGCCGATCAGTTCAGTTAAAAATATTGAAAACCAACTTAACTGGCCTCATAAATGATAACTGAAAACCAACTTAAGTGGGTCGGTTCTGTTAATTAACATATCTAATAGAAAAAAAATGAGCCAACCTATCCTTCCTCTCTCTTTTTTTATAAAAATTCATATTTATTTAAGAATATTATATATTTTATATATTTTTCCTTTAAAAATATCTTTATCATTGGAGAAATGTAATAAAATTTATTATAATATTTTTCAGTTATATTAAATATATTTTAATATAAATATTATGTCGGCTAATTTGATCAGTACGGTTATCGATTATATAAGTCAAAAGCCGACTGAATTTACATATTCAAACCAACTCCTTTAGCGGAGTAAAACTGAAGGCCGAATTAACCAAACCGAATTATAGGTTAACTCGTTTTGCACACCCCTATATGCTATTGTTTTTTTATTTCCCAAGTATTTTCTTGTGTTGTCTGGACATTGGTAAGATTTGGTTGTATTTTCCAGTGCAGCAGCCGAAGTTTGGCTATATCTCCGTTGAGGTTCTCACCGACACCATTGAAGGTAATCACCTGGTTACGATTATTTTTAAACTAGAGATCATTTCAAAGTTGTCTGGATCTGTGTTGACTCTAGTTGCTTTTTACTTCAGCTGCAAGAAAACCATCAATTGCTGCCATAGACGGCCTTTCCTTAGGTGGGGGTTTAGAGGTTGCAATGGTAGGTATTATTGAACTTAGGAGGTGTAAGTGAGAGATTTTTCCCAAGCTACTTGAGTTCAACTAAAAGAAACTCTAATTGGTCATTGTTGTGCCTTAATACAAGATTTGAGCAACTTGTAAGCCTAATCGAGCTTTTTATTTATAATTATTGCTTCCCCTAATATATACACCCTTAAAATCCAAACCAAAATTTTGTTATTTAAGTATAAAGTTTGTATATGAAATGAGTTCGAACTTGAGCTCGAGTATGTAAATCATGTAAATGATCTTAATGAGCCGAGTATGAATTATTTTATTTTACTTCAAGACAGGCTTGAGCTTCTGTAATTGTATTTTATCAAGCTTGAGCCAAGTTGCCAGGTCAAGCTTCACCCTGTTTGAGCACGGCTCAGCTCACAGCCCTAATTGAGCTTTTTCAGAGATTCTCTTATTGTGTTGTTTAGAAAGAAAAGAATTTACGGTGTCTCTATTTCAGGTATGTCATGCACGGATATCGACCCCTACTGCACAATTGGGCCTGCCTGAACTTCAACTTGGACTAATTCCTGGGTTTGGAGGTATGAATCTTTGTTCTGATTGCATGTTTATACAAAATCACCGGTTATTGAAGTGAACTATTGATTGTTTGTGTGGTGCTGTTTTTCAGATTACGTAATATGCTAATTGGACATATTTGCAATATTTACATCCGTGTTTGTGCTTTGGACAGCTTCTTTTTCGTTTCCTACTGTCAGTGTTCTTATGTTCCTAAATTGATTCAGGAACGCAGCGACTTCCCCGGCTTGTTGGTCTGGCAAAGTCCCTCGAAATTATGTTGGTATGTCATTTATCATCTTTGTGCTTGATCTTACTTCGGTATGATTTGACCAATGTGGTTACATTATTGATTTCTTGTTCATTAACATAGCAATTTCTTCTTCGCTTCACCTTTTTCTTAAGTAGACTTCGAAGGCAGTTAAAGGTGAAGAAGCCCTTCAATTAGGTCTTGTTGATGCTGTCGTTTCATCTCAAGAGTTGGTAAACACTGCACGTCGGTGGGCACTAGATATTTTGGCACGAAGAAAGCCATGGGTTGCTAGCCTTTATAAAACCGATAAGATCGAGTCCCTGGGTGAAGCAAGGCAAATACTTAATTTTGCTCGAGCACAGACTCGGAAGAGGGCTCCAAATCTCAAACACCCCTTGGTTTGCATTGATATAATTGAAGAGGGAATAGTTAATGGTCCGAAGCCCACATTGATGAAGGTCTCTATCCTGAATGGTGTTGGATACTTTTTTTGTTAATCTTTTTATTTGTAGCTAACACTTGACTTCAAAACCATATTTCTGATATTGGCAGGAGGTTGAAGCTTTTGGAAGACTTTTCAAATCCAATACAAGCTAAAGCTTGATCCACATCTTCTTTGCTCAGCGTGGAACATCAAAGTTTTGTTGCATATTCCATCTCTTGATTTGGTCTTTTGGCTTTTCATATTGGTTACTCTAATACCAAAGCAACTTTCTATTAAAATTTGTGTTACTCAGACTTTGGTGAGAGTGTTGTATGTGGGTATGTGCCTGACACGAGTACTCTATTTTACTCCTAAGATTACCATGTATTTGAGGGCTTATGGAGGACCATATTCCCATTAACCATGTATGACTATGAGTCAGACATAAGTACTGAAATAATGAAGAGTTGGAGCAACATAGGTTAAGCTCCTCAAATGTTTTACTTGTTTATTGGGCATGTAACTTGAATCTCAAACTTATGGGTTTTTGTGGATATTAATTGAAATGAAGTGATTGTTACATTATACTCTTCAAAGCATCAACTGGTCCAGGCTTTGGTTAAACGTAGGCTGTGCTTGGATTATGCCCCCTAGCCTTTGTTATTTTCTGCTTAACGTTTTATAAACACTTATCTCTTTGCAATGGACAGGATCCCCGTATCACCGATAGGGGTCTGGTGCCTAGAAGAGTGAAGAAAGTTGCCATACTAGGTGGAGGTTTAATGGGCTCGGGAATAGCAACAGCATTGATTCTTAGCAATTATTTGGTGGTCCTGAAAGAAGTGAATGAGAAGTTCTTGGAGGCTGGGATTGGTCGAGTCAAAGGTGAGATCAAAACTAGATTACTTTATTTTCATTTCTGATATCAATTTTGCTATACTTTAGTTTTAGAAAGGTGCTTATTGTAAGACTGTATTTATGTTTTTTCAGCCAATTTGCAAAGCCGAGTTAAGAAAGGGATAATGACTCCAGAAAAGTTCGAGAAAACCATCTCTCTGCTTAGGGGAGTTCTTGACTTCGAAAGCTTTTGGGATGCAGACATGGTCATCGAGGTAGTTAAGAATGCATTATAAGTTTCCCTCGTGTATTAAAAAACCAAATGGAAGGTTGAACCGGTTGAACTTCTGGTTCCATCCTACCATCTTAAGAAATTTGAAAATATAAATAATAATTAAGAAAAATAAAACAAGCAAAATATATTTTAAAATTAGGAATAATTGTATATACCAAAAACCAATGATATAAATAACCAAAACATAATTTAAAAACTCAATTTTTGTCAAAAAATCCAAAAGTAATAACAATTTATACAGAAGCAGAAATTCATTTTACTTGTTCTTAACACTATTTTCTTTTTAAAAAATTCTGGTGGTTACTGGTTTGGGGTCTGTTTTCTATTTTTCTAGTTTGATGTGTATGGTTGAATTGTCGGACCAACCGGTTGAACCGAACCCTTTGGTCCGATTTTTAACCCATTGTTTTCCTTTCCTAAAATTCATGTGGACGTTTAATATTTTCACCATTTGTTTATAAACCTTGTAACAGGCGGTAATCGAGAATGTTTCTTTAAAGCAACAAATTTTTGCTGATCTTGAGAAATACTGCCCCCCACATTGTATATTTGCAAGTAACACTTCCACTATTGATTTGAACTTGATCGGTAAGAGAACTAATTCCCAGGATCGGATTATTGGGGCTCATTTCTTTAGGTAATATCTTGACTACAGTTACTATTTTTCTGTTTTTGATGTTTCCTCACTCATATGGTTTATTTCATGACATATCTATATGATGCAGTCCCGCTCATGTCATGCCGTTATTGGAAATTGTTCGTACCGAGCATACATCTCCCCAAGTAATTGTTGACTTGCTCGATGTTGGGAAGAAAATAAAGAAGACTCCGATAGTTGTCGGAAATTGCACAGGTTTTGCTGTCAGCAGGATGTTCTTCCCGTATACGCAAGCAGGTCTTTTCCTTGTTGAACGGGGAACAGATGTTTACTGGATTGATCGAGTAATTACTAAGTTTGGAATGCCAATGGGTCCATTTAGGTAAGTAACTCTGGAAAATATGGCTTGTTATTTTCGTACTTGCTGTTGCTGTGAAGAACTTTGATGTGCCCGTGAACTGGACTTAGTAATTTTCATATTTATGCAGATTGGCTGACCTTGTCGGCTTTAGTGTTGCAATTGCCACTGGCACACAGTTTGTTGAGAACTTCCAGAGCGAACCTATAAATCAATGATAATCCCAATTATGCAAGAGGATAAGAGAGCAGGTATCATTTTCCGTTGAGCCTTCAGTGATGAACACATTACATCTTCTAGCATATCCTGTTAATTATATCTGACTTTGTTTCAGGTGAAAGTACTCGCAAAGGGTTTTATTTGTACGATAATAAACGCAAAGCTAGTCCTGATCTCGAACTAAAGATGTACATTGAGAAGGCGAGGAGCATCTCTGGTGTAGCTGTTGACCCTAAGGTCGGTCCGTCTTCATGGATTTCAAAACCAGACCGGACTAGCCAGTTCAACTGATTGGTCCGGCACTTCAATCATATAAATTGAATCCAAAATTTAGAGAATTGGCTGAACCAGTTATAAGCTGGTAAAACCAGAATTTTAAAATTAATTTTGGATGTTTTTAACAAAAAAATTGGGCCTTTTCATTCTTGGTTCATTTTTCCTAATATTTTATTTTCTTAATATACCTTCTCTTGAAAATGTTGTGCATTTTCAAGATGGTTGAACTATTCAATACAATTGCCCATGGTTGTTCGAACCAGTGGGTTAAAACTGGTCATTTTTGACCCAGTGTGAACCGTTAAAAAATCAGAAACCGAAGTAAAAAATCGGCTGTTCAACTGAGTTTAGAAAATTTTAATATATTTTGTTTCATTGAATTTTTCATTTAATTATTATAGAAATGTTGTTCACTGGTTGAACCCAGAACCAGTGGTCTGACCGGTTCGACTGCCGGTCTGGTTCAACATTGTAATTGGCTGAACAAGGAACTGGAAGTCTGGTGTGATCTCTGGTTTGACTTTTTTAAAATTGTGTCTTGTCTCGTTTGAAAATGTTAAATTTTGTGTCTCATTTAAGTTAGCATGGTCTATGATCACATCTACTACTGGGAAGTACAAGCTCCCTTGATATCAACATTATACAGAATAGAATCTAATTCTTTTCCTTTTCATCACGCTTTTTGGTCTCATATTTGTGAGATTACACTTGTAAACAGTTTGTGAAATTATTGGAGAAGGACATTGTGGAAATGATATTCTTTCCGGTCGTGAATGAGGCTTGCCGAGTTTTTGCTGAAGGTATTGCTGTGAAAGCAGCTGACCTTGACATTGCCGCCGTTATGGGCATGGGATTCCCAGCTTACAGGTTTGTAACTTTGTTTAGGTTTTCATTCACCCTTCTTGGACTTCCATCAGCTATCAGTTTTTCGATATTATAACTTGCTTTAAACTTTTCTCAGGGGAGGACTCATGTTTTGGGCTGATTCTCTTGGATCTAAGTACATCTATTCAAGACTCGAGGAGTGGTCAAATTTATATTGAGGTTTTTTCAAGCCTTGTGCCTTCTTGGCCGAAAGAGCTTCCAAGGGTGCTCCATTGGTAAGCATACTCGAAACCTTACATATATTTCTATATTATTTGAAAGGCAACTTCATGAGTTTATTGCATGCATTAGAAACATTGTTCGGCACCCACTGATTATCACTTATGCAACAATCATGTGTTTCCTCGTTTACAAATTGCTATATCCCTTGTGCTTGTTCTGTTTACCCTGAACTTTCACCAGATAATAGGTATGGTCTATCCATGGATGGCTAGAATCCCCAAATTATTCAGTTTTTGATCTGCCCCAACCCCACTGTGGCCTAGAATAAAAAAGGTTTAGAGACGGCCGATTAGATTTTTCATTAAAATGTTCATGATCAAGTCGGGGTTGGTTTTTTATCGAATATGTTATGCTGTCCCGGTATATATATATATATATATATATATATAATGCCTCTCTTTGTAATCTTATAATTTAGTATCTTTTTGTTTCTTAATTTCTAAGGGTTTGTTACATATTTTTCTTTCATTAATATCTTTTATGGAAAATTAATGCTTTGATAGGGCTTAGAGGGCTGCGGACAGCTTTCATTGGCAGCAATGAGAAGTAATGCACCATCCATGATTGCTGCTCCGTTAAGCATAGTAGCCATAAGAATATCATGACCCTGATTGAAAAATTGAAGATAAAACATAAATCAAATACAACAAAATAAAAGGCTTATATAAATCTCTAAAGCAATATGTTAATCCCTTTTATAACACTGAAGCAAGAGTGACTGATCAAACGAGAGACTCGGGAAACTTAAAAACTATCCCCACAGAGTATCACTTAGGAGCTTACTGGGCAATCTACAAAAGACACGTCTTAGCAACTTCATCCTACAATTTTCAAAGCCAGATACATCACAAAGAGGACTATCCTCCTTTCCGCTTCCATATGCCCTACCAAAAAAAGGATAACAGTTGCAGTTATTAGTAATTCATTAAATAAATCTTAAAAAACGGTCCAATCAAAACCGGTAAGGCATCCAGTTACCATTCAACCAGTTGGTTGAATTAAAAAGAATATTTTAATATTAAATAAATATCAAGTATAATAAATACTAAATAAAAATATTTATTTGATTAAATGGTAAAAAATTTCATATAATCACATACAATAATTTTTTATTAAAAACAAATAAATGTTTAAAATCAGTTTTTTCTAACAGTTTCTTTGCTGGTTTTATACCAATCAAAACTGGTGTTTATCTTGTTAAAAAATGAAGCAATTTAATGATATATACAGAACCATATGGACCACCTATTTCCAGTTCAACCGGTCAACCCAATCCAGTTTTTTAAATATTGCATTAAATTGACTAAGAAAACAATAGCCGGATATCAACCTACTTGTAGCACATAGGACGAGGGCATCGTTCATCTTTCACATTTGTATATCTTTGCATTTGCATATCTTTGCATTTGCATATCCAAGCTTTATAGTAATATTACGCTCCAATTCGTTCTTAAAACGAACAGTCTACAGCAAAGGCACAATGCACACAAAGCTAAGTGTGTTATGTTTAAATTCAATGGCAACAGTAGTCACCATACAAAGGGCACAAATTGCTAAGCAAACTCTCAAGAAGTAAGTTCATATCCAAGTTCAATATCACCCACTAAAAATAATCACCTGAACCCCAGATATTGCTTTCACAACTGTTGACTTCCCATGTGCGACATGCCCTATGGTGCCTGATATATTGAAATCCGAATAAAAATTGATCAATAAAGGCCCTGGAAATAACAACTAGGAGATTGCACTGTAATGATACATGCTACAAGTAGTTGGATCACAAAGGAATTCAAGCATTACCAATATTTATAGTAGCCTGGCGAGATATAACTTCAGGGGAGAGTGGATGCAACTTAGTTACATCCAATTTACTCAAGTCTTGCTCCATCAAACCTTTTTTTGACATTTTTGCTGCTCCTGATGAAGTTCTTTCAGCTTAAATATGAACTGTAACCAGAACGTATCCCAAAAACAGTCATTTCACTAAATGTATTAGAAAAGAGTAGCTAATTATACGAATCTAGCAATTAAGCAACCCTAAGAAGTCAAATTCAGATTAATCCCACAGAACAAAAACCTTAAAAGCTCAGTTTTCCTACAACTTATGAAGCATAAACACGACAGAAAGCAGAGTTTGGCCAAAAGGCCTTCAGTTGGCGAAGCCTTTGATCTGAGCCTCAAATGACAGTGGGGGCATGTTGGCTTTGAAAGATCAAATACAATTTTGTTAAGGAATAGAATTATGATTACTAAAGTTCCTAATTTACTGCCAACAACCCTAAATCCTACAGACACTGATTAATTAAGTTCTGAAGTGTCCCAAAATCCTAAATCTTATAAATCCTAACAGGGTTTCAAAAAACGGCCCGCGACCGCTATAGCGGCCGCAATTTAACGAGTAGCGGTAAATAACGAAAGTAACGGGCCGCTATCCCCGTTTTCTCCCGTTACTGTAAAATCTAAAAAAATCCATGGGCGGGCGATAAAGGTGAGCGTGAGAGTGTAAAGGGTGGCGAGCTGATGAGACTTACAGGGAGAGGATTGGTCGACGTTGAGGAGAGGGGATTGACGGCGCGCCGACGACAAGAGGTGAAATCGCGCGGCTCTAGATGCTGGTCTGATGACGACGGCGTGAAAACAACCCTTTTAGGGTTTGAAAGCCAAAGAGAAAACGAAGAATAAAGAGGGATTTAGGTTTTGTTATTAATATTATAATCTTATTTTATTTTCATTAAAAAAAAGGGTAAACTACACCAGTGACCACCAAACTAATTGGGTACTTATTTGAATACCGAACTATCGAAATCATCAATCAAACCACCAAACTTATTAAATTGACCTATTTTGACACCGTCGTTAAAAAACTAACGGATAGCTAATGGAAGGGTGACATGGGTTAGGGTTAATCATCCAATCAGATGACGACGTGACATCACCCGATTAGATAATTTATTTTAATTTTTAATTTAATTTAACTTATTTAATTTATTTAATATTTTTATTTTCTTCCAACCAGGTGGTGACACGTGTCACCACCTGGTTAAAGGAAAATTAAAGAGACAAATAGTGTGTTTAGGGTGGTTTAAACCTGGGAACTCTTGGGTAAAACACTCATACCATTACCACTGCATCAAACCATTTGTATTGATACAAATTACACCCTTTTAGTAAAAATGATTGAGAGGGGATTCGAACTTAGGTCATTTGAGAAGTGTAAAAATATACAAACCGCTAAATTATGTCAATTTTTTAGTAAAAATTAAAATATTTTAAATATATTTAAAGTATAGTTGAAGCAAGATTTAAAATAAAAACAAATTTATGGTTTTTATATTTTTAGATTAAATTGAATACTTTTTCCCTCGCATTTAGTTTAATAATTTCATATATGTATATATAATATTGAAAAGATTTTTTAATTTAATTAATAATTTTATTTTTTTATTAAATATCTTAATTCATTGATTATATATTAAAATTTATATTTTATACATGTTTATAAGATATTTAATTAATGTGAGAAATTAAAATTATTAATTAAATTCAAAAACCGTTTCAATATTATATATATGAAGTTATTAAACTAAATGTGAAAAAAAGTATTCAATTTAATCTAAAAATATAAAAATCATAAATTTTTTCATTTTAAATCTTGCTTTAATTATACTTTAAATATATTCAAAATATTTTAATTTTTTACTAAAAATTTGAATTAATTTAGCAGTTTGTATATTTTTACACATCCCAAATGACCTAAGTTTGAATCCCCTCTCAATCATTTTTACTTTTTTGCCTAACAAATACAGTGATATATATATATATATATATAAGGGTGTAATTTGTATCAATACAAATAGTTTGGTGTAGTGGTAATGGCATGGGTGTTTTACCCACACTCCTTATCTTTGGAGGAAAATTAATGTCATTTGATTGGACAATTTATTTTAATTTTTAATTTAAATTAGGACCAAAATGAAATTATAGGTAAATAGCAGTGACTATATATGTAATTTTATAAATTTTCGTTTACTAACACGTCACCCATCCATTAGTTTTTTTAGCTGAGTTGGTCAAAATATGTCAATTTAATAAATTTGGTGGTCTGATTGACGATTTCGATAGTTCGGTGGTCAAAATAGGTACCCCAATTAGTTCTATAGTCACTAATGTAGTTTACCCTTAAAAACTCTTAAGTTATGAGAATCTAATTAGGAAAAGATTTTAAGAGAGCCAGCTAATTTGATAAAAAAACTTATTAAGGATTTTCAATTGAAATCGACGGTTAGGATTTGACCTCATAAATAAAATGTTAAATTATAAGATATCGGGATGTTCTTAAGGGTATAGATTAATTTTCATTTCAGCCATGCCACTTTTTATTTTTGTTATTTCAATCCTTGAATTTTTCCTAATTTAGAGTGTAAACTTTATTTTTTTTCAATGTACTCCTTTGATTTCAGTAATCTAAGTTCATAAGTGTTGAAAACACTCTAAAAATCATTAAAAGTAACTTTTTATGATTATAATTATTGTGTTTTATAGTAATTGTTGGAAAACACTCTAACTAAAAACACTCTAACTTTTTTTATCGCAATAGCCTCCGTTATGTCTTCAATTGCGATAACTGCGACACAACCGAATACGTGATTGTGGCCAAGATTTAAATCCCTAGTCTTCACATATCTAAATCTTGTGCAGTTGCTCAAACTGAATTTGCAATAAATCCTTAGCTTGAAAATAACAAAAAGGCATTTTCAATTATAAGAGCTAAAATACAATCCATTTTTATATATATATACTTACATAAAATCTTTGACTAGCTTCAGAATTACAGATTAATTAAGCACCAAATCAGGATTTTAAAAAATGGTCCGCAACCACGATCCCAGTTGTTATATAGCAATATCGCCGTCGTCCAAAATTGATATCTTCAAAAATCGCCCTAGGAATCGGATTCACACCAAAAACGGTCGCGATTTAACGGTAACATCTGGTTGCGGCGATAATGGACCGATATTCCCATTATTCTCTCGTTAACGATCAACATCGAAAAAATACAGATATTTTCTCAAAAAAAAGAAAAAAACAGATAATCTTCAAAAGACGATTTCAACTAGTATTTCTTAATATTATTGGCAATCCAAGCGTCATCCACCATATCCGAATGGTCTTTCGGATGATTGTATGAAAGCGATGCGATGAATTAGCAAAGATAAAAAAGAAAGGAAAAGAAAAAAGGAGAAGGATTCTGGAAAGTGAAAAGAAGAAGTAGAAAGACATTTTTTAGTGTTTAAATGGTAAAAGTTAATTTTATTATTAAAAAGAATATACCTATCAAGGGCCTTGATTCAAGGCAAAATACAAAAACCAACTGGAATAAATTAAATGGGTCTTGAAAACCGACACTACATTACCTAGAAAAACTAAAAAAAGAAAGAATTAAATGTATCTTAGAAACCGACACTAATTTCTCCACGACTTGAATATTATAATTATTATTTATATTATACTGTACATTTATTACATTTAAATGGTAAAAATTAATTTTATTATTGAATGCATCTTAGAAACCGACACTAATTTCTCCACTACTTGAAGAAACAATAGTCAACGAAGAAGAAGGAATAAGAAACGACAGCTGGGAATGTGGTTTTAATCCTTACGACAACGTTTTCATAGAACCCTAAAACTACACCGTTTTGCTTATGTTGAATTGAAGGGAAGTGATTAACAAAAAAAAGGGAAATAGGAAACGCAAAACTAGGGTATACAATATTTTTATTTTAATAAACTAATTTTCAAAGATTTAAAATATTATTTGATTTAAAGTATTTTTTAATAAAAAAATTGAAAAAATATTATTAAGTTTAACAAGACTATATTTTAAAAAGTAGACAGGAAATTATAATTTTTTGTTAATATCTTTTTAAAGGAATCACAATATCATTAGATTTTAATTAAAGAAGAGACCACCACAACTAATGAGAATTTAACTTGGACTTCATTTTAATCCATGAAAATCATTAGATTTTCTAATTTACTATGAATTGTAATGTTTATTTACATTTATCGTACCCCTATCGTACTCTTACCTTGTAATTTTGAAAATTATCGTTTCTCGTCCCTGTATTCGTCCTTGTACCCGTATCCGTATCCATGCAACATAGAGTAAAACTATCAAGTTTCATACTAAGATGGTGGGGAAGATTGAAACAAATATCGGACATGAATTATATTTTGAGAACTATTTGGGCCTCAATGGACTTAAAAAGTTTGGGCTAAAGAAACATGCGTACTGTAATCGCTAATTTTATCCGGGGAATTAACCCGTTGTTTTTACATTCTTGAATAAGGGCTTCATTAATATTAATAGATTAGTATTACCATTTGCCTTTACTATATGTTTCACTTTATAACTAGTATCTTATAGTACTACTATTGTCTATCTTAAATATATATATGTAAAGAAGGGAAACTAAAGTTTTTAACATTGTTATTTTGAACTATTAGATGCTATTGTTATATTAATTAGTATTACAATTATCAAAATAATTAAATAGGTAAGCTCAGTGTATTTAAATAAAAAAAGAGCCCAAGTTTTTATTCAAACAGTCCACTTACAATACAAAATACAATTGGGCCAACAAGGCCCTAAATACATTGAAGGATACCCTAACTATCTTTATCTCTGCGCAGCTGATCCTGGACTGTTGGATCTAGAATGATGATCGAACGGCTGAGATGCACGCAGAACATTCCAGAGAGTCACACGCGCCGCACGCTCGACTGCTTATGAACCCCCACGCACGCATAGGATTCACGCACGACTCCTTCATCTTCCACCAGCGCCTCTGACGCTTCAACTTCCACGTGTGATGAATGATCATCCACTCCAATCGTCACGTGGGTAGATCCAACAGCTCCCAGAGGTCCTCGTTCCCTGAGCCCTTCCTCACTCTGGTCCTCTCCCCTCTTTAGTCCTCCACGCCATTCTGAGGGATGTGCGCCGCGCTACCTGACCATCTTCTTCCATAGCCGAACGTCACGGTTCACAACCAAGACAAACAAAGGCAGAAACATTAGAGATAACAAGCCGACAACCAAATCAAAAGACAGCAAAAGCATTATAAACATGCATCCAATAGGAATTTTCTTTTCATTTCCAAACAAATGTAACCCGCGGATATAAAAAGGAACCCAACAGACATGTAACACAGATTCGAAATTCCAACCAGCAATACAAAAAATAGATTTCAAAGGTACATTTATCTTTCAAAAAAAACATGCATATAGATAGATATTTAGGGTTAGATCTTACCTTTTGGAGCCTATTCTCCCCTCCGATGACAAGCCTAGTAGCGTCATTTGGCGTTACGAACGGTGAGTCAGCAGGGGAAAGGCGTTGCTTTGAGTTTCGTTTCAAAAAATGGGGCTTTTTTGTTTCGACTTTTGAGGAAGAAAGGGTTTCTGTTTGATTGAAACTAGGTTTAGATCGGAGTTTAGGAAGCAGAGAAAAGTGTTTGGGGGGTATATTAGATGGCCGATGCAACGGAGCATGGCCGGATTCTGGAGATTGAGGCAGTTTCTGGGTTTGGGGATGAACACCATGGCGATGTTCATCCCCGTTCTGGAAAAAAGAAAAAACGGGGAGAAGATTTTAGGCTGAGAACGATAACCAAAAAGGGAAATTATTCTAAAATTTTATGTTTTATACAAAGCCCGTCTTTTTTGGGATATTCACATTATGAGTCCCTCCGCCTCATTATAATTGCGCCAGGGGGTCTCCGCATGGGCAAATAGCCCATTTGATCCCTCTGCATGGTCTAATTGCAGGATAGAGGCCATTCCAGCCTTTTTTAATCACCGCTCGGGTCCTCAAACTTTTCACTGGTTTGCAATTACACCCCGTTTCTTCTTTTTCTTTTTACATTTGCCCCTTTAAGTTTGTTTCTTTATAATTTGGTCCCTTCTAGTGTTTAATTTCCTTTTAATGTACATGCATTTTATTTCAATTTGTCTATGTTATTATTTTATTAACTATTCATTTTACTATCTAGATGTAGTTATTAGATTCTCTATTTTGTCAATTTGTTACGATATACATATTTGCCCTATGTAAAGTTTATTATGTGTGTATTTTATTGCAATATATGATTACCTTCTTTTAAATAGAAAAAAATAGAAAAAAACAACTTAAAGCGTGTAGCTTTAGACATATAGATATTAAAAAAAATTTAATTAAGCATGATATATTTTTCCTTAAAATGTACATAGCTGGGTCTTGAAAAATGGTATGTGGGTTTACGTGCTTTAGGCCTTTCTTCTTGGGCTACTTGGTCTGTTGGGCTTTGGGTTTGTTAGATTAGGCCACTTAGATTAGATTAAGCAAGATTAGTTTAATTAATTTAACATCGTGTGCTCGTCTTATAGGGGCACGATCTTTAAATTGATTAAATTAACTTAGGATTAGATTTTTTAGAGCCTTAGTTAGAATTTAGGTTTGAACTAGCTTAATCAACTTAAATTTGTCCTGGTCTTATTGGGATAAATGTTAAGTTCGTTAAGTTAGCTGAACGACTCCATAATTAACTTTAAGATAAAATTAATAAGGAGATTAGATTGGCACTTAATTAAGGCCCTGGTTAACTTGATTAGTTCTTAAATAGTGTTCTTGGCTTATTGGAATACTAGTTTAGAACTGATCGAATTAATTACCATGTTACAAGATAATCCGTAACTTATTAGGGTTTTCTAGATTTTAGGGTTTAGTTAATTTAGGCTAATATTAGATTCACTTAGCTAATAATTAGATCACCAATTAAATTATTCATAATTTGGGCCTTTTAGGTTAGGGCTTTTATGGGCTTTGAAGTGTTTATCTTTAAGCCTTTTGCTTGGCATTCATTTTTAATTGTCATTCATGTGAATCATTTATTTGGAATTAATCAATCTAAATAATAGAAAATGAGGTAGTTATTAATTTCGATATTTGTGTCGTAATGGTCTTGCCTTAAGGGACATTGACCAAATATTTGGATTAATCCCTACCATCCCGAGCTAAATGATAATCCAAATTGGCAATATCATAACATCTCATCTTAAATGTTTGCATCATGCATAATGGTGACGTACAAAAATCGAATCATAAATTAACACGGCAGTCGGGCTTATTCGATGTCGGTTTAATCTATGGTCCGATGTATCGTTAACCTTACTAGTTAAATGTCTAATTAATTTGAACCCACCAATTTGATAAAGTCCGTTCAATTAAAGCCAATTTTTAATTAGGGTCACCAAGTTAAAATTCTTTTCAAATTTCGACAATTTTCTTAATTGAAAGCAACAAATATTTTCAGTACCGATTTTCGGGCGTGATGGGGGTGCTAATCCTTCCCCACACGTAAGCAACTCCCGTACCCTTTCAAAACGAATCTCTGGTTTTGCGGTGTCCGGCCTACCTTATCCAAGTGGCTGGTGGCGACTTCAAGTTTTTATCGAGTTTTAAAAGAATAAATTTTTAAAAGCCAAGATTACAAAGCAATGATTTATGAGGATAACTCGTAGCGCCAAACATATAAATTCTCTAGTTCGCCAAGAAATGTCGCTACAGCATGGCGACTCCACTAGGGACCCTATTTGTTTTTATAAAACAAAAAAGAGTTAGGCCAAGAAAATATTTGTCGTTTTCAATGAGGGAAAATTGTTGCAATTTCAATTGATTTTAGTAAGGTCGATCCTTTCTCGAAAATGTGACTAAGATCACACGGGCTTTGAAAATTGGTGGTCTTCTAATTAATTTTTCATTTAATTTCTAAGGAATTATCGACATATGTTGCACCATTTTATTAAGCTCTATACCCGAGCTTCGTCCCTTAAGTGGGAGTGAAACACCACATACCCACATGAGTAGCCCTCCACGGGTTCGGTAATTCACTTCCGGAATCCACACCTTTTGACAGGTGAACAGCCCTCTACATCATTTGGTCGTGCTTTCCCTCGAACCGAAACCAATTCTCAAGCTTATAATGGGCCAGAATTGGGGTTCTTGTTGCCTTAGTAGGTAATAAGATAGGTTCGGGTACTTGGATTAGAACCGAACCCATGTGTGAGAATCTCAGAAAACCCACCCCGCTAGAGCCATGAAGATAACTTTAGGGAATTAAGAGATATATGGTTAGGCATATCTTTCTGTTTACACACTTATGATTGTTTAATATTCACCTTTTTTATCCGCCATTGCTGGATAACGCTTATGCTCTTTCCTTTATCTTTTGTTTTGCATATTAAATCATGTCATGAAGAGCACACTGAGTTAGAAATAGTTTGAAGTTAAAGACCGGATCAATGGGAGATTTAGTCCGCAGCAGTGACGCAAAGAATTCTGATGTTCAGATATGGTCAGAAGGGGAATAGCTGCACGAGGGTGACAATATTACCACTGGGTTCAGATCAGCCATGTCAACCACGACATTCATGAATACCGGGTTTAATGATGTATCTAATCTGAAGTTAGTTTGGAACAGTTGGGACTTTGAAACAAAGAATACTTTTAAGGAAGAGTATGATGACATCACATATTTGATGGAGGTTTCAATTGACCAGGCACTACTGCAAGCTTTAGCGAGTTTCTGGAACTCTGCCTACAGCTGCTTTACCATCGGTAACGTCGACCTGACCCCAACAATCGAGGAATACCGGGACCTTATAAATTGCAAAAGGCTTGACATGGATCGGGTGTAATCGAAGCCAAGTAAGAATAAGGCTTTTCGGGCTAAGCTAAAGAAATTTTCAGACATGTTGCTAACCTGGGTTGAACAACAGGTCACTACTTGGAACCATAGGGAGTATCTCAAATGGGAAGGGATTTTGGCCCTAGCCTCTGTGCATCATGGGTCAGGTTCAGCGTAACCTCTTTGTATTGTTGATTTATGGATTGGTACTTTTCTCTCGAGCATTGGGACTTATTGATCCGTCAGTGTTAGATCTTTTTGATCGTTTAAGTAGTGGGACCAACCCGGTACCCGTAATTTTGTCCAAAACTTTTCGATCTTTGAGGTTCTGTCGAGAAAATGGTGGAGGGCACTTTCGAGGGTTCTCACCTCTAGAAGAATTCCTTAGAAAGAATGATTGGCCAACCCGCAGGTCTGAAGAGGTATGGCAGGATGTTCTCGGGAGTTTAAAAGAGGAAGATTTAGTCTAGAGAGCACCATGGTTATTAGCGAAGAACATTCTCTATAGATGCGGAGAGCATCCGTGGGTACCCCTACTTGGCCTATAGGGGCATACTACATATGCGCCTTTACTAGTTCTTGTGGCAGTACGGCTCAAAATAGTTCGTGCCACCCACCAAGGGTTTGAATGAGTTCAACGTGGATTACGCAAAGGAGAAGGGCTATAAGACGATGGTGTACAATGCTTCCTCGACATGGAATAATGCTAGACGATTTAGGATTGTAAACGCCCTGTATATGGTCACTTCGGAATACGAGGCATGGCGGTTTAAGCGTTTTAATGACAATATCCCTCAGTTGAGTTCTGGTAGAGGAAGATCCATGGAAGAGAGGTTGTCCACACTCCCCACCTAAGCCGAGTTGATAAGGAAGCAACTGGAGGAGGAGCAAAAGAAGTACCTCAAGCTTGAAGAAGAGGCCCGCCAAGAGAAATTTAACTACGAACTAGAGAAGACATAGTTTGAAGGGGTAATTAAGGGTTTGCAGAGAAAAAAATATGAGTTGGAGCTCGAGCTCTGATTGGAGAAAAAGGAGATTCAAAAACTCAAAAGGTTGAACAAGGGTAAGAGAGCCGCAGAAGAATGACCAAGCGAGGGGTTAGAACTCCGACTTAAAGAAGAAAAAGCTCGAGTTGAGAACTATAAGAGAATGTATTATGAGCACAAGGACCAGATGCTCGCGTTGACCTTAGAAATGAAGAATTTTAAGGCTTCTTATTTTAGGCAGATTGAGAAGGAACAACACCAAAATAACACTTTGAAAGATTAGGTGAAATGTTTGGAAAAGTCATTTTTCAAGCACAAGGGCTCAACTAGCAAGTTGAAGGCCAGCAACGCAGAAAACCAAGTCCTGATGACACGCATCGAAGGATTGGAGGAGGAGGTTCAGCAGCTCAAAAATCATATGGCAAGCCTTAGGGGAGCAATTCAAGTACGACCAACACTGAGTTTGGAGCAACTATACTTCGCCGCGTACACAATCTGGAGACAGGAACAAGAGTTAGCATGGTGGACCGTTCAGATGACAGAGGTTTCTCAGAAGATACAGTTTCTTGCGGAAGATGCCACCGAACTTCACGACTGTGTAGACGATGAGTCCGAAGAAGGGGAAAGGGTTGTATGGGTCCTATGAGAGATTATTAACCTCGATACTACTTTGAAGCCATATATGTAGTGGGGTTTCTTTAAGTTATTGTAACCAGACTACGTTTCTATTAATGCGAGTCATTTAACGATGATATTTGAACTCTGTGTCGCTCTATGCATTCATGCATTGTTTTGACCTTTGCCTGCAATTTTAGAATGTTAATAATCTTTTAACCAGTTTATATGCTTGCATCCTGACTAATTACTATCGATTAATTAAAAGGTTTTTTATTTCAGAAAGATAGCATTTTGGTCATTTGCATTACAATCATTTCACATCCTTACCGTACTCGCTTACGAACAAAGCAAATAGAAGAAGGTTTTTCCAAGTTAGAGGCCAATCTCAGAGGCCAGCTCGAACGTGCCCAGCAGGACTTGAGGGAAACCATCATCAAGTCCTAACAGGATATGATGAAGGAGATTTCCCAAATGATAAAGGCTAATTTAAGAGGAAATGAGGCCGTTGAGAACCCAACTCAAGACTCGGGAGATCGCTTATATGCCCCGGTTTTCAAGAATCCTCTCTTTACTAATCCACCTAACCCCCACAAGGAATACCTTCATCTCATCATGCTGGCGCCTCTACCCTAGCTCAGCCAGGCATATCACACTCAGAAATGTCGAGAATGTTGGGGATAATATCCCAAATTTCGATGAGTTGGAAAAATTCAACCAGGTAAAGGCGGAGTTCTCAAAACAGTTAGAGGACACCCGGAAAGACCTTGAAGAAAAATTTCGGGTAAAGGAAGATGAAGGGGGACTCTATGGGTTAAATGCGCGAGAACTTAGTTTAGTTCCAGATGTGGAAATTCCTTACAAATTTAGGACTCTGAACTTTGAGAAATTCGATGGAACAACCTACCCTACCACCTATTTGACCATGTTTTGCTAGAAAATGGCAGGGTACACAGATAACGAAAAACTCTTAATCCACTGTTTTCAAGACAGTTTAGCAGGGTCTGCTTCAAGGTGGTATAATCAGCTCACTCGCGCTCAGATCAAGTCATGGAAGAATCTGGCCAAAGCCTTTAATGACCAATACAAGCATATAGAATATATGGTCCCTAATCGCCTTCTGTTACAAGGAATAGAGCATAAATGTAATGAAAGCCTCCGAGAATACGCCCAGCGGTGGCGCGATATAGCGGCTCAAGTTCAGCCACCACTTTTCGAGAATGAAATCACACCAATGTTCGTAGACACACTAAAAGGGACATTCTGCGATCGATTGATCAGCAACCCCGTAGCAATTTTGCGGAAATGGTAATGACCGATGAACGCATCGAGGCTACTATTAAAAGTGGGAGAATTGGCAGTGGAAAGTCAGTATGAAAGAACTACAAGAAGAGGGACAACGAAGTAAACAACACCAATACTTATGAGGCCGTCAAAAACCTCATCATCTCCCAACCCCAAGCATCGGCAGGAAGTGCTCGAGGCTTCAACAAGAGGGAGGAAAAGGACCCTAAGAAAAAAAATGAGAACCGATCTTTCACTCCTATACCAATGTCTTACAAGGAACTCTACTCACAGTTATACAAGGTGGATTTAGTTCACCCATATCATGTCACACCTTACAACCCCCTGTACCCGGCATGGTACGATCTCAAGGTGCAATGTGAGTACAACGCTGACGTCCCCGGGCACTCGATTAAAAATTGCGTGGCTTTCAAGAAGTTTGTCCAAAATTTAATTCGGACTGGGGTCATACAGTTGGGGGAACCCAGCACAACCAGCAACCCCCTGCCAAACCACGGAGGGCAAGGTGTAAATGACATTGAAGAAGAATATCTTCAAAGGGCCAAGGTGAAGGTATCCGAGGTACGATCCCCGCTAAGATGGGTCTTTCAGCAGTTGTGTATGGCCCGTCTCATTGATCGAGGAATGATAATTGTGAGAAAGGGGTATGGCCCGTACTGCAAATACCATCAGTTAAGAGATCACGAGATTCAGGATTGCGAAGAGTTTCGCCAACTAGTTTAGCACATGATGGACAATAAGGAGATTGAGTTCTTTGAGAAAGAATGTGAGGAAAAAAAGTCAGAAGTATGGGCCTCTGAAGACCAAAATGCTAAGTACAATGCAAAAAGACCATTTGTCCTCTGCCTCCAATCAGGCGAGGCAAGCACGCCAAAACTAAATCCCAAGATTATAATTGCTACTCCAAAGTCTTTTCCTTTCAAGGATACGCAGATGGTCCCGTGGAATTACACTGCAAGCGTAACAATACCAGGCTCCCCCAGTTCGCCGAAATGAGAAAAGGTGGGAATGGAAACAAAGCTTGGGGGTCTTTCGGAGCCCAGCAATGAAGATGCAAAAGATGTAGGGCTTCTCACAATGAGTGGTCGGTGCTATGCCCTGGGAAACAAAAAGGCTCCAGAAGGGCAGGAAGGAAGGAATAAGGAAGTTGAGGGTGAA
Organism: Hibiscus mutabilis; assembly: GCA_019671005.1. Lineage (NCBI taxonomy): Eukaryota > Viridiplantae > Streptophyta > Magnoliopsida > Malvales > Malvaceae > Hibiscus > Hibiscus mutabilis. The sequence continues at coordinate 39,117,660 of CM033721.1, forward strand.
CTGGAGAAGATGTTCAAAAAAGATCTGCCATTAAAAATTAAAGAACCGGTTATGGAAACCCAAGCCCAAGAATTCTTAAGATTTCTGAAACACAGTGAATATAACGTTGTAGAACAATTACGGAAGCAGTCGACCAGGATCTCAGTATTGGACCTCCTACTAAGCTTAGAAAACACCGAGATACGTTACTCTTAAGACAAATCGTCAGACATGTTACTGCCGATAATTCCATTACCTTCAGCGATGGCGAAATACCAGGAGAGGGCAAAGGGTCCACCAAGGCTTTGAACATTACCACTCATTGCAAGGGCTACGTATTACCAGGAGTGCTGATCAAAAACGGTTCTGCCTTGAATGTCATGCCATTAGCCACTCTACAGTGATTACCAATTGATAGCTCACACATGAAACCCTGCCACAGCACAGTGTGCACTTTCGACGAGACCCAACGAGATGTGGTCGGGAAGATAGAAGTACCCCTGCTTGTCGGTCTTACAGAATATGTGGTTGACTTTATGGTTATGGATATACGACCCTCTTACAATTGCCTGTTAGGAAGGCCGTAGATACATTCGGCTGGTGCCGTCTCGTCTTCACTACATCAGAAGTTAAAATTTGTGATCGAAGGAAAGTTGGTAACAGTAAACGCCGAGTAAGATATTGTCGCTTTAGTTACCCCATACACACCATATGTTTATACCGATGAGGAGGCGATGGAATGCGCATTCAGGGCATTGGAATTTGTCAATGCTACTTTTGTCGCTGAGGGCAACCCACTTTCTTGTCCTAGGTTGTCCAATTGTACCAAAATGGTAGTGTTTGAGACCCTAGGAAGAGGGGCAAGGAAAGCAAAAGGTTTGGGACAAGATCTACAAAGATGCCTATGACCCATCAGGGTAATTCACAAAGTCGACCGATTTGGGCTTGGGTATAGACCAAATTTTCTGCAAAAGAGACAAGAATGGAGAAAGAGACAAGAACAAAGGAAGGCCCAGCTCAGAGGGGAGGACATCCCTTGGGCCCCCATAACCTATACCAATTTCAAAGGTATTTTTAAGTCGAGTGGACTTAGGAATCCTGAACAAGACATTCAAGAAGCAATTCAGGAGGGAGAGAAGTACGTTCAAGGAGAACTGGTCAGTGAAGCTTTGGAAGGAATGGATGTAAACGTGATTTGCAAAGATGAAGAGGCTACCCAGTCGTTGGTCAAGATTCGCCCATGTCTTCTGGGTGAAGAACTCACCAATTGAGCCTACGAGGATATACCCGTGACTGTTAGACTCGAATTAAAGCCTCCTAACTTAAACTATATGAATGATTCAGAACCTAATCCCGAAGTAGATTTCGAGCTACCCACATGCTTGGCAGAGGTGGATGAGGGTGACGATGAGGTCCTGGAGGAATTATTGAGGATGATGGAAGAGAAGAAAAGTAAATTATTCCATACCAAGAATAGGTAGAGATCTTGAACCTGGGGACTGAAGAGGAAAAAAGAGAAGTAAGAATCGGCAGTACGTTGTCACCAGAAGTTAGGAAGGAGTTGGTGAAGTTACTTTTGGAATTCAAAGACGTGTTTGCATGGACATATTGGGACATGCCGAGTTTGGACACGGATATTGTGGTTCACAAACTTCCCATCAGGCCAGAATGCAAGCCGGTCCAATAAAAGCTCAGGAGGATGAGAGCAGATATGTTGCTAAAAGTTAGAGAGAAAGTACAAAAACAATTCGAGGCGAGATTCCTAAAGGTTTCCAAATACTCGGAATGGGTAGCCAATATAGTGCTAGTACCTAAAAAGATGGAAAGGTTCGCATGTATGTGTATTACATGGACCTTAACAAGGTGAGCCCCAATGACAACTTTCCATTGCCTCACATTGACACCTTGGTTGTTAACACCGCCGAAAACGCGTGGTTCTCGTTTATGGACGACTTTTCGGGATATAATCAAATCAAAATGAATCCCGAAGACATGGAGAATACCACTTTTGTGACCATGTGGGGACCTTTTGTTACAAGGTAATGCCTTTTGGGTTAAAAAATGTCGGGGTAACATATCAACGAGCCATGGTGACCTTGTTTCACGACTTGATGCACAAAGAAATCGAGGTATATGTAGATAACATGATAGCCAAATCAAGAACTGAAGGGGAGCATATCCAGAATTTACAAAAACTCTTTCTAAGACCGAGAAAATACCAACTGAAGCTCAACCCCGCCAAGTGTACCTTTGCGGTTACATCCGAGAAGCTATTGGGTTTTGTGGTAAGTCGGAAGGGGATCGATATCGACCCTGACAAGGTAAGAGTAATCCAAGATCTGCCACCACCTCAAACACAAAAGGAAGTCCGGGATTCTTGGGAAGATTGAATTACATATCGCGGTTCATTTCCCAATTAACTGAGAAATGTGACCCCGTCTTCAGACTTCTTTGGAAGAACAATCTGAGAGTCTGGGATGAGGATTGTAAAGAAGCATTAGAAAAAATTAAAAAGTATCTAACCAATGCTCTGATTTTGGTAGCACCAGCGTCAGAAAGACCGTTGATCCTGTATCTAGCCGTGTTTGAAAATTTGATGGGTTGCGTACTAGGACAACATGATGATTCTGGCAGGAAAGAAAGGGCGATCTATTATTTAAGCAAGAAGTCCACCGAGTGTGAAGTACGGTACCCCTTGATCCAAAAGCTATGCTATGCCTTGGTATGGGCCACAAAGCTACTCAGGCAATACATGTTGTATCACACCACCTACCTAATCTCTCGGTTGGATCCATTGAAGTTTCTAATGGAGGCACCAGCACTCACCGGGAAGATGGCTCATTGGCAAATGTTATTGTCAGAATTCGACATTGTCTACGTGAATCAGAAGACAGTGAAGGGAAGTGTAGTGGCCGATCTATTGGCGAGTCGCGCTTCAGATGACTACGAACCCTTAGGTTTTGACTTCCCGGATGAGGATTTGATCAGCATCGTCTCTAAAAACGAGCTTCTTACCAAAGGAAAAACCTGGAGACTTTACTTTAACGAAGCCTCCAATGCCTTAGGGCATGGAATAGGGGTAGTGTTGATTTCTCCTGATGAAGTCTACTACCCCTTTACCAGTAGATTGGAATTTTTTTGCACTAACAACATAGCCGAGTACGAGGCTTGCGCCATGAGGCTCCGAGCAGCCATTGAAAGGGAAGTTAAAGTACTTCTCGTTTACGGAGACTCCTCCTTGGTGATCTACCAGCTTAAGAGGGAATAGGAAACTAGAGACCCGAAATTAATCAAGTACTACGAATTAATTCAAGATCTGGTCAAGGAGTTCGAAGAAGTTAGCTTTGTTTACTTGACAAGGGAAGATAATTAGATGGCCGACGCCCTGGCAACTTTGGCTGCCGTTTTCAATTTAAATTCGGCAGCTGAAATGAAGTCAGTTGAAGTGCAGACTTTCGAGGTACCTACCCATTATTACAATTTGAAAAAAGATGAAGATAGTAAGCCATGGTACCATGATATCCTCCAATACCTCAAGTTCCGGGCTTACCCAAAAGAGGCTGATGACAATGATAAAAGAACTATCCGAAGGCTGGCATCAAGATTTGTTCTTGATGGGGAGATTTTATACAAAAGGAGCAAAGATCAGGTATTGTTAAGATGTGTCAATGCTCGAGAAGCGAAAGTTATTCTAGCCAAAGTCCACGGAGGGTTATGTGGAACCCACGCCAGTATATTCTCAATGGCAAGAAAGATAATGAGATATGGCTACTTCTGGTCAGCCATGGAGGGAGATTGTATTCGCTATTCCAAAAAGTTCCACAAATGTCAGATATATACCGATAAGATACACTCCCCGCCAATTCCACTCCATACTATGAACTCCCCATGGCCTTTCGCTGCTTGGGGCATGGACGTCATTGGTTAAATACACCTAAAGGCTTCCAATGGGCATCAATTAATCTTGGTAGCCATAGATTATTTCACCAAGTGGGTGGAAGTCGCCTATTACGCTAGCATCACCAGAGTGACGGTTTGTAAGTTTTTGAAGAAAGAAATCATATGTCATTTTGGTCTGCCCAAAAGAATCGTCACCGATAATGCCTATACTTGAACAATAAGATGATGAGCGAAGTATGCGAGTAGTTCAGAATTGTGCACCATAATTCTACCGTGTATCACCCTAAGATGAACATGGCAGTAGAAGCAGCAAATAAGAACATCAAAAAGATCATAGCTAAGACTACTAAGACTTTTAGAGATTGGCACGAAAGGCTACCCTTTGCCATGTTCGCCTATCGGACCTCTATAAGAACCTCTACTGGGGCAACGCCATATTCCTTGGTGTATGACACATAGGCAGTATTACCTATCGAGATAGAAATTCCCTCGCTCTAAATTTTGAATGAGGTCAAATTAGACGAAGCCGAATGGGTGCAAGCTAGGATTGATCAACTTAACCTTATTGAGGAGAAAAGGTTGAAAGCCATTAGTCATGGCCAGATGTATCAGAAAAGGATGATACGGGCTTACAACAAGAAAGTCCGCCCGAGGGTGTTTCGAGTAGGAGATCTGGTGCTCAAAAGGATCCTAGTAAATCAGAAAGATTTTTAGGGAAAATGGATGCCAAATTGGGAAGGGCCTTACGTTATGAAGAAGGTTTTCTCCGGAGGGGCAATAATTTTAGCAGAAATGGATAAAAGAGAATTGAGTAACCTGATCAATTTAGACTCTCTCAAGAAATATTACGCTTAAAACAACAAAAAAGAAAAAGAGAAAAAATAAAAAAAAAAACAAAAAAAAGAAAAGAAAAGAAAAAGGGAAAAAAGAAAGAAAAAAGAATGAGGGTTTAAGGTGAAAACCCAAATATGGGCGCCTTAAAGCCAAAGGAGGGTCTGAATTGCAAAATCCAAGAGGGCGGTTCAGATAAACAAAGACCTTTAGCATTTGATTGAAAAGCCAGGTTTAGGAGGGAAGACTACGCTCCGTTTCTCATATTATCATAAGTGACGACCAAGAATGGCTAGCAAGAGATCTACCGAGGTCGATAGGTCTATTTCATTCGTGCAGTTGACACAATTTCTTTCACTTCTTTCAAGTTTGCCATACTTGCCAAAATTGTCCCAATACTACATTTAATATTAATAAAGCTTTGTTCCGATATCCATTTCCTATTTCACCAACGTCATACGGATAGATTAACATAGATCATGAAACAAAGGATTTCTCGGCATTACTATGGTCTAACCTATCAAGTGCAGGTTTGATCCAAAACATAAAAAGAAGATAGGAGTTCGCCGAGGATGGGGTAAAGAATCTAAGGAGAAAGAGGCAGAACGCCCAATGAAGAAGGGGAAAAGGGAAAGAAAACAAAAGATAATAGCAAAAAATAGAAAACAAAAAAAGAAAAAAAAAAAAATAACAAAAAAAAAAAAAAAAAAAAAAAAAAAAAGAAAAAACAGAAAGAAAGAGAGAAGAAGAGAAAAACAAACAAAAACAAGGAAAAATAAGAAGGGATTTATAAGGAAAAACCTGAAAGGGTACTCTGGATCAAAAGATCAGGGACTCGAGGAAAAAAGGAGCATAATGGGTGAACACGAGTACGAGATGGAGCACTGCCATCACCAAATAAGAAAGGAGAAGAACAAGAGAAGGTTAAATTTAAGGAACCAAGAAGAGAAAGTGTCCAAGAAAATTGACTTCATTCATGCGTCATGCCTAGTTAGACATCCCTAAGTTAGGAGCATGCTAACTCATTCTTTCATAATCATTCATTTTTTACAGGTTCAAAGGAAAGATCAAACACTCCATAAGAAGGAGCGTAAAGCGAAGCAAAAATCTAAGAAGGGATTACGGAGCAAAGAATTTCAAAATCATCACCCTAGGATTTCAGAACTAAAGATACCGCTTCGAAAAAACACATTTATACTATTAGCGCTTTGGAGGGACACGTCATCCCCCATTTTGCCGCTCAAGGAAACAAACCCCTTTTTGAGGATGCATGACTTGATCACCGCTGCTTTAAAGCATCATGTTGTCCGATTCGCTCTCTGCCGTTTCGGGGAAACGTGCTATTTGAATTCATTCACTACTATTTTCGAGGATTAGGCCTTGCGAAGGTTGGTTGGACCGTCTATTACCATTTTGGGAAGACATGTCAGTGCCACTAGATTTGTTTTCAGTCGTTTCGGGGAAACAAGCAGTTTGTGCTCGTTCATGGCCGTTTCAAAAGAATGAGTCATTTGCTAGATGGCATGTTCATCGCCGTTTCGGAAGAACACACAAGTATTGCATGGTTTGCTTTTACCGCTTCGGGAAAGCAAGTTATTCAGATTTGTTCATAGCCACTTTGGAGGAGCAAATCATTGACAGGGAAGTCGGATAAAATTAGTGCTTATAGTCTTTGCTTTATTCTTGTTACACAAGGATAAACAAAGAAGGGCAGCTGTAATCGCTAATTTATCCGGGGAATTAACCTAATGTTTTTACATTCTTGAATAAAGGCTTCATTAATATTAATAGATTAGTATTACCATTTGCCTTTACTATATGTTTCACTTTATAACTAGTATCTTATAATACTACTATTGTCTATCTTAAATATATATGTAAAGAAGGGAAACGAAAGTTTTTAACATTGTTATTTTGAACTATTATATGCTATTGTTATATTAATTAGTATTACAATTATCAAAATAATTAAATAGGTAATCCCAATGTATTTAAATAAAAAAGAGCCAAAGTTTTTATTCAAACAGTCCGCTTACAATACAAAATACAGTTAGCCCAACAAGGCCCTAAATACATTGAAGGAAACCCTAACTATCTTTATCTCTGCGCAGCTGATCCTGGACCGTTGGATCTAGGATGATGATCGAACGACTGAGATGTGTGTAGAACATTCCAGAGAGTCCTACGCACCACACGCGCGACTGCTTAGGAACCCCAACGCGCGCGTAGGATTCACGCACGGCTCCATCATCTTCCACCCGCGCATCTGACGCCTCGGCTTCCACGCGCGATGAATAATCATCTGCTATAATCGCCATGCGGGCAGATCCAGCGGCTCCCAGAGGTCCTCATTCCTTGAGCCCTTCCTCACTCTGGTCCCCTCCCTCTTCATTATGCCACGCCATTCTGAGGGACGAGCGCCGCACTATCTCACCGTCCTCTTCCATAACCGGACGTCACGGTTCACGAGCAAGACAAACAAAGGCAAAAACATTAGAGATAATAGGCCGTCAACCAAATCAAAAGACAGCAAAAGCATTATCAATAGGCAACCAATAGGATTTTTCTTTTCATTTCCAAACAAATGTAACCCTCGGATATAAAAGGGAACCTAACAGACATGTAACACAGATTCAAAATTTCAACCAGCAATACAAAAAATAGATTTCAAAGGTACATTTATCTTTAAAAAAACATGCATATAGATAGATATTTAGGGTTAGATCTTACCTTTCGGCAGGGGAAAGGCGTTGCTTTGAGTTTTATTTCAAAAAAGGGTTTTTTTCGTTTTGGCTTTTGAGGAATAGAGGGTTTTCGTTTGATTCTGTTGAAACTAGGTTTAGATCGGAGTTTATGAAGTAGAGATGAGTGTTTGGGGGGTATATTAGATGGCCGACACGGCGGAGCACGGCTGTATTTTGGAGATTGAGGTGGTTTTTGGGTTTAGGGATGAACACTACGGCGACGTTCATCCCCGTTTTGGGAAAAAGAAAGAACTGAGAGAGGATTTTAGGCTGATAACGATAACCAAAAAGGGAAATTATTCTAAAATGTTATGTTTTATAGAAAGCCCGTCTTTTGTTTTGGGATATTCACATTATGAGTCCCCCCGCCTCATTATAATTGCGCCAAGAGGGTCTCCGCATGGGCAAATAACCCATTTGATCCCTCCGTATGGTCTAATTGCGGGATAGAGGCCATTCTGCCTTTTTTAATCACCGTTTGGGTCCTCAAACTTTTCACTAGTTTGCAATTACACCCCGTTTCTTCTTTTTCTTTTTACATTTGCCCCTTTAAGTTTGTTTCTTTATAATTTGATCCCTTCCAGTGTTTAATTTCCTTTTAATGTACATGCATTTTATTTCAATTTGTCTATGTTATTATTTTTATTAACGATTCATTTTACCATCTGGATGTAGTTATTAGATTCTCTATTTTGTCAATTTATTACGATATACATATTTGCCCTATGTAAAGTTTATTACGTGTGTATTTTATTGCAATATATGATTACCCTCTTTTAAATAGAAAAAAAGAAAAAAAACAACTTTAAGTGTGTAGCTTTAGACATATAGATATTAATTTTTTTAATTAAGCATGATATATTTTTCCTTAAAAATGTACATAGATGGGTCTTGAAATTCAAACATATGGTATGTGGGTTTAGGTGCTTTGGGCCTTTCTTCTTGGGCTACTTGGTCTGTTGGGCTTTGGGTTTGTTAGATTAGGCCACTTAGATTAGATTAAGCAAGATTAGTTTAATTAATTTAACATTGTGTGCTCGTCTTATAGGGGCACGATCTTTAAATTGATTAAATTAACTTAGGATTAGATGTTTTTAGAGCCTTAGTTAGAATTTAGGTTTGAACTAGCTTAATCAACTTAAATTTGTCCCGGTCTTATTGGGATAAACGTTAAGTTCATTAAGTAAGCTGAACAACTCCATAATTACCTTTAAGATAAAATTAATAAGGAGATTAGATTGGCACTTAATTAAGGCCCTGATTAACTTGATTAGTTCTTAAATAGTGTTCTTGGCTTAGTGGAATACTAGTTTAGAGCCGATCGAATTAATTACCATGTTACAAGATAATCCATAACTTATTAGGGTTTTCTAGATTTTAGGGTTTAATTAATTTAGGCTAATATTAGATTCACTTAGCTAATAATTAGATCACCAATTGAATTATTCATAATTTGGGTGTTTTAGGTTAGGGTTTTTATGGGCTTTGGAGTGTTTATCTTTAAGCCTTTTGCTCGGCATTCATTTTTAATTGTCATTCACGTGAATCATTTATTTGGAATTAATCAATCTAAATCATAGAAAATGAGGTAGTTATTAATTCCGATATTTGTGTCGTAACGGTCTTGCCTTAAGGGACGTTGACCAAATATTTGGATTAATCCCTACCATCATGAGCTAAATGATAATCCAAATTGGCAATATCATAACATCACATCTTAAATGTTTGCATCATGTATAATGGTGACGTACGAAAATCGAATCATAAATTAACACGGCAGTTGGGCTTATTCGATGTCGGTTTAATCTATGGTCTGATGTATCGTTAACCTTACTAGTTAAATGTCTAATTAATTTGAACCCACCAATTTGATAATGCCCGTTCAATTAAAGCCAATTTTTAATTAGGGTCTCCAAGTTAAAATTCTTTTCAAATTTTGACAATTTTCTTCAATTGAAAGCAACAAATATTTTCGGTACCGATTTTTGGGCGTGATGGGGGTGCTAATCCTTCCCCACACGTAACCAACTCTTGAACCCTTTCAAAATGAATCTTTAGTTTTGCGGTGTCCGGCCTACCTTATCCAAGTGGCCGGTGGTGACTTCAAGTTTTTATCGAGTTTCAAAAGAATAAATTTTTAAAATCCAAGATTACAAAGCAATGATTTATGGGGATAACCCGTAGCGCCAAATATATAAATTCTCTAGTTCGCCAAGAAATGTCGCTACACGTACTATTCATTCTTTTCGGTTAGTCAACTCTATTTACACAATCATCAAAATTGGGATAAATAATAGTTAGTCCCTAAAATTGATGTATTTTTTAAACTTGATTTCTGGATGTTTTAGAGTTAATTGCACAAGAAGTCTTCAAACTATAACTCTTATTCTAAACTAGTCCCTAAAATTAAAAAAGAAAACAACTTTTGGTATCCATCCCTGGTATTTGAACCTTGCTTTAAAAGCCACCATTAAAGCTATAACCAGCGACCACCACCCCAATCGACTAATTTGAAACATTATTAGAATATATATTAAAACATGTCACGTATCATATTTTAATTGGCCAACATTTTTTTAACAGTCAGATACTTAAAATAATCGAAATGAAACTTTAGGCATATATTTAGAGCGAAAAATAGGTTAGGCACCAAAAGTGAACCATGTGTATAGTTTGAGCACCTATTTGGTTATAAAGCCTTTATTTTAAATCATACTTTAAGTTAATTATATTATTTTTTGAAAAAAAAATTAATTATAATAGAAATTATTAACTAATTAAAATACATTTGTTTTATAAAAAATATTTATATTGTGAGTTTTTTTTTGAATAATTATATTTTGAGTTAAAAGAACCATTTGCAGTTGTTTATGATACTACACCAGAAAGTTTATTTCATTATACACCATTTATATGTATGTACCTCTTAACATAATAAAGACGACTCATATTTGTGAGGCTTGGTACGAAACCATTAAACTCTTTAACTCTATAATCAAAGTGAACAATACTTGACCATATTGTTACGGACCACCAGTTCCAGTCCGAGTCACATGCACGCATGGTCGCGCAAGAGACCACCAGACTTAGCCTGATCTGTAGAGGATTCTAGAAGACAACCACTTTGACCTATGTAAACTTTACATGTAAACATAGGATTTGTTTCCTTAGATAGCAGATATATTTTGGGGAATATTTATTGTGGTTGGTGGGCTTTGATCATAGTCATCGATGTAAACCATTAGGGGCCGTCAGATGTAGGGGGACTCAACTATAAATAGAGGCATTCTCCACCTCATTTGTATTATTCATCTTCTGAGTAATCAAGGCATTCACTCTAAAAATCTCTGTGTTGTTCTTGAGCGTTCTTGGCCTTCTTTCTATGTTCTTGAGTTGTCTTCTCTAGAGTTTGCTTCCGCTTAGAATGATTCAACGTTCTTAGTGCCTTGGAAGAATTTGATCTTCCCGAGTAAAAATTCAGGCTAACTTAGTCGTTTGTCTATATTTATATTTATAATTATTATATTTTACAATAAGATGTACAATTTTTAAAAAATTCACGACCACGACACCCGCAGTGACCGCAATAACATCCATTATATCCGCAATCGCTATAAACGCGACACGAACCAAAACGCGGTCGCGAACGCTTTTTAAATCCCTAAACCCTAATTAAATAAGTTCCTAATTCATAGCTCAAAAACCCTAAATTCAATAAACCATGATTAATTAGGTTCCTCATTCACTGCCCAACAACCCTAAACCCAATAAGTTTTAATTCATTAAGTTCCTAATTCACTGCCCAGAAACCCTAAATCCAATAAACCCCCGAGCTCAAAATTTTCAATCCTTCAGCTTAAACCTTCAAACTCAATATAAACATAAATTCTCTCGAAACAGAATAAAAAATGGAAAATGACAAAGCGTTTAAGAACAGACATTCAAAAATAGCAACCAGTAACACAAATTTTATTATAAGATAATAAAAGAAAAATATTAGAACAAAAACCATGAGAAGAAACATGAAACAAGAAAAGGAACATGATTGGATGAAAGCGTTACTAGAGACTCTTTTGATTAGTTTGCCCGCAGAAAGATGAACGCAACCTTTTTTAGTCGCTAGGTAAAGTGCGATTTAAGAAAACTGAGCTTTTAACAATGGCGGCTTCTGTGTGTATGAATCCAGATCCAATATTGCGTGGGTAGCATTTGGGCTTTATTAGTTAAATGAGAATTAGCCCAATCTTACTCATTGTATTTTTTTATTAAATAGAAAGGTATTATATTCTCATGTCGAGATTCGAACCCATACAATGGGTAATATGAGCATCCACTAGGCCAAGGATCTCTACATCTTTGATATATATAACCATATATGGTTATGATCCACTTACACTGTGTAAAACTAAATTACTTTTACACCTTTTTTGAACCGTTAGATAAGTGTAAATAAATGGCTAAAATTATTTTCTTACCTTTTTTCTCATTTTCTACTGATAATTTCACCAATCCATTTACCTTTATCTAACGTTCCAAAAAACGTGTAAAACTTTCTATTTTTTACATGATGTGATGGATGAAATTAAATACTCATATTTTTTTCTCTTTAAAATTTTTCAAGTGATAATATTCACATATCTACCGTTAATCTCAGCCATTCATTTTACCCATCTAACAATAAATAATGTGTAAAACTTAAAAACTTGTACAATGTGTAAACGAATATATATATAAAGAGAGAGACCCTGTTTGGCAATGAGCAGATAGTTGATAGAGGATTACATTAGCTGATAACATTAGCTGATTTGACTAACTGATTGTATAGAAGTGTTTGGTAAAATTAACTAATAGTTGATAGTTGTTTGATTATTTGAACAAGCAAAATGACATATAAGGAGACAATTATATTCAATACTTGTTTCAATAATTTATTAGTCGTTAATATTTTGTATCTATTAATACTAATTGGATTATGAAAATTAATTTTTTTAATATAACACTAAATATATGAAGGATGTATATATTATTTTTTATTTAAGAAATTCTCTTTTTAGTATAATTTTAATCATTGTTAAATTTAAATGATATATTAATATATATATTAATTTCTTTCAATAAAATCATATTCTTTCAATAAAATCATACTTGCTGATAAAAAAAATTAACTTCTTATTTATGAAATTATTATTTTAATTTTCTTAGTTATTCAAATTTATGTTATTTAGAAAAAAATTATAATTATCAAGGACAAAAAGTCTTTACAAGTATTTTATTCAAACCTCTAACTCAAAAAGCTCCTTTAGGAGCTTTTTCAAAATAAGATGTTTCACCCCCAATCCGCTATTTACCAAACAACTAAGTTAGCAAATTTGACTAGTCAAACCTCTAAAAAATACTCTAAACCTCTAATTTTGGCTCGAAACGTTGTTTACCAAACATGGCCATAAACTAACCAATGTGATTCAGATATATCTGTTTAGTCATCTTAACTTTTTGATGAGACATACACATTATACAAATAAATTATTCAAACTCAAATCACTTCAATATATATATTGTCATAATGACTTTTTGCTCGGTGAGGGGGGTTTATTTAAACTTGACTTTAATTAAACGTTTTGAAAATGATTAGAGTCACCACTGGTCACTTTGGTAGACCAGGCACCATAAAAACAAAATTAGAGATTCATTAAAATATGGGTTCGAGAGTTGGTTACGTGTAGGGAAAGATTAACACTCCACACAATGCACGAAAGCGGTACCAAATCATACGTTGCTTTATTCGATGAAAACTTTTGAAATTTAAACTTGACTTTAATTAAATGTTCCAAATCGAATGCAAATTTTAATTAAAAGGGCTTTAACATTTGGTGGGTTTGAATTAATTAATCATTTAATTAATAAGGGTGACTCAAATCCAGACCATAGATTAAACTGACATCAAATAAGGCCGGCTGCCGGGTTAATTTATGGTTCGAATTAAGTACATTACCTTTATGCATGATGCAAACAGTTAAGTATGATGTTATGACTTGTTAAATTTTATTCATTTTAAAGTTACCTTTAGACAATATAAATTAATTCGAATATTTGGTCAATATCTATTAAGTCAAGATATTATGACACAAATACACGAATTAATAAATACCTCCTTTTTATAGTTAAAATTAATTAATTATTAAAGTGTATAATTTATCGATTAAATTAAATGAATGACACATTGAAGCTTTAAATAAACACATAAAGGTCCATTAAAGTTCTATCTTATTAGGCCCAAGTTATGAAATAAATAATTAGTGATTTATTATTATCTAAGTGATTCTAATATTAATCCTAAATTAATTAAAACCTAGAAACCTAATTCTAGTATTTTATGAAATTATCTTGGATTTTAATGATTAAGTTGATTAATTTTAAATTGCATCCCAATAAGATAAGGATACTATTTAAAAAGAATCAAATTAATAATTAAAATCTTAAGGTTATTGTCTAAATTAATTAATGTCCATATTCTAATATAATTAAGAATGTGAATTTAATTAATTTAAAATACATCATTGCTAAGACATTGGCTCAACGATTACAGAAAGTATTGGATCGTATTATTAGTGACACTCAGATGGCTTTTGTTCGGGGGAGACGGATAGTGGATGGGATTTTACTAGCTAACGAGGTGATACATTCACTTCGGAAGCGGAGGGGTGGCGATTTCATATTAAAATTAGATTTTGCCAAGGCATATGACTTCGTTAGTTGGCAGTTTTTGGATCATGAATTGGATCAAATGGGGTTTGATTCAATGTGGCGGTGATGGATTTGGGAATGTATTAGTACAATGAGGTTGTTGGTTCTCTTGAATGGTTGCGCAATGAAAGAGTTTGCAATGGCCATGGGATTCGATAGGGGATCCACTATCACCATTGTTATGTCGCAGAGGCATTGCATTAACTTCTTGAAAATGCTAGAATGGCTGGTTTGATTCGAGGGATTGAAGCTGCAGATGGTCTATTCATTTCGCATTTGCAATTTCCCGTTGATACCATACTATTTTTGAGCCAACGATCGACTGCGTAAAATGGGTTCAAGGTGTTTTGGATGGTTTTCAAGCTTGTTCAGGTTTGAAAATCAACTTTCATAAATCAACATTATATTCTTTTGGGGTGACTGATGCTTTATTTGAGGAGGCTGCTGCAACTTTGGATTATGAGCAATGTGTTATGCCATTTCAATATTTGGGAATGACTGTGGGATTAAATCCGAGGCGAAAAGAGATGTGGGATCCAATGATCAATAAATTTCAAATTAAATTAGCCAGGTGGAAGCGTGTATTGTTATCCTTTGCTGCTCGTGTCACACTCGTTAATTCAGTTCTTTCGTCGCTTCCTATATATTACATGGGTTTGTTTATCGTACCTAAAGGTGTGATTGCCAAATTGGATAAAATTAGGCAAGCTTTCTTATGGGGTGGTGTGGGTTTGCAAAGGACATCAGCTATGTGCGATAGGAATATGTTTGTCGGCCTCGGCATTCGGGTGGTCTCGATGTAGACTTGCGTGTTCGCAACATGGCCATGCTGTCAAAGTGGGTGTGGCGATATGCTCATGACACATCGTCTTTATGGTGATCATTAATTATTGTGAAATATGGCGAGGCAACACCTTGGTGGCATTTTAACACAACTAGATTGGGAACTATGTCTGTAGTTTGGAAGCAGATCATCATGGCAGCTTGTAGCACGGAGGTAGGGGCGTATATGGGGCATCTAATTTTATTTAGAAAATAGGGGCTGGCGATTCAGTTTTGTTCTAGTGGGATCCGTGATGTATATAGGAACCATTGAAAGATGTCTTTCTGCGTCTGTTTTCCATTGCGACAAACAATCTAGCAATGGTTGTCGAGTATGCGATTGATGGGTCATTTGCATATTCCAATTGGTTTTCATTCTTTTGAAGGACGTTGCGCGAGTTTGAAGAGCGGATGCTTCAAGATTTATGGTCATTGGTGATTTCTGTGGTGCTTCACTTTGGAACTAAGGACACTTTGATTTGGAAACCAGATAAGTACGGTTGTTTTCGGTTCAAGTGTTGAGTTGGCTTCTTATGGCAGATAGGGTGAGTGATGGTGACATTGGTGCAAATTTTGTTTGGAAAATTCTTTTTTCACCAAAGGTGCAATCTTTCCTTTGGTTTGTTTGGTTGGAATGCTTGCCGAAGATTAGTTTATTGTGACAAAGAGGGATCATGTTACCTAAAGACCAAGGTAGATGTGTATGGTGTGGTGTTTGTGACGATGAAATATAACATATTCTATTCTCTTGCCCAATTGTTCGTTCTTTGTGGGAAAATTTCTTACGATGGTGGGATGTGAACTTACCATTGCCAAGTTCATTGAAGGATCTTTTTCTTCTAGGATTTCAATGTTCAATTGGAGGATTGTTGCGGCAATGGTGGGTGGCTTGTGTTTCGACTTTGTTGTGGTTGATGTGGCTAGCTCAAAATGAGGTAATTTTCAATGGTAGGAGGCTGTCGATTATGGAAGTTTTCTTTATGGTACAATTGCGATCTTTTTATTGGGTTCGGACGTTGAATACTGAGATCCATGTAGAGGAAGCTCAATGGTGGAGCTGTCCTCGTTCGTGTATCACGTTCTTGGCTATTTTGGATCCGCCAGTGGGTGTTTGTTGGTCAACGCCTCCTATTGTTGTACTGAAATTTAATGTTGACGGTGTGCCACGCTGCAAGCCGGGACCTGATGGTTTTGGAGGGGTTCTACGCGATTATGAGGAGAATATTATTGGCATTTTCTTCGGTCCATTAGGAGTTATGGATTCTAACGAGGCGGAACATCGTGCATTGGAATATGCGTTGTCGTTGATGGTGTAGTCACGTTGGCACAATTGTAGGAGTTTGATTGTTGAATCCGATTCATATGTAGCAATTGGTTAGGTGTTACACAAGGAACATCGTCCATGGCTGTTTTGGAACCATTTTGTGGCCATTAACTCAGCATTTGAAGTTTTGGTCTGCGTATGTTTGTCTCATATTTATCGAGAGGCTAATGGTTTTGCAAAAGTGTTAGCGAAGGAAGGGTGGATCGAGATTCAATTTTCGTTGATGGTTTCGATATGGCTTAACGTTGATTTCGTGACTTGTGGGAACATTTATGATTGGTTTATTGGTGGGGTGGTGCCTGCGGATAAAAATCTTCTGCCACTTTTTGGTGCCCCTTTCTATGCCCCAACACTAAAAAACATTAAATTTAGAATCAAAATAATTTCTTTTTTAAGTAAAGTTCTATTTCTGTTAGAGGGCAATATGAATGGTATATCATGTTCCATCAACGCACTAAACGATTTATACGATATCTCTGGTGTGGAAGTAGGCCAACATTTCTATTAGCAAATAGGAGGTTTCCAAGTCCATGCCCAAGTACTTATTACTTATTGGGTTTTAATTGCTATCTTATTAGGTTCCGCCCTTATTGTTGTTTGGAATCCACAAACCATTCCAACCGCCGGTCAAAATTTCTTCGAATATATTCTTGAATTCATTCGAGACATGAGCAAAACTCAGATTGGAGAAGAATATGGCCTATGGGTTCCCTTTATTGGAACTATGTTTCTATTTATTTTTGTTTCTAACTGGTCGGGTGCTCTTTTACCTTGGAAAATTAACAATTACCTTATGGAGAGTTAGTTGCACCCACGAATGATATAAATTATAACTAGTAAATATGTTCCTCCTCCTACTCATGTTAACATATTTTATTGTCTAGAAGTAATTACGCTGACTTGTTTTTTCGTGCAAGTAGCTACAGGATTTGCTATGACTTTTAACTATCATCCAACTGTTACCGAGGCTTTTGCTTCTGTTCAATACATAATGACTGAAGCTAACTTTGGTTTGTTAATCCAATCAGTTCATCGATGGTCGGAAAGTATGATGGTCTTAATGATAATCCTACACGTATTTCGTGTCTATCTCACTGGTGGTTTTAAAAAACCTCACGAATTAACTTGGGTTACAAGTGTGGTTCTGGCTGTGTTGACCGCATCTTTTGGCGTAATAGGTGATTCATTACCTCGAGACCAAATTGGTTATTGGGCAGTCAAAATCGTAACAGGCGTTCCAAAAGCTATTTCGGTAATAGGGCCGTCTTTGGTAAAATCTCTCCGAAAGCTAATTTCTATTTTATTTTGATTCCGCCGAATCGAACATGGCCATATGAGTTGATACCATCACTGTGTATAGAAAGATATCGATCGTGTGTAAACCTATGGGCCAATCTATTTATCTGTATATATAGATAGATGAAATGCATAATCTAGCATGCTTATTTGTGAACGTGAAATAAAAAAACCACCCTCGACCCGATGTCCAAATAAAAGCGGTAAAGGGTTGGAAATAAGTCATATAGAATCAATCGATTCATGATAAAATCCCTCTACTTGCATTTTTTGAATTTTTTGGTCGAAATGATAAATGGATCAAATGGTATAGTTCTTTTGTTGGTAGCTTGGAGGAACTGGATCGGAAAAAAGAGGATTCTAGTTGTATGATATCTAATGAAACCGCCGCTGGAATTGAGATCTCATTTAAAGAGAAAGATATCAAATATCTGGAGTTTTTTTTTGTACATTATATGGATGATTCGATCCGCAAGGACCATGATTGGGAATTGTTTGGTCATCTTTCTCTGAGTAAGAGGCGAAACATAATCAACTTGAACTCGAGATAGCTATTTGAAATCTTAGTGAAAGACTGGATTTGTTATCTCATGTTTGCTTTTCGTGAAAAATACCGATTGAAGTTTAGGGTTTCTTCAAACAACAAGGAGCTGGGTCAACTATTCAATCAAATGATATTGAGCATGTTTCCCATCTCTTCTCAAGAGGCAAGTGGTCTATTTCTTTGCAAAATTGTGCTCAATTTCATATGTGGCAATTCCGCCAAGATCTCTTCATTAGTTGGGGGAAGAATCCGCACAAATCAAATTTTTTGAGGAACATATTGAGAGAGAATTGGATTTGGTTAGACAATGTATGGTTGGTAAATAGGGATCAATCTTTTAGCAAGGTACGGAATGTATCGTCAAATACTCAATATGATTCCACAAGATCTATTTTCGTTTAAGTAACAGATTCTAGCCAATTGAAAGGATCTTCTAATCAACCCAGAGATCGTTTCGATTCTATTAGTAATGAGGATTCGGAATATCACACATTGATCAATCAAAGAGAGATTCAACAACTAAAAGAAAGATACACCCTAAATTCTAAACCCTAAAACTTACACCCTATACCCTAAAAAATACACCCTACCCTAAATTTCCTAAACCTTAACCACAAATCCTAACCTTAAACCCTAAACCTATTTTTAGTGTAGGGCATAAATAGAGGCACCGAAAAGGGGCAGAGGATTTCTATTCAGTGCCTGCATGTTTTCTTGGTTCTAATTTGGGACCCAGGGGATTTGTTGTTTTATGCTTTGTTATTGCTTCGTTGTTCTAGATGTGAGTTGCTTATCCTCAGGTTGTTGGATGTAAATTCGATTAGGGATGGTGGTATGGGGAAGGGTGTGTTGCCTGTGAGGTTTTGGTTCGTTGTCGTTTCTTGGACGTTTTGTTTTTTTGTTTTATTTCGATCATGGTCATGAGGTACCCTTTTTCCCCATTTAGGTTTATGGAGATTTTTAATGAGGCCTTTGATCCTGTTACAACATGTATGATTCATCTCGAATAAAATCATACTGCTTGCTGATAAAAAAGTTAATAATGTATTTTAAAATTAGTTAACTAAACCTAGGGCTTTACGTAATCTTAGAGCTTTAATTTAATTAATTTAAACATATACCTCTTTAAGTCAAAGATATATTTAAATTAATTGAATTAAAGTATACTAATCTAAAACTAAATTTAATTTAGTTAATTTAAACATATACCTCATTAAGTCAAAGGTATATTTTAAATTAGTCAAATTAATTTATACTAATCTAAACCTAAATTTAATTTAATTAATTTAAAAATATACCTCATTAAGTCAAATGTATATTTTAAATTAGTCAAATTAAATTATACTAATCTAAATCTAAATTTAATTCAATTAGTTTAAAAATATACCTCATTAAGTCAAAGGTATATTTTAAATTAGTCAAATTAAATTATACTAATCTAAACCTAAATTTAATTCAATTAATTTAAATATATACCTTATTAAGCCAAAGATATATTTTAAATTAGTCAAATTAAATTATACTAATGTAAACCTAAATTTAATTTAATTAATTTAAACATATACCCAACGGTATATTTTAAATTAGTCAAATCAAATTATACTAATCTAAACATAAATTTAATTTAATTAATTTAACATATACCTCATTAAGTCAAAGGTATATTTTAAATTAGTCAAATTAAATAATACTACCTAATCTATCTAAATTTAATTTGATTGATTTAAACATATATACCTCATTAAGTCAAAGGTATATTTTTAAATTAGTCAAATTAAATTATACTAATCTAACCTAATTTAATTTAATTAATTTAAAAATATACCTCTTTAAGACAAATGTATATTTTAAATTAATTAAATTAAATGGTAATAATCTAATCCAATTTAACTTAATTAATTTAAACATATATCCCTTTAAGTTAAAGATATATTTTAAATTAATTAAATTAAATGATACTAATCTAATCTAATAACACACATGCATAAATTAAAACAATTAAATAAATACACAAATTAAAGAACATGGACGAAATTGAAAGAACTTAAATTTTCATTAATGATCATGATTCAATCGAATTAAATTGAGTTTACAAGGCCCGAATTAAAGGATAATAGAACCAAATTGAAAGAAATTCAAAAAAGGGGAATCGGTTACAATAGCCATCAAAGATGGAAAACATGCGAGTCAAACTCGACCCGGTTCCTCGGCCTATATAAGGGACCCAATACACCAAAGCCAACCCTTTCCCCCTTTTCTCACTCTCTATCCTCCATTCTAATATCCTAAATCGAGAGCCTCTCTCTAAAAACACCGAAACCCAAAAATCAAGCCCCTTTATAGGATCAAAACATCAAAACCATTCTCTATTCTTCATCAGTTCTTCACAAACACTTGTTTGATCTCTAGCAAACCTAAACTTCACCTCCAATTTTTTTAGATCTAACCACTCAAAATATGAAGAACACAATGGGTGTTTTTTTTCTTTCATTTCGATCCAAAATCTAAATCCAAACCCAAATCTCAATCTTTCTTGTTTATCTACCCAAATCCCAGAACACGCCCCTTTGGAGGAACCCTAACGTGTTCTTCTTCTAATCCTAAGTCTAGAATCTAGAAGGATTTGATCTAAAATTCTCCAGATATAGCCTAGATCTACCAAGATTTGAAGCCCTCTTTTCAACTCTGCTGTCTCAATATTCTCCGTTCACATGCAATCATTGGCGTCCGATTTTGACAAAAGGTAAACGATCCGACACCCCTTATTATTAAAATTAGTTACCGTTTTTACATCCGAGACCAAAAATAACTTTATTTTGCATGCAATGGGAAACAGAAGGGAATGGATGCTATCTCAGGTCGTTTAACGTTTCGGTTTCCCAAACTCTGGCGTCATCTCAGCTCTGACAAGCTTTAAGCTTCTTGCAGGTAAATTCTCTCTCTTTCTTTATCGATATTAAATGCTTTTAATTGCAGCAATCATTGTCCTATTTAATGTCGTCTCTCTCTCTCTCCTATTTATATGCTTGTCAGTGATGATGTCATGATGACATGTCTAGGGTTTTTGCTATTTAATGGGCTTTTGAATTCGACCTCTATTTGCTCACTGATATCTATATTTTTCTTATATATTTGATGATGTGTCAAAATTGTATTGGTTTCTTTTGCTGGCGTGACTTTTTTCTTGTTTTTGATTGGTGGTGCCATGTCATGGGTGCTGATGCTTGTCGAATAGTGATGCACTTTAGAGCAAGTATACTTGTCATATCAAGTAATAAAGTGAAAGTAGAGTTTCAAAACCACAATGATTCGATTAATAAATACGAAGTTATCGTACTTAGGGAGGTGTTTGCAAGTATTGGTGAATGTCAATTTAAGTGAAACTAAATTAACTAATCTAAAGATAGCTATGATAAAGACAAACAACTACAGCGAATTAACAATTAATTAAGGAGGTTGGGATTATTTCTCAGGATATATGCTTGATTACCTATCTCAATTCTATAGCAACGAGTAATACATGTCTACGTAAACCCTTAGGTTCTTCATCTACTTGACATGATTTTCTAATGAACTTTTGACTCTCTTGATGCCTAGAAGTTAATAATGGGGGAATCGGTTACAATAGCCATCAAAGATGGAAAACACGTGAGTCAAACTCGACCCGATTCCTCGGTCTATATAAGGGACTCAATACACCAAAGCCAACCCTTTCCCTCTTTTCTCACTCTCTATCCTCTATTCTAATATCCTAAATCGAGAGCCTCTCTCTAAAAACACCCGAAACCCAGAAATCAAGCCCTTTTTAGGATCAAAGCTTCAAAACCATTCTTTATTCTTCATCAGTTCTTCACAAACACCTGTTTGATCTCTAGCAACCCTAAACCTCATCTCCAATTTTTTTAGATCTAACCACTCAAAACATGAAGAACACAATGGGTGTTATTTTTTATTTCATTTCGATCCAAAATCTAAATCCAAACCCAAATCTCAATCTTTCTTGTTTATCTACCCAAATCCCAGAACACGCCCCTTTGGAGGAACCCTAACGTGTTCTTCTTCTAATCCTATGCCTAGAATCTAGAAGAGTTTGATCTAAAATTCTCCAGATATAGCCTAGATCTACCAAGATTTGAAGCCCTATTTTCAACTCTGTTGTCTCAATATTCTCCGTTCACATGCAACCATTGGCCGCCGATTTTGACAAAAGGTAAACGAACCGACACCCCTTATTATTAAAATTAGTTACCGTTTTTACATCCGAGACCAAAAATAACATCATTTTGCATGCAATAGGAAACAAAAGGGAAGGGATGCTACCTCAAGTCGTTTAGCGTTTCAGTTTCCCAATCTCCGGCGTCTTCTCAGCTTTGGCGAACTTTAAACTTCTACCAGGTAAATTCTCTCTCTTTCTTTATCGATATTAAATGCTTTTAATTGCAGCAATCATTGTCCCCTTTAATGTCGTCTCTCTCTCCTATTTATATGCTTGTCAGCGATGATGTCATGATGACGTGTCTAGGATTTTTGCTATTTAATGGGCTTTTGAATTTGGCCTCTATTTGCTCACTGATATCTATATTTTTCTTATATATTTGATGATGTGTCAAAATTGTATTGGTTTCTTTTGCTGACGTGGCTTTTTTCTTGTTTTTGATTGGTGGTGCCATGTCATGGGTGCTGATGCTTGTCGAATAGTGATGCACTTTAGAGCAAGTATACTTGTCGTATCAAGTAATAAAGTGAAAGTAGAGTTTCAAAACCACGATGATTGGATTAATAAATACGAATTTATCGTACTTAGGGAGGTGTTGCAAGTATTGGTGAATGTCGGTTTAAGTGAAACTAAATTAACTAATCTAAAGATAGCTACGATAAAGACAAACAACTATAGCAAATTAACAATTAATTATGGAGGTTGGGATTATTTCTCAGGATATATGCTTGATTACCTATCTCAATACTATATCAACAAGTAATACATGTCTACGTAAACCCTTAGGTTCTTCATCTACTCGACAGGATTTTCTAATGAACTTTTGACTCTCTTGATGCCTAGAAGTTAATAACGGGGGAATCGGTTACAATAGCCATCAAAGATGGAAAAAACACGAGTCAAACTCGACCCGGTTCCTTGGTCTATATAAGGGACCCAATACACCAAAGCCAACCCTTTCCCCCTTTTCTCACTCTCTATCATCTATTCTAATATCCTAAATCGAGAGCCTCTCTCTAAAAACACCCGAAATCCAGAAAAGAAGCCCTTTTTAGGATCAAAACATCAAAACCATTCTCTATTCTTCATTAGTTCTTCACAAACACCTGTTTGATCTCTAGCAACCCTAAACCTCACCTCTATTTTTTTAGATCTAACCACTCAAAATATGAAGAACACAATGGGTGTTCTTTTTTTTCTTTCATTTTGATCCAAAATCCAAACTCAAATCTCAATCTTTCTTGTTTATCTACCCAAATCCCAGAATACGCCACTTTGGAGGAACCATAACGTGTTCTTCTTCTAATCCTAAGCCTAGAATCTAGAAGGATTTGATCTAAAATTCTCCAGATATAGCCTAGATCTACCAAGATTTGAAGCCCTCTTTTCAACTCTGCTGTCTCAATATTCTCCGTTCACATGCAACCATTGGCCGCCGATTTTGACAAAAGGTAAACGAACCGACACCCCTTATTATTAAAATTAGTTACTATTTTTTACATCCGAGACCAAAAATAACTCTATTTTTCATGCAATGGGAAACAGAAGGGAAGGGATGTTACCTCAGGTCGTCTAGCGTTTCGGTTTCCCAATCTCTGGCGTCATCTCAGCTCTGGCAACCTTTAAGCTTCTGGCAGGTAAATTCTCTCTCTTTCTTTATTGATATTAAATGCTTTTAATTGCAGCAATCACTGTCCCCTTTAATGTCGTCTCTCTCTTCTATTTATATGCTTGTCAGGGATGATGTCATATGACGTGTCTAGGGTTTTTGCTATTTAATGGGCTTTTGAATTCGGCCTCTATTTGCTCACTGATATCTGTATTTTTCTAATATATTTGATGATGTGTCAAAATTGTATTGGTTTCTTTTGCTGATGTGGCTTTTGTCTTGTTTTTGATTGGCGGTGCCATGTCATGGTTGCTGATGCTTGTCGAATAGTGATGCACTTTAGAGCAAGTATACTTGTCGTATCAAGTAATAAAGTGAAAGTAGAGTTTCAAAACCACGATGATTGGATTAATAAATACGAAGTTATCGTACTTAGGGAGGTGTTTGCAAGTATTGGTGAATGTCGGTTTAAGTGAAACTAAATTAACTAATCTAAAGATAGCTACGATAAAGACAAATAACTATAGTGAATTAATAATTAATTATGGAGGTTGGGATTATTTCTAAGGATATATGCTTGATTACGTATCTTAATACTATAGCAACGAGTAATACATGTCTACGTAAACCCTTAGGTTTTTCATCTACTCGACAGGATTTCCTAATGAACTTTTGACTCTCTTGATGCCTAGAAGTTAATAACGTTGTAGTTAAGGTGATACATGTCTGTGTTAACCCTAACAACTCTATTATTATTTGTTTAAGAACTCATTTTTAGTCATTGAAACTCTAAACTTATGTCTAAGCCGGATTAAGACTAAGTTGACAGCTTAGCCCCACTGTTTACATTTGTATAACTTAACTCTCTCGAATATTAAGCCATAGATCAATAGTTAACATGTCTCTCTCGGTTAGCTCTTACAATTAACTACGAATTAAGAACATCAACAAAATAGATAAAGATGAAAACAACTAAAACATTGAAATATAAAAATCAAAACATAAAAATCTCGTGATGCAATAATCCCAACAGAGCAGTTTAGCTTTTGTTTGAGCCAAAATATCCATAATTAAAAGGATAAAGTATGACATTTTATCAAGCAAGAAAGAAAGAAGTCGTGCGTCCTCGACAAAACTCCATCTATGCCGTCCAACTATGCTGCAAGCCTCCTCTTCTTTAGCCTCTCTCGATGACTTCGTTTGATGAAGATAATCGTCTAGCTTTGCCCCGATGGTTCTCTGTAAGCTCAGACTAGGTCTGTTATCTAAATTGTGCTCTCTATCGATCGGTCCTCCCTTTTGAGTAGCATCCAAGTCTTCTTTATATAGGCGGTGAAACTAGGGTTTTAGTACCCTAAAGTTGTGTGGCTTCATTAAAGAAAAGCCAATTGTTTCTCGCTTCAATTAATGTTGCGTATCCAGGAGAAAGTCCATGTAGGAAAAGATATATTATTCTCCAACTCTTTATGCCTCGTTAGCTCCAGCCATGCGATCTGCTCCTCTCATGCTTGAGCATTCCTCTAGCATCCTGCACATCCACCACAAACACACCACCTTTCCGTGAAAAGCACCAATATATGACAATTTAAGCACAAGCGGTGTAACTCCCTATCTATATGCAAATATGTATAATATAACATAAATAAGCTTGAAAAAATACAAAAGACAAGGATTAAGGGTATATAAAATATATTAATTATGCACTCGTCAAATACCCCTAAACTTGAACTGTTGCTTGTCCTCAAGCAATGCAAAATGAAAAGAAAGAAAAAAATAAAAACAGAAAATAAGAACAGTGAACAACCATAAGTCCGAAGGTTTCACTAAGCTATGATTACAGTGATTCCAAGTTATGCTACACTAGTAATTCATTCCTTAGCTATGTTGATGATAAGTAAGTGCATTAGAGCTTACCGTTTTATTCAAAAGATTAAAACTACTGTAAGTGCAATGTGCGCTTGGGTACATGCATTCATCATTTAATAGTCTTAGAGAAGCTTAAGGTTTGCTTTCTTTTTTTCTGCCTCGGCATATTATTTTTCCTTTTTTAGCCCATTTTTACTCCTTGTAATTTTAAGTATGAAACTGTATCCCTAAGGCTTCAGCTTATCACACTAACTCTTCGGTACCTGAAGATGGAGTGGAGAAAACAATCCATCCCCGAGCCCTATGAGCAGTGTCATCTCGTGAAGTCTTTCATTCACTCTTTGCCAGTACTATCATTCCTACCGAGGAAAGTTAAATGGAGCAAACACAACTCACCTAGTGTCCTAAGATAGCAAGATGCACAGAAGAGTGTCCCTCAACAATTTTGTTTAAATTATCAAGTCTTAATTTATTTTCTTGATTTCTCAGAGAGTTTTTTTTAGCATTTGTTTTGTTAAATTGAGCATTTAGGTTCATTAATTTTCTTTTGATTCATGCCTAAGCATCGGAAAGTCGACCTAGAGCATCCCTAATATTTCTTAAGTGTTCGATTGCATGCAACTTGTGGTTTTAAGGGCTACAACAGATTTATCATTAAGTTCAAAAACTAGAAATCACTTAGTACCTTGCAAAGCATCAACATAGTTTCATTATAGGAAGTCATGATCAATGCAACAGCAGTTTCAAAATCAAGTGAATCATAGCAAATGGAATCTATCAGGCATATTAGGCTAGTTACAGTTCTAAAATAATAATTAATATTTTTTAAAAATTTTATCTAAACTTTGTCCTAATATCTATATGGGTATGTACTCCCCCAAACTTGAGAAGAGGATTGTCCTCAATGCAAAAAGAAAATAAAAAGAAAAGGCAAAAGAAATCAAGGAAAAACAAATTGAGATAAAAATGCAAATAAGAATTAAAAACTACACTAAACTAAACTAAACAAATAAAACAAACCGAGGGAATTACTGGGGTGGTGGTTCCTAGATGACAATGCCCTTGCCTTTGTCTCGGGCGGACGCCTATTTCTTGGCAGGGCAGAGGAGGCACCATCGTCAGTATTTGGCTGTTGCCTCCGACGGTTGGCAATAGTGATGGGGTCATTCTGTGCTGGTTTAGTGGTTTATTCTTGATTATCAGGTAGGAGCTTGTTGACCAAGGTTTCTTCCAATGAGTCCATTTGGTGGACATACCAGAGGTATGGTTCCATAAAATTGGCAACTGCACCCTGGATGACTTGGTGGAGGTCATGCGATGATGTGGCAACAAGATCGACCGACATATTGTACCCCTTCATCTGCTAAACCAAGGCAAGCAACTAGCCGATGTGGCACTCGATGATATCATCCATTCCCTATTCTTCAACTCATGCCTTCTAACATAAGGCTGTGATGAGATTTGGGAATGGAAGGTCCTTTGGCTTTCTTGTTGACGCCTCCTGATACACAATGGTTTCATAAATGTATTCGTATGGATTGATATTTTGGTTGTTGAGGATAGAGTGTAGGAACATTAACCAGTGGCATGAGACTACAGATCGATTATAGGTTGGGATGATACGATTGTTGATGAAGTGCATCCATAACTTTGATGTCGGGTTAAGTTGTGCCCAATGTACCATCCGGATATGAAGATTGTCCTGGTCCCATATGGTTCTAGAATGGCAGAGGTCTATCAGCAACTGATCATATGTATCCACTATTGGTGCGGCAAAAAAGTTTTGATGACCACCGTCTATCGTGGACAAGTTGAAATGGTCGACAATTGCATCAGCCAAAAATACAATTGTTGTTCCGCGCACGAGAGATATCCTTATCGGTCTATGCCCTATATGAGCATAAAACTCATGTACCCAATCAGTATTAACCTGTTCTGGTTGCCGAACGAAGTCTTCCCACCCTTGTCTAGTTATGACCGCGTGTATGTATGCTTCAAACTTGTAATGAACATTGGGAGTGAACTCAAAGCCTTCCTCTAAGATCAGATCCTAGTGTGTCATGTGTTTATACCTTGTTACAATGACATCGTCCATTGCAAGGAGACGATTATTAAACTCGTCATTCTCCTCGTATTTCATATCTTCCAAGTGATGTTGGCTTTCTTCTAAAGAAGTCGAAGAAGATGGATAGGATGAATGGCTGTTATTTCTTTCTAGTTGTGGTGGCTGTTGAGATCGATGGGTGATGATGAGTTGTCAGACCATGATTCAGATAGAAGGAGAGATGAACTGGTTGTGAGTTCTAGGGTTTTAGGGTGTTTGATTATAGGATGCGAGTGGTCTAATGAAGGCTTAATGCTTTGTCTTTAATGGAAAAAAAAGAATGGTAAAAAGGGAAAAATAGGGTTAATAATGAGGGGTCACACCAGTTATTAATGTATAGTCCTGACTTTGTGTGGAAGTCAAGTCGTGAGCGGCATGTTGAATAGATGGGTTACGTGTGGCAAGTTATGGAAGGAGGAGATGAAGGGTTTAAGCTGCTAGAATTTAGCTATTGAAAGGTTGGTGTATCACTGAATCCTGATATTTTGGCTTATCACTTGTCAGAGAGTCTGTGAGTAACTCGACCTGCTTATTGTCTTTAACCTGATATCTACCAAAAGAAACCTAAAACATAAAATAGCAAAATCTGAATAAAAACTAAATATTGAAAGTAAAAGGGCGTCAAATTAAAAATGTATGGAGAATGAATATTTTAATTTTTGGATGCAGAGTTAGATGGTTTGTCTCGGATGACCAGTGCCTCATTGTACACCCGTAGCCATTGGAGTGTCATTCCAATGTAGCAGATATGTCGGTCAGGAATTAAAATTAGATGTGTCGATGGAGGATGAAAACCCTTGTCAGCATTGTTCATTGATCTGATGGTATCCTGTTTTGGTCGATTACTTAAGTTAGGATTTGTAACAGGCTATTCTGTGATAGAAGGAAGACTCTCAATCCCCCACCATTTGATGACTTATTGCATGGGCATGGTTTTCATAGTTTTTGTAAGTCTTGGTTTAATCAAGTTGCTGAATTAATCAGCAATCAGTTCCTTCTACCTGTACAATTGCATGTTTTGACTCTTGGATTTGGCAAAATGCCAATTTATGGAGTGTTCATCCTTGTCATTGGTTGCATGCATAGTCTCATATGCTAGGGCTTCTTCGTTGTCCACGAGCTAGCAATCTTCATATTCATCCATATACTTGGGCGTGCTGAAGATGTTGAATGTGACCGTATGGTCGTTCATCATCATGGTGAAATTGCCATTCTCACAATTGATCACAATCCTTCAAGGGGCTAGGAATAGTCTCCCCAAGATGATGGGAGCATTCTCATCTGTTTCACAGTCAAAGATAATAAAGTCTACCGAGAAGACAAACTTATCTACCTTAACAAGTGCATCTTAAATTCTATCATCAGGTCAAATTTTAGATCGATCAGGCAATTGAAGGATCACCGATGTGGGCCTTGCCTTACCCACCACTAATATTTTGAACACAGATTTCGACATCAAGTTTACACTTGCACCGAGATCACATAAGGTATGGCTAGAGTAGTTATGGCCTTCGAGCATGGAACGGTGAAGCTGCCAAGATCCTTTATCTTGGGTGGAAAATCACTCAGCACTGTCACAAGCTCACCCATGGTGGTGACAGTTTCAACATCACTCACTTTTCTCTTCTTTGTCACGATCTCCTTCAGAAACTTTGCATAGATCGACATTTGATCAATGGCCTCCAGAAGTGGGACATTGATGTGCAACTGTTTAGGCATCTCCAAAAATTTTTGGTACTGGGCATCTTGTTTTTGTACTTTCAATCTTTGTGGGAATGGAGGTGATGGTCTGGGCTCGTCTTGTGGCTTAATGGATGTAGGTGTATCCTTGGCTTTTTTATCCTTGCCTTTAGTAGCAAGTCACTCACTGTATCAGGCATAGGAGTTGGTTCCTTTGGTGTAGGAGCATCGATGGATGGCTTGCTTGGAGTAGGATCTACTGGAGAGCTTCCCCCAAACTCGTCTTCTGTCCTCAATTTCATACCACTATGAAGAGTGATGGTGTAACCCCCTCAAGCCAGCCTAGTCACAAGAACGAACCGAGCGAGCTACATTAGGTTTGTCGAAGCAAACTATGAAGAAATAACTCAAATTTGCGTCCATTTTTTCTTTTATCTTATCTAGATGCAATATTATAATCTATTGTGACTAATTAGGCAGCGAGTGTAAACTCAACTCAATCGGGCGTCAGATCGATATCCAATTGCACTGAATTGCAATTTAGGGACCAAATTGCAATTCTGGAATATTATAGGTACTTATACCATTTTGAGTTTACCAATCTTTAATTAATCAGGTTACATGCTTGCTCGCCAAATTTCAGCTGAAAATGACAATCCAAACTCATACAATCGCATTTACAAATATCAGGGACCAAAATATAATGTTTCAAGACATCTTTTAAACTTTGCAAAAATGTTCACACTAAAGGTTTCAAAACTATTTTCCAGTAGCCAAAGTTGCCTCAAGGTTTCGAAACCTTAGGCTCAGTTTCGAAACCAGCTTCAACAGGTTTCGAAACTTACCTACAGATTTGCAGAAAATGCATATTCAACACACCTTAGGACCACATTAAACATATCCACATTAGCCCCAAACACTTTAATACACACCCCAAATATATATCACACCCAAAACATGCTTCCAAAGACATACATAACAATTCACATATCAATTCAAACTCGATATCATCAACTAGAGGCATGCTTCCTAATAACCAAACACTTCAACCCTCAAATGCAATCCAAACTAGAAACCAACTATTAAAGGCCATTTAAAAGTCCATACAAGCAACACAAACTTGTGCCAAAACATGGAGTTTCATAAAACATACTCCTAAACGAAATTGGTACCCTCCTATTGCTAATTATTACTATCTAACTAGTTTAAAACCATACTTGAGCAAAGTGAAATCCCTTGGACTCTCTTTCTTGCTTCTTTGTTGCCCGATCAAGTTACTTCTCTGTATTGTTAAGAAAAGAGAGCGTAAGATATAAGCTTAGTGAGGGACGCTCAATTAAAAACCAACAACAATGCATTTTAAACCATTTCTCAAATATTTCTCAAACATCATGCTCAAAACTTCTCATGCTTGAAATCACTTTTCAAAGCAATTGCAAAATCATCCTTTCAACATGTATAATAATTCTTATGCATTAACCATAATGCAAATCTCATTTAAAACTTCTCAATCATGCTTATCCCTAGCATAGCTTAAACACAATCTCATGTATAAATCACATTATACAAATCATTACAAAAAAATGATAGATGTTTATCTCATATATTGGCATAACAAGTGACCCAGATGGCACTACCCCTATCCAATCAAGTTCGAATATGCAGATTCCTTGACGTCACTACTCCCATCAAGTCTCATGGTGAAAGTACCCTCACCATAATCTCACTTCGGCCGGGATGGCACTACCCTCTTTTCCCGTATGTGATAGAACTACCCTTATCACTTCACAATAGCACTACCCCTACTATGTAACCGAAGAATTTGTCTCACGTACAGATTTTGTATTTTAGAGTGCACTTTAATCCTATTGGTTGACCAATTATATCTGACAACAATTAAATCTTAGCCACATGCCAATATACACTTTAAAACCATGTTACCTTATTGTTTTTCCAATGCATAAACATAAACCATTTTCTTCATCCCATTTCAAGAAATCTCAATACATAGCATTTTCTCAACATGACATAATCTCTTTAAAAGCCATAAATCAATCTCATGGGATCACATGAATCATCTCTCAATTCATAAAAACATGCATAACAGTAGGTAACAAATATCTTTCTAAAACATGAGCATGATTATACAAAACAATAGGAAAACCAAGAATCGAGAGCAAATTCTTCCATACTTACTTCTGAGCTTAGATTAACATTACAAGCTTAATCTAAACCCCAAACCTTGCTTTCAAACCTTTGAAAAGCTTTAAAACCAGTTCCACTCACCGACACACGAAACCTTAATTCGTCGACGCACAGTCAATCGTCCAAAGCCTCCAATGGTTCACTGCTAGCTAATGGATCAACCTCCCCTATTTTAACCACACTACAACAGAGGATTTATGCATCATAATGCATTCAAAATCCCAACAAAACAATTCCACAACATTGTTTCGCTAAAAGCTACCAAACGCCTATCCGAAACAACAAAAAACGACATCGATTGACCTCCAAACTTAACCCAACCATAACCTATCACTTCCAACCATCAATTAACATAAGATGACATCTAAAAACCATCTCATAACATCCTTATACCTCCAGCAACCATTAAACCACCACAACTCCTCAAAAAACACATAACTATCAACCTAAACAATTAGAGATTCGCTTAATTCCGGGATTCCAATGTTAAAACCATTATCTCAACATTATTAAACATTAAAATCATGATTAGAATCAACCAAGAACCCAACTAAACAGATCCAATTCAAAAATCACATAAATTCATCAATTAAACCTTTATTTAATCATATTCTTCAATTAAATCATAAATCCTCATTAGAAAGCATATTTAAAGAGTCACGAACTTGGGAATTTTAATGAAGAACCTTGATTAGAGGAGAAGAACAAAGATTACCTCTAATCCCTTGCTTTTCCCTTAATTGGCAAGATTGGATTGAAATCTTCAAGAAACAAATAAAGCTTGTTATAGAAATCCATGGAAACCATTTAGAAATCAAAGTTGGATGAAAAGGATTAATTTTTTGGAGATTTTAGAAGAGAAAAGTTGAGAGTCAAAAGAAGTTACGTAAGAAAATGTTTTAACTAAATAAACTCTTTTATTAAAATCCCTTTCATCCTTAACTATTAATTATTTAAAATATTTATTAAAATGACCTAATTAAGGGAAATAGCTGATTAAAGTGAAAAAGCCCCTTAAATATTCAAAGTTTTGACTCTTTACAAAATAGTTTTACACTTTTACATTTTAGTCACTAGTCCAAAATGTCACATTTCCAAGCCTTATTTTCCAAAATTGACTTTACCAATCATTAACATATATTTAATAAGGATTTTTAACCATTTTCCATATTTTTATCTTGCATAAAATTATTTAATCCCGAATCTGACTTGAATCTCTAACCCGGTCCACTGAATCGTCTAATTAGCCCAAAAACTGCTAGGCCCAAAACTGGGGTGTTACAGATGGCATTGCATTTCTCTGCATTAAAGGCCTTAGTGACTTCAGTATTACTAGGTAATCTACCGAGTAGTCTCGTCTTTAACATTTGGGCAATCTGCCCAACTTGAGTCTCCAAAGACCTAATCGAGGCGGTTTTGGTTTACATGATCGATTGCTGGTTTTGCAACATGGTAGCCTATATTGTGAGCATGTCACTGTGAGTTTTCAAGTGGGCTGCTTGATCCTACATAATGACACGGGCAATTTCCATAAACGATTGATAAGAATTATCAGAAGAATTAGAGTTGGAGTTAAAAGCTCCTTGGTTCTGCCTCTGAGTCTTTCGAAATCTAGAAGGGTCAGTTGATGTAGCTAGTTGTGTTCTTGAATTTCCTTTGTTACTTCCCCAACCAAAATTTGGATGTTGTCGCCACCCTGGGTTATAGGTGTTGGAGTAGGGATTGGTGTTACGGTTTGTGTTCCCTAAATAACATCCAGATTCTTGTTGTTGAGGGCATCCGCTCGATAGATGTTCCCCATCACAATGCTCATAAGTGTATTGAACCACCTTGGCCTCTTTGACATTGGAGGTTCCTTGTATGTTATTGAGTATGTTAGTGATGGTAGAGAGTTGAGCTGCTACCGTTTGAGACTTATCTAATTGGAGTGTTCCAGTTTCTTTAGATCCAGGCCTCAATCTCCCCCTTGGGAACTGGTAGTCGGCGTTGGCTATCCTATCAAGTGTTTGGAAAGCCTCGCCAGGTTCTCTATCGAGCAAATTACCATTAGCTGATGAGTCGATCATCATCCTTGTTTGCGTATTGACGCCATTATAGAACGTCATGACTTGTAGCCAATCTGTAAATCCAAGGATCAAGCACTTCTGAAGTATATGTTTGTATTTGTCCCATGCTTCATACATGGATTCATCATCGTATTGCTGGAAAAAGATGATGTCGCTTCACTTTTGAGTGTGCACGTTCGGTGGATCATATCGATGCAGAAACTTACTGCACAAGTCATCCCAAGATGTTATAGATCTTGCGTAACAAGTCTTCAACCATGCTCTGGCTCGATCACGCAACGAAAAAGGGAATAGCTTAAGTCGCAAGGCATCAGTAGGTATATCTGGTTGCCTGAAACAATCACAGACTTCTAAGAAAGCTTGGATGTGCTCGCGAGCATCTTTTCTTGCGGATCCTCCAAATTGTCCAATATTGTTGAGCGTGTTGAACATAAAGAACTTTAGCTCTGTAATCACTCATTTTTGTCTGGTTTTTAGTATTATTAGTATTATTTTAATGGTAGTATTATTAATATAAAATTAATGAAAAATCAAAAAAATAATAATAAAAATAAATATAAAAAAGTAAAAAAATATATTATTAATTAAAAAAAGGAAATTGCGTGGAGCAAGGTACTCCACGTCTTACCCCAACCCCACCCCTTGCCTATATAAAGGCTTGCAATTGGCTGCCACAACACACACAAAAAATCACGTCAAAAATGCCATAAAATTGGCATGAATCGGCACCCAATTTTTGGGAGCCATGGCCGGCCGCAAGCCTGGCTGGGGTTGAGGGCAGTGCCCTCAGCCCTAGTTGGTTCGATCCAACATTCGATCGGGGTCCTATTTTAGATCTGATCTAGTTAATATTTTTGGAGAGGTCGTGGTAGATCTCGGTGGGGTTCAGTCGGGGTTAGTCATTCGAGGTCCTAGTTAGGTATATTTTCTTCCCTTTTTTATTTGTGTTGTAATTTTTATAATTTAATGAAGTATTAGTTAATTTAAAATAGTGGTTCCTTTTTTAGTTTGTATGTTTATTTATATTTTAGATTAGTATTTTATTTATGTTTTAAATGAATGTTTTAAATTAATATTTTATTTATGTTAGATTTGTTTTTATTTATGAGTTAGATTAATATTTATGTATATATGTTTTGGATTAGTATTTTATTATGTTAATATTTATTTGTATTTTTATTGTATTTAAATTATTTGCCATATTTTATATTTTGCTCACTAAGATTGCATATCGAGATATATAAATTGTCAATGTAGTGCCCTTTTATCTGAGCGTAAGCGGGGCCAATATCAGGCGTAGTGATGGTGGTTGGGCGTTTACTCTCGGATAACGGGGCTTTTAAAATTTACTTGAACTTATAACCAAATTTTAATTTAATCGTTACTTTAATCTGAAAAGTTTAATATTAATAAAGCAATAATTATTAAAGTACCAATTTTGGGCGGTGTGGGGGTGCTAATCCTTCCCCATCCGTAACCGACTCCCGAACCCAACAATTTTTAAATCTCTGGTTTTATGGTGTCCGGCCTACCTAAGTGGCCGGTGGCAACTCCATTTTCAAAATAAAATAAGGTTTTTACAAAATCCCACGGAAGACATTTTTTCAAAACAAAACGATAGATAAAAAGTCATTTTTTAGCGAAACGGACATCGCTATAGATGGCGACTCCGCTGGGGAAATTTTTGTTTTTCAAAAAAACAAAAAGAGAGTCAAGATTTTTAAAATAATTACCGCTTTACTAATATCGAAAGTTCCGGATTAAAGTGACTATTAAATTAACATTCAGTTATAATTGCGCGTTTATTTTAACGCATTTAAAATTTGACATATAAAATCGTCTTTTTTAAGTGGGGGGAAACGCTAATGCTTTCGTGAGGATATCGTTCCTCCGTGTAGGCCTAGCAAGTACCTTCGGGGCTCGAGTACCTTATGCTTTCGTAAGGATATCGTTCTTCGTGCAAGCATAAGCGAATGGGTCTCCCTGAATTGAACCCGATTGAAAGGAGCCTATAATGGGTGATGATCGGGGGCCTTGCTACTCTTAGTAGAGGACAACGAGGACAATTCGGGTACCTCCTAGAACCAAAACTGCATGTAGAGAACATATAGAAACCCACCTCTTTAGAGCCATGCGGATAACCTTGGGTGTTTTAGACGGGATAAATAGGGTTGTTTTGTTTGTTTACTTTATTTAATTTGTTATTTTATTTATGTATTTATTATTCTTATCCGGTACTAACTCATTTCTTTTTGTGTTTTATTTTTATTTTACACATACTTTTGTTGCATTATCATTGCATCCACATTACATAGAGGCGTTGATTCAAGTGGTTTTCCCGATTAGAAAATCTTTCATCATGGAAAAAAGGTGTCTTAAGAAGGACGACATCGATCCATTCGTGCGACATTGGTCAGAGATTAATCAACAGATCCGAGGTAACAATTTGCCG